>JABTTQ020003213.1:0-600000 GCA_016081115.2 Rehmannia glutinosa
AGAACAACTCATGATTGGATGTTGTTGTGAGGTTCATTGAATGTCTCGGGGGCCATGACCTTCATTTCCCATTCAAGAGGCTTCTAAGAATCTTCATATACATTTCCTTTTGTGTATATTCTTTCTCAAGTCTTTGATAGCTCATTTGTGATTTGGTGAATCGGCATCGGTGATCGAGTTTCACACTGCAAGCATTTTAAAATTTTAAAATTTACGTACATCAACAGACAATTTATTTTCTTTAATTTGCTCGAGATCCTTCACAAATTAAAGTTAATTTATCTGATTTTTTTTGATTTTGCAAAAATTTGACTTTATTGAACATTGCTTTGTCGATGTCTTGTAGAGAATATCCTTGGTCACATTGTCCAAGTTGTATCTTTTCTGTCTCGTTTGTCCACTCGGTCCTTGGTTTCTCAACCATGGTAGTCTTACTCGGCCAAACAACCTTTCTCCTTCAACAGTGCATTGCTCTCCTTCTTGTTGTGTTCACTTTCGATGTTCATTGGCCCGTCCTCTATCATTAGCCACATTTCATCATGTAAATCGGATAGATGAGCACATATCACGAATTTTCAGTCATCAAACTCCTCAATAGTGAACATAAGAATCGTGTCAAATTTGCTTCCATGATAATAACTTTTGCTAAGAATGAAAGCATTTTTAAAATCTGAGTGTTAAAAATCTTTTAGGAAAGATAGAGTCTGGATTCATTAACCGATCACGGAGGAACTCGATGAACCAGCGCTCGATGCCACTTGTAGGTCCCCAGGGTGGTAGTAAGGTTTAGAAGGGGGGTTGAATAAACCTTGCAAATTTTCGATTTAGTCCTTTTAAAAGAAATTCTGAGTTAACACAAGCATCTAAGTCCTTGAGGGCATCTAAGTTGGTTATTCAACGAGTTAGCCACTCCAACGGACTAGATAGAGCTGTTGATAGAATAAGCTATTTAACACGAAACTTAACTTGTTTGTGTTGAGTTTTTATTGAGGAAGACTTAACACCCTTTGATTTATTTTAAACTTGTTTTAACACTTAATTTTAGCACTTAGTTATTTATCAGTTGATAGCAAGTTATCAATGAGATATAAAATGAATGTGCGTAAAAGTAAATGTCCGAAATGTATATGACACAAATAATTTTTATAGAGGTTCAAGATGGGGTAATTATTCTAATCCTCTCTTCTCCAACTCTGGAGGAATCCACTAAGTAATGATCAGTTCACAAAGTGGTTATCGATCCCAGAGACAAGTCTTGATCACACAACCGACTTGCTCCTGGACTCGATCCAGAGATGCCTTGGCCACACCACACTGACTTCTCGTCCACTCATCTTCTTCACAGTGGCACTGGCCTTTGCTACTCCCACACTTTCTCAAGCTTCTTGGATTTGATCAAGCCCTCCAATAACTTGAGACCGGTTCGACCTCTTGAACCTTCCTACAATCCTCCTTGGAAAGTAGACCCCTTTTCATTCTTCAAAAGTTTCCTCTTCAACAGTTTGAAGTTGTCTTTCCTTCATGCCTTTGTGTTAGAATGATTTCCGTACGAGATTTAGGCTTGAGGATTTTGCTTGAAAATCTTGAGAATATTTTGCAGTTACGATTTGAATAATGCTTGCTCGCTCGTGGTTCGTGTAACCTTTTCTCAATGAGATTCCTCAGCCTTTTATAGTGAACTTTCAAAAATTTGCCCGTTGAAGAGATAGGCTGATTTTCAAAAGTCACTTGTGTTCGTTGGCTTGTCTTGTTGCAGTCCTTGATGTTGACATTTCCTCGTATTTAATGTCTTGGCAGTGCAGTATCCGACACTAGGTGCGGTGCTTCCCATTAGTTTGTTCCTTTTGCACACAACTGGAACTAGCACTTTATCTCTGACAACTTTAACCTGTTACCATTCTGAGTAACATTCTTGACTTTCATCAATGGATCTCGTTCAGTTGTCTTGACTTGACTGCAGTCTTTTATTCCCCAAGTGACTTGAGTTAGATTCCAATCTTTGGATTACTCATCCGTCACTTCAATTTGAGACTTGGCTTGAGTTGACTTGGTGAATCTTCATACTGCCTAATTCAAAGTCGATACACCTTCATCGAGTTCTTGACTTTTCTTCTTGCCATACTCACTGTCTTGCAAAATGAGTCTTCACTTGATCTTGATTGACTTCTTGTATTTCTAGCATAGTCGACTCGACTTTTCCGGTTTTATCTATTACAATACAAATTACAAGAAAATGGGGTGCCAACCTTCTAGTTTAAGTTTTACATGGCATTCGTCAAAATCTACAAAATAAATTTCCCAACATAGCACTTAGCTAGTTTACCATTTTTAGTACTTTCTTAGCCTAGGTTCCTTCTCGAACCTAGGTCACACACCTTAGGTCCTTGGTTGGGACCATTGTAGAGCATTATCGGCATAAGCAATTTCTTAGCTTAGGTTCTTTTAATGACCCAGTACTTTGGTTAGGACCATTGCAGGCTTTGTCGACCTAAGTAATTTCTTAGCCTAGGTTCCTTAGTGAGCCTGGGTCACTGAGAGTCTAGGTCCCTTGGTTGGGACCATTGTAGGCTTTGCCCCCTAAGCAATTTCTTAGCCCTAGGTTTTTCGTGAGCCTAGGTCCTTGGGACTATTGTAGGCTTTGCACGAAGAAATTTCTTAGCCTAGGTTCCTACGAGCCAGGTCCTTCATGAGCCTCGTGTCCCTTTGATGGGACCATTGTAGGTTTTGCCCGGCCTAAGAAATTTGTTAGCCTAGGTTTTCTTCGTTTTGAGCCTAGGTCCCTTTGATGGGCCATTGTAGATTTTGCCTAAGCGGTTCTTAAGAGGGAGCTTATGGCCTAAGATCTCTCTTGGGATCGTTTTGGGCTTGCTAGCCTCAGAGGGCTTATCTTGGGAGCCTGGGTCCCTTTATTGGGACCATTGTGGGCATTTGATTTTGCACCTAAAAGGGAGCTTATGGCCTAGATCCCTCTTGGGATCATCTTGGGCTGCTAGCCTTTTAGGGTGATTGTAGGTCCCAAGGGGGTGTGGGTGTAAGGTTTAGAAGGTGGGGTTGAATAAACCTTACCAACTTTTCAAAATTAGTCCTTTTAAATATTCGAGTTAATACTTCACAAACAGGTGTGTCCTTGGTGATGACTAAGTTAGTTAATCAGCCAGAGTTAGTCACTTAACAGACTTTGATTCAAATTTGTTGATAGAATAACTCACTGTTTTGACTAAAGACTTAACTCAACTTGTGATTTGTTTTATTGGAAGACTTAACACCCTTGAATTTGGTTAAGTTTGTTTTAATACTTGGTTTTTTAGTTTTCGATTGATTATCAATTGGATAGCAAATTTATCAAAGATATATAAAAATAAGATGCACGAGAATTTAAGTGGTGAAATATAAATGACACAATAAGTTTTTATAGAGGTTTGAAGATGGGGTAATTCTTCTACTCCTCTCTTCTCCAACTCCCTGGAGGAATCCACTAAGTATTGATCAATATACGAGTGGTTAATGTCCAGATACAAGTTTTGATCACACGGTGACTTGATCCTTTGGGACTCACCGAGATGCCTTGGTCACTGGGCATTTACGACTAAACTTCTTCTCAGGTAAATTGCGCTTTGCTACTATCGCCCACTTGCTCAAGCTTCTTGGATTTGATCACGAAGCCCTCCAAAAACTTGAGACTCGGGTTCGACCTGAACCTTCCTACAATCCTCCGTGGAATGTAGACCCCTTGATTCTTCAAAATTTCCTCTTCAACTCGATTGAAGTTATCTTTCCTTCACAGTGAGTGTTGAATTGATTTCCTTCGTAATGTAGCTAAGGATTGATCTTGAATGATTTGTGAATATTATTGGTTACAGATTCAAATGTTTGCTTGAATGTTCGTGGTTCGTAACCTTCTTTCTGAGTTATTCCTCGGCCTTTTATAGTGATCTTTCAAAAATCGCCCGTTGAAGAGATATGCTTATTTTTGTAAGTCACTTGTGGTCGTTGGCTTGTCTTGTTGCGAGTCCCTTCGAATTTCCATTTCCTCGTATGAATGATTCTTGACTTTTCCGAAGTTTACGACATGGTGCGGTGCTTCCCATTGGTTTATTCCTTTTGCACGCTCGAATCGGCTGACTTCAAGAAATGCAAAGTATGGAGGTATTACTTGTTTAAGTAATTCTCTTGATTTACGTGCAACGGATCTCTTTCGATTGTCTTGACTTGACCGCATTTTCTTAACATCCCCCGGTGACTTTGAGTCGCCTTCCAATCATTTGATGACTCTTCTTCACTTCAATCTTGAGACTTTTGTCTTGAAATGACTTGACCGATACTTCCTAGTGCATCTCAAATTTGTACCTTCAATCGAGTTCCGTCTTCTCTTCTTTGCCACACTTTGCCTGCTTGAGTCTTCATTCTAGTCTCCAGTTGTCTTCTTGCATGTTTAGGCATAGCTGACTTGACTAAGCTCGACCAGCCCTATCTATTACAATGCGATTTACAACAAAAATGGGGTGCCAACTTCCTATTCTAAGTTTTACATGGCATTCATCAAAATCTACAAAATAATTTCCTAACAATTTCCCCCTTTTTGATGATGCCAAAACTTAAAACACTTACACAATTATTTAACAGCAAAGATACATACAGACAAATGTAGAACCGCATAATGTATGTTTAGAATCGATCTTTTATTGATCATAACATTCTTGTTCTTTACATAGCTGTTTACAGAGTGTATCAGAGCTTAAGCAAAAAAAAATGTATCAGAGTTTAAATGGGGCTTAGACTAGCCATGTTGTTCTATATCTACTCGCGTATAGACATTGCATAATTTTATTCAATGTACAGAAGACTTACATAAGGTGTATTTACATAGTAAAATACATGAAGGGGTGGACATCAACACTTCATCTCCTTCGCTGCCTCCTTCTTTTATCTTCTTCAGCTCTGTCATCTTCTGACCTTTTCCTTTTCTTCTCATCTTCAGCTGCCTTCTTTTTTCATACGCCTTCCGGCCTTCATCTCTTCTTAGTATTTCTTGTCTTTCCTCCCATAGCTGAGTTTGTCTTTTATTTTCCTCTTCAATTCTCTTCACATACTCAGCATTGTTCTTAGCCACTTGCATTGGCTACTTCGTCAAATCCAGCCCAATAGATCCCTCCTTTCTTGCCTGGATCTATGTACTCAATGTTTTTGGGCGGAGATCAGGTCAAACCTCTTCCTCCACCATCGCTTCTTCCTCCGCCTCAGGCGTGTATTGTCTTGGGGCCTTCTTTTTCCGAGCTGAGTGACTAGTAGAGTGACAAACAGAGTGAATGCGGTGGTTTCTTCTGTCGGCCTTCTTCACATAGTGTGAGACCTTTTTCCCGGGTACAAATCCAGGCTTGAGCCATGGGCAAGTTTGAAGTAACCTTGAGATGCGGCGTCTTGAATTCATCAACAGATCTTGGCTCAGTTCCGGCATCTGAAATGGCATAGGTGTCTCTGTCTATTGGAATGCCTCCATGTTGTTTCAGAATATCCATAACTCGGGCATTCATCCTTCCTTCCACTTCCTCCATCCCTGCTTCAATGTCTTTCTCTTTTCGACCATTGGTGCAGCAGAGTGTTGGAGTGGCGAAATCCCGGGAGTTTGGCCGATATTGACAAGACCTTGTTGGGGGTTTTAGCAATCATCAAGGTCACATCTTTCGAACCTTCCCACTCAACAGACTTCCCTTCTTCTTTCTCTTATTACTTCTCTTCTATCTTTCCCTTCTGTTCTTGCTTCCTCCTTCTCGACTTCAGATCCCTTCAAGACCTTTAGGTATTCCTCTTCCCCCTTTTTGGCATCATCAAAGGAGAGGAACCCTGAAACAAGCTAGCAAGCAAGAAGTCGAGTCTGCGATGGTTGAGTTACGCCGAATCTCTTTTGTGGAGTAAGCCGCCACGAAACTCAGAGCGGGTGGCGTTGGATTCAATTTGCTACCAACTTTATCTCGGCCATGAGGAGATCGAATTTTCGATCCATATTCTCTTCCACACGCAGGGAGCTCGTTCTTATTATGTTCACGTGACTTTATCTCTCGTAGTATGAGATTCATGCATTTGTTCAATGTGTTCTTGCAATTTTGTCTTTGCATCGGCATTCTCGGCCGGGCCCGGACTAACAACTTGTTGAACAATGTCCGGAAATATCGAGCTTGTTCCACACGCATTGTTTCTTCTTTGTTGCCACCACTCACGGATTCTGACTATTATGCCTCTCAAATTAGCAGTGAGGTTGGCGTCCCTGTTATCCAACCTCATGTCCAGTGAGGCCTGGTGCCTCTCCATCCGTTCAATTTCAGCAAATAAGGCTTTGAACACCTCCCGAACTTCATCTGTTGCCTTTGTTTCAGCTGACGGCCAAGTAGCGTCAAAGTCATAGTTAGCTGGAACAATGGTGTCTGATGGAATGACAGGATTAGGTCTGTGGAAGCGCTCGCGATCTTTGTCTGATTCTTCAGGGAGGTCAGGTACCTCCAGAGAGAAGGGAAATGATTCTATGAAAGAATCATCACGTGCAACTGGAATTTGTTCAATGATAAGTGGTGCTCGTGAAGTCCTTGCAGGGAGCTTGATGGACTGGACTGTTTGGGGTGATGCATTTGTGAAGTCGACCCGACTTGCCGAGCCCCAGTGTCTGTCTCGGCCTTCGTCGGTCTCACCTGGTTTTCCAAGTGAGTTGGGTCTCGGCCTTATCGAAGCGTCATCGGACGATGATGAGATTTCCATGGGTGGCTCAACATCGAAGTTGAATGTTTTGCGAGTAGTCTTGAGGTCGGACTTACTTGTGGTTGGAACATCCTCGGTGAGTCTTTGGGATCAATCACATGTGATTACTCGCCTTCATCGTCTCCTTCCGATCCGAGAAAGGTTACATCGGGGATTATCCGGGAATCGTGAAGAGCACTTATCTCCTTTCTCGATGGATCAATGATAGCGGGAGGAGGGATGTTATGTGCTTTAGTTTCTCTACCCCGGAAGTCTCAACCTCCCGTTGGCCTTAATTACCTCCCCGGTCTCAAGCGCGGCGAGGCTGGACATCCCTTTCGACGATTGTCGGTGTCTTTGGGTCTTCTGCGGTGGCATCCATTGGAGTCTCAACTCCATGGATTGCACTTTCATCGCCAGTGTTAACTCCCGGGCGATTCGATCTCGTGCCTCATTGATCCGCATCGCATCGTCATTAGCCTGTGAGTAGCGGTTAGCACTTCACCGAGACAATCACAATCTGGCCCCATGCGAGCCTCATCGATGACAACTCTTTGTGTGTATTCGTGATTGTTCCTTCTCCACTTCGCCTCCTAAATTCATTGTGGAGTCACCAGCATCCTCCGACCTTTGCCGCAGTGGAGGAGTTTCCCCCTCGGCACACACCCGGTGAGTGACTTGGAATGGGGTCACTGTCTCCGGACTCTCGGCTATTCCCGGCGAGTATTCAGTGTTGTTGGGCAGGTGGTAAGACACCTTCATTAGGGGTTAGCTCGATTGGGGTCCCCACTATCCCGGTTTCATCGCCATTTCCCTTAACACCTTCCTCTCGAATGAGCTAGGGAAGTGGTGGCAACGACAACAAAGTGGCGATATCTTTGCACCACTCCCATTGGGTCTATTTCATTTGTGATTTGGAGGACTCTCTGGTCCCTCCATCACTCTTTCCTCATTTAGGATTCTCGGACTCTTGCATTGCTTCTTTGCATTTGCAACTCTTCTTCTGGGCAAAGAACGGGGTCATGATCCTCATCACTTTCGATAGGGACGTCAAGGTGAGGTGTGTATGATCGGTGGTGCCGGTGAGAGGCGGAGATCTTTGGCCTTCTCACGTGCCTCTCGCATCCTCATTTGCTTTAGCCCGTTCGTTTTCTTTTCGAATTTGCAGTATATTGATGCAATTATCCTCATCAAGGGCTTGCAGCACTGTGTCCACCTCAAGAAACCTGAAGAGTTCTTCTTCCTCAACAATGAACTCTGGATTTGCAAACTGCACTCTGGATAGGCTCAGCTTCCATTTTCTCCACTCTCACGGACGATTTTGGATGTCTGGATACAATGGAGAGTACATGATTACATCGTCTTCATCATTCTCTTGCTGGCCCTCGTTTCCAGGTATTAAAGCGGCGAGGCTTATTTGCCGACACCCTCAGTAGCCTCTGTTAAAGGTGGAGAGACAACCCTATCAATAGGTGATCCGGTTGTCTCGGCCCATTCCTGTTCTCGGCATTCTATCTGGTGGTCTTTGAGTTGCCTCCGCTGATCGGCCTCAAAGAGACTTGGCCGTTTCATCGATCACGTCGGAGACTCTACTTCTCCAAAGAAAGTCTCGGGTATCTTTTCGGTGAGTGGTCGACTCGGCCGGTTTCTCAAGCTCGGAATGCTTGAAAATTCTTCTTCTTCTTTTTCTTTGTACCAGAGGGATTTACGGTTCGGATAAAGTTTCTTCCGAGTCCTGGCAAAAGGCGGGGGGTTCGTTGTCTTCTTTCGAGGAGTTGGCCATCTTGGCTTATCGGTTCTCCTTTTCTTGACGACTAGGGAGAAGGTATTTGAGATTCCTTCTCGGCTGCGGCCGCAGAGGTAGGAGACATTTCTTTGCGGGGCGAGTGACTTGGGCTGCGAGGGCGGGAGCAGATTTCTTTTTCTTTCTTTGCGAGGGGCGCTGATCTTCTTAGCAGTGCAGGAAGCCTTCTTCTTTGGTGGAGATGAGAGCAGTTGTATCTTGTGGTCGGTTGATTCCCCCTCACTTGTATCGACTCTCTTAGCGTAGGCTCTCTTATGTGCGCCGAGAGAGGTTTGATCGAACATTCTCTTGTTTACATTGAACGCCTTTCCATGTCGAAGAGGACTCCTTTTACCTCCATCGGCCGGCCAATCACCGGGCCGTATCCTAGGAACCTCCAAACATTCCATCCTCCTTCAAGGATTTGTTCCCAACGTTGCGAGTCTGCTTGTAGACAAACTCAGCAAATTGATTCACTTTATGTTCTTCAATGATACATAACCATTACGATCAACTTTGCTTTCAGACGGTGGTCAAAGTTGCCAAATTTGATATCTATGCATTTGGCAATGATGTCCGCAATTTGTGGTAGTCCTCCTTGACCTCTTATTAGCATTTGTGTAGACTACTTTCAAAGATAGTCGGACTTGGCTACTTCCTTCCAAGCGGCGGTCGAGTCAACATCGGCTTCATTGATTTTCGACACTCCTTCCGCCCGAATGACGTGTTCGCCAAATCCTTGGCGTAATGATGAACTCCTTCCCATGAAGAGGACTTGATGCCCTCATCGTGAACCTCGGCGTTCACGTAGAATTGTGCGACATCTTCCACATAGGTCGGAAACTCCATCGTCAAAAATGGTTTTGATCCAGGCGTTTCTAGTTTCTCGGCAATCTTCTTCACTAGGGTGTCGTCGGACCCTATTTCACCATACCATCGAAATCCACAGAGACCCGGTGTGGATTTGCTTTCCTAGCTTGACAAAATCATGAGTGGATGCCATTTTCAGTATTTTACCGAGCGAAATTTAGAAAATGATCCGAGGATTGAAAGGGTTTTGAGAGAGAATATTTGCTTTTGCTTTCGAGAGAGAGATGAGCAGTTTTTGGTAAAGTGTGAGAGAACGGACGAAAATGGTTTAAGTATGGTTCATGAAAGGGCGTGCGGGTGGTTTTGAAATGTGATCAAAATCAACGGCTTAGATCTTGCACGCCGATTTGCATTTAATGTCTCGTATTTAATGCGGCAACATTTATATCCAATCATAAGCTTGGTGTGCGGCTTTTGCTGTACACGTCATAATTATCTTTGACGTCATTCTTAAAAACATTCCGCTTAGTAAAAACGATTGCGTTTTTGTCACTTTGCTCATAAATGACTCGACTTGTCTCTTACGATTAACTCTTCTTTCCTTGCATGAAAATACTCTTTTTGTCGACTAACTCCGGTACAACTGTCTTTTCGATCGGTGATTCACTTAGGTGATTTAAGAGTTCACTCTTTTTCCTCTTTTCGTGTTTCATTTCTTTTCTTTGAGTCTTACGAGTGTCAACTCACTCAATTAATCCTAACTCATGCTTGAGTTCTTCAAATCTTGACTCACATAATGGTTTTGTGAATATGTACCAACCGCTTATCGGTTGAAATATATTCCAAGGTGATGTCCTTCTTTTCAACATGATCTCTTATGAAGTGATATCGACATCGATATGCATTGTTCTTGAGTGCAACACAGATTTTGAGTGATTGCAATTGCACTTGTGTTATCACACATGATTGGAATTTCCTTTTCTTCAACTTCATAGTCTCTGTTTTTGTCTCATCCATAGGACTTGGGCACAACAAATTTGCCCAACTATGTATTCTCGCGCAGTTTTGTAGAGGTGGCTATTGAATTTTGCTTTTTGCTAAACCAGGAAATCACCTATTTCAAGCATTTGACATGTGCCTCGAGGTGCTCTTCTGTCAACTCTACATCCAGCGTAGTCGAGTCCGAATAACCAATTAGCTTGAATCCACCGTCCTTTGGATACCATAAGCCAATATGGCTTTCTTTTGGAAGCGATTGAAATCTTGCACATACACCTACGGCAAAGGTGATGTCCGGCACGCTTCTTTGTAAGATAGAGCAATGATCCGATAAGTGCTCGTATCTTGTTTGATCTGTGCTTGCCATCTGCATCCATGTCCATTTTGATTGATGTATTCATTGGTATTTTTCTTCAAGACTTCTCTTCCATACCAAATTTCTTCATTAAATCTCTGGTGTATTTTGTTTGACTTATGAAGGTTCCATCCTTGTTTGTTTCACTTGGAGTCAAGGAAGAATGTCGACTCTCCCATCATGCTCATTTCGAATTTGCTCTTGCATGAGGTTTGAAAATTTATCACACAACTCTTTGTTTGTGGATCCAAAAATGATGTCATCCACATATATTTGAACAAGCAGTATGCTCTTCCTGTCTTGAATTCGAAGAGTGTTCTATCCACTTTTCCTTTTGTGAATCCATTCTCAGTCAGGAATTGTGACAATGTATCATACCATGCTCGGGTGCCTGTTTCAATCCATATAGAGCTTTCTTGAGTTTGTATACCTTATCTCCAAGAGTCTTATGCTCAAATCCTAGAGGTTGTTCAACATATACTTCTTCTTCCAATAAACCATTAAGGAATGCACTCTTTACATCCATTTGATATACAATAAAATTCTTGTGGGCTGCATAGGCAAGAAACATCCTTATAGCTTCCAATCTTGCTACGGAGCAAAAGTTTCGTCAAAATCTATTCCTTCTTCTTGGCAATATCCTTTGGCTACCAATCTTGCTTTGTTTCTTACCCACAGAACCTTCCTCATTCACCTTGTTTTTCGAATACCCATTTAGTGCAATAACATTTTGATGGGTAGGTCTTTGAACCAATTCCCATACTTTATTTCTTTCAAACTGATTGACTCTTCTTGCATAGCTTGAATCCAATGTGTGTCATCCAATGCTTGTGACACATCTTTAGGCTCTATTTGTGAGATGAAGCGGGTAAACATTGCTTCTTGTTGAGTTTCGGATCTTGTTTTGACACCTTCTCTTACATCTCCAATGACTAGTTCGGTGGATGGTCTCGACCATCTTACATCAAAGTTGGAGTAAGTTAGTGGATTCGTCATCTTGCGGTTTGTGTTGCTTTGATCGACTCTCTCTTCATCACTTAGCTATAGATTTTCTATTTGTTTTTGAGACTCGGCTATCTCATCTTCATCGGGTTTATAATTCCGGCCCGGCCAAAGATAGGGACTCTTACGCATGGTTGGTTGATTGAACTTATCGGTGACTCTTCAATGTCTTCTCCATTTACATTTGGCTCATCAAACACCACATGAATGGATTCTCTCTGTAACCATAGTCCTCTTGTTGAGTACTACTGTAGAGTTTGCTCTCGGTGAGTATCCCAAGAAGATACCTTCATCGACCTTTAGCATCAAAAGCCTTTAAATTATTTTTGCCATTGTTATGGATGAAGCATTTGCATCCAAATATTCTAAAATATGCAACACTTGGCTTTCTCTGTCGTCCAAATATCATAGGGAGTTTTTGTCATTTTGTCTGTTTATCATGCATCTATTTTGAGTGTAACATCTTTGTGTTTATTGCTTGACCCAAAATCTTTTAGGTAGCCCCTGCTTGACTAACATGGTCCTTCCGCTTCTTTAAGAGTTCTATTCCTTCTTTCGCAACTCCATTCTTTGTGGAGTCCTTCTTTGCAGATAATTCATGACCAATACCATTTTCAATACAATAATGAGTTATTATACCATTGACAAACTCGGTTCTCATCGAGATCTTATTTTGATAATGGTTTGACTTTTCTCATTTTGAATTCTTTTCATCATTTGTGGTAGTTTTGCAGAGTTTTTTTTTCTTCTTACACATGAATATTGTCCCTGCATATCTTGAGTAGTCATCTACTACCACCAAGGTGTATTTCTTTCCACTTATGCTAGTTGGTTCAATGGACCAAATAGATCCATATGTAGCAGAGATGCAATATTCTTGTTGAAGATGGACATGTCTTTTCTTTGAATGATGATTTGATTTGTTTTCCCTTCGACATGCATCGCATATACTCTCCTTCTTGTATATGAGTCCGAAGTCCTTCCACAAGATTGCTTTCGGCAAGCTTGTTAATTGTTTTGAAATTCAGGTGACTCGGCTTCTTGTGCCACAACCAACTTGATTCAAATTGTGCTCTTTGCTAATAGACAGTGCTTGGTGTTGGTTGACCAATCCACGACATACATGTTCTTTTGTATCGCATCCTTGCAACACAACTTCATTTGATTCAATATCCTTGATTTGGCATATACCCATGTTGAATCCAACATTATAGCCTTTGTCACAAAGTTGACTTATGCTTAGCAAAGTTGAAGTTGAGTCCTTCAACATATGCAACATCGTGATTTTTAATCCATTTTTCTTGATGGATCCAAAGCCTCTTATTTCTCCTGGAGCTTCATTTCCTCCAAATATGACTTTTGCTCCTCTAACTTCCTTGAATTTTGACAGATTTTTCTTGTTTCCTGTCATATGTCTGGAACAACCACTATCCATGTACCAGGTTCCTTGGCACTCTTTGTTCTCTTGAACCGCAATCAGGAAATTAAGTTTTACGTACCCATACTTGTGCGGGTCCTGAGGGGTTAGTATTATAAGATGATCCAACCAACCTATAGCCAAATGATTTGACTCTAAGGGGTTGCCATCTATCAGTGCCATAATCATAATTAATTTTGGCAAATTTCTTGGGGGTTCTAGGATCATACATCTGTCTCTTTTGTCTGTATGCCTGTGTATGTGTTTTAACAATTACCTTCTTTGGGTAGTTGTGATATCTTTGAGTGTAGTGCCTAGGTGTATATGTGTGCTGATGAAAGCTCTTATACATTTGAAATGGCCTTTGCTGAGTTCTAGGCCTTTGCCATTCCCTTCATATGTGTTTCTTTTATAGAACTTCTGGGGTTTTTGGTAGCTCTGTTTCTTCTTTACAGAGTATTTCCTGTTTGGAGTTTGCTGAGGAACTTGACTGGATTTCTTCTCAGTTGTCTTCTCAGCACACTCAACTGGCTGTTTTCCTTTTCCTCTATAACCAAGGCCAGTTTGCTTGTGATTGTGCTTTAGAATAGATGTGTGTGCACCATTTAGAGTTTTGGATTTTTGAGATACTTCATTACTTGAAGATCCTTTTTCCAAAATCACTTTTGGAGCTTGACATAGTACAGAGGAATTAAATCCTAAGCCTGTCTTGTCTCCACATTCTCTTTGACTCAGAATAAGATCATCCAATGATTTAGATGCCTTAGTGAATGAGGCAATCACATTTTTGAGGTAATTTTCCCTCTTTTCTATAGCAGCTATCTCTGCTATTAGCTTAGCATTTTCAGCCTTTAGATTTTCATTCTCATTAGCTATTTGACTTAGAGTACTCAGCTCATTAGTCAGCTGTGAGTTTTGGCTCTTGAGTAGGTTGTTTTCCTCATTTAGTAGTGTGTGTGAGGATTTAATGTGTTCAAAATCTTTCATCATTTTGCCTAATGAATCATAAAAATCAGTGGGTGATGAAGTGTGTGTGTCACAATCACTATCACTAGAATCTGAGAGTGATGAATTAGAGTGTACCTCATCTTCTTGATCAGGTTGGTTTTGTTCCTTGGCCATCAAACGGATCAAGGCTTCTTCTTCGAGTCACTTGAGTAGTCACTTCACTACTCAATCATCAGATTTGTATCTTTTGACTTTGTTTATGTCGCGATCTCTGACCAACATTGCCTTTTTCTTTTCTTGTCTTCTTTCTCTCGAAGACCTTTCTTTTTCTTCATTCTGTAATTGTTGACTACAGGATATGGGCAATCAATTGCATAGTGACTGGTTGCTCTAGCGGTTCAAAAGATAGATTTTCAACCTTTTGATCACTCTTTCCATTCTTGGATTGTCACCCTTTGATATTCAACTTTTTGATGTTCGCTCTCTTGGTTGACCTATCTTCCTTGACTTGGAGGGGAGCCGAGTGTCTTCTCGGAGGATTCGCCCTTGCCTCTCTTGTAGTTCTTATTGAAGAACTTGTTAAACCTTTTAACCATCGGGGCTATTTCCTCTTGGTCAATGACTTCTTTGACCTCGGCTCTCTTGCCATCCTTGACAATTAGAGCAGCTGTTTGGGGCCGGTTGTCTCTCCTGGTCTTTTCTTCTCGGCTCAAATTCGTAGGCTTTGAGATCCGAGAATAGCTCATGGTTGGATGTCTTGGATAGGTCCATGGAATGTCTTAGTGCCATGACCTTCATTTTCCATTCAATTTGGGAGACTTCTTGGAATCTTCATACACATTTCTTACTCGTGTATATTCTTTTCCAAGTGCGAGATAGCTCGTTGGTAATTTCTTTGAACCGAGCATCCGGTTGATCTAAGGTCTCTCCTGCGATCATTTTGAAATTCTCAAATTTAGACAAAGAACCGATAGTTTATTTTCCTTGATTTGCTCCGAGCCTTCACAAATCAATGTTAGCTTGTCCCATTTCTTTAGCCGTTTTGCATGATTTGACTTTGTTGAACATAGCTTTGTCAAGGTTTTGTAAAGAATGTCCTGGCCACATTGTCCAAGTTATATCTTTTTTTGTCATCATTTGTCCATTCGGCTCTTGGTTTTTCAACCATGATAGTGCGGGAGCAAAGATCCTCTTCACCTTCACCGCAGACTCTCCTTACAGTTTGTGTTCACTTTTAAAATTTGTAGTGGCCCATCCTCTATCACTATCCACATCTCATCATGTAATCTTTGATAGATGAGCCTCGTATACGAATTTTCCGATCATCAAATTCTTCAATTGTGAACATAGGGATGCGTGTGAAATTTGCTTCCATGATAATAACTTTTGATGGTAAAAAGAGTTTTGAAAAATTAAGTACTAAAACAGGCTTTAAAAAAATTGGAGATCTAGTTCAAGAACTGCGGTCGGAAGGCTCAATGAACCAACCGCTCGATACCACTTGTAGGTCCCAAGGGGTGTGAGTGTAAGGTTTAGAAGGGGGTTGAATAAACCTTACCAGCTTTTCAAAATTAGTCCTTTTAAATATTCAGAGTTAATACTTCACATTTGTATCCTTGGTGGATGACTAAGTTAGTTAATCAGAGAGTTAGTCACTCAATAGACTCGATCGAGTTGTTGATAGAATAACTCAGCTGTTTTGACTAAAGACTTAACTCAACTGTGATTTGTTTTCAGCGGAAGACTTAACACCCTTGAATTTGGTTAAGTTTGTTTTAATACTTGGTTTTAGTACTCAGTTGATTATCAATTGGATAGCAAATTTATCAGCAAATATAAAAATAAGATGCAGAATTTAAAGTGTTGAAATTTAAATGACACAATAAGTTTTTATAGAGGTTCGAAGATGGAGTAATTCTTCTACTCCTCTCTTCTCTAACTCCTGGAGGAATCCACTAAGTATTGATCAATATACGAGTGGTTAATGAGTCCGGATACAAGTCTTGATCACACAGTGACTTGATCCTTTGGGACTCGTCTGAGATGCCTTGGTCACGCTTGGTGGCTTCTTGACGACTCGGCTTCTTCACAGTTGTTGCCTTGCTACTACAGCCCACTTGCTCAAACTTCTTGGATTTGATCACGAAGCCCTCCAAAAACTTGAGACTCGGTTCGACCTTGAACCTTCCTACAATCCTCCGTGGAATGTAGACCCCTTGATTCTTCAAAAATTTCCTCTTCAACGATTGAAGTTATCTTTCCTTCACAGGTGAGTGTTGGATTGATTTCCTTCGTAATGTAGGCTTGAGGATTGATCTTGAATGATTTGAGAATATTTTTGTTTCTGATTCAAATGTTTGCTTGAATGTTCGTGGTTGAGTAACCTTCTTTGAGTTATTCTCGGCCTTTTATAGTGATCTTTCAAAACTCGCTCGTTGAAGATATAGGCTTATTTTTGTAAGTCACTTGTGGTCGTTGGCTTGTCTTGTTGCAGTCCTTGGAATTTCCATTTCCTCGTATGAATGATTCTTCAGCTTTTCCGAGTTCTGACATGGTGCAGTGCTTCCCATTGGTTTATTCCTTTTGCACGCTTCTCGAATCGAGCACTTCAAGAAATGCAGTATGGAGGTATTACTTGTTTAAGTAATTCTCTTGATTTCTGTGCAACGGATCTCTTTCAGTTGTCTTGACTTGACTGCATTTTCTTAACATCCCCAGGTGACTTTGAGTCAACTTCCAATCATTTGATGACTCTTATGTCACTTCAATCTTGAGACTTGGCTGTCTTGAGTTGACTTGACTGATACTTCACTCAGCTGCATCTCAGCTTTACCTTCAGTCGAGTTCCCGTCTTCTCTTCTTTGCCACACTCAGCTGCCTCACAGCGGAGTCTTTATTCTAGTCTCCAGTTGTCTTCTTGCATGTTTAGGCATAGCTGACTTGACTCAGCTCGACCAGCCCTATCTATTACAATGCGATTTACAACAAAAATGGGGTGCCAACTTCCTATTCTAAGTTTTACATGGCATTCATCAAAATCTACAAAATAATTTCCCAACAGTGATTATCTTGGGAGCCTAGGTCTCTTTGTTAGAACCATTGTGGATTTTGCCAGCCTAAAAGAAAACTTATGGCCTAGATCCCTCTTGGGATCGTCTTGGTCCTGCTAGCCTTTTAGGGGGCTTATCTTGGGAGCCTAGGTCCCTTTGTTGGGACCAATGTGGGTTTTGCCAGCCTAAAAGGGAGCTTGTGGCCTAGATCCCTCTTGGGATTGTCTTGGGCCTGCTAGCCTTTTAAGGGGCTTATCTTGGGATCCTAAGTCCCTTTGCTGGGACCATTGTGGGCTTTGCCAGCTTAAAAGAGAACTTATGACCTAGATCCCTCTTGGGATCATCTTGGGCATGCTAGTTTTTTAGGGGGCTTATCTTGGGAGCTTAAGTCCCTTTGCTGGGACCATTGTTGGCTTTGCCAGCCTAAAAGGGAGCTTATGGCCTAGATCCCTCTTGGGATCATCTTAGGCCTGCTATCCTTTTAGGGTGATTATCTTGGGAGCCTACGTCCCTTTGTTAGAACCATTGTGGATTTTGCCAGCCTAAAAGAAAACTTATGGCCTAGATCCCTCTTGGGATCGTCTTGGTCCTACTAGCCTTTTAAGGGGCTTATCTTGGGAGCCTAGGTCCCTTTGCTGGGACCAATGTGGGTTTTGCCAGCCTAAAAGGGAGCTTATGGCCTAGATCCCTTTCGGGATCGTCTTGGGCCAGGTAGCCTTTTAAGGAGCTTATCTTAGGAGCCTAGGTCCCTTTGTTAGGACCATTGTGGGCTTTGCCAGCCTAAAAGGGAGCTTCTGGCCTAGACCCCTCTTGGGATCATCTTGGGTATGTTAGCCTTTTAGGCGGCTAATCTTTCGAGCCTAGGTCCATTTGATGAGACCATTGTGGGCATTGCCAATCTAAAAGGATGCTTGTGGCCTAGACCCCTCTTGGGATCGTCTCGGGCCTATTAGCCTTTTAGGGGGCTTATCAGCGGCGGTTTTCTCATCCTCCTCATCACCAGCATCATAAATATTATTAAAAGAAGATGCTAAGCCTTTAGGAATAGATTGTATACCCGATTGAGAGTTGGATAGTTTGGAATTTTTTCTCACCTTGAGATATACTTCGTAGATGAGAAGATTTTCAATGAGCTCGTCAAACTTGAGAGTTTTGAGATTTGAGCTTCCGTAATCGCCGTTACCTTTTCGGACCAAGAACCAGTGAGATCATTTAAGACTTTAGTTACCTTGTCTTATTTGGAGATGACTTTCCCAAGTGTCACAAAAAGATTGACTATGTTGTCAAACCTTTCTACCATTATTGAAATACTTTCATTTCACAAACATTATGAAGTTTTCAAAATCTTTAACAAGCATTGTTTTTCTAGCTTGTTTATCCTTTTTAGTGCCTTCATAAATTGTTTCTAATTTCTCCCAAACTTCATGAGCCGACCTTAACCCTCGAATTCTATTATATTCGGTAGCAGTAAGAGAGCAATGCAAAATATTTAAGGCCTTACCGTTGAAGAGAAGAACTTCTTATCATTCATTGAATTCCTTGAATCTTTTGAGAAGCGTGGTTCCATCCTCCATTTTCTTTGTTGGTTGATCAATTCCTTCGATGACCGTATCCCAAATGTCTGATCCGTACCCTTGTAGGAAGCATTTCATCCGATCCTTCCAAAAGGCATAGTTGTTGGCATTGAAGAGTGGTGGCTTGTTGGTGGAGGCGTCGGTAGTGAGGTAGCTTTAATTCATAGCCATTGATCTCCTCTTTACTCGCAAAAATTAAACGAGCCTGTCAAAGAGTTTGGCTCTGATACCACTTGTTAGTCCAAGTGGCTACGATATTCTAGAGGGGGAGGGGTGAATAGATTATCTCGATTTTCCGATTTTTGCCTTTTTTTTCGAAAATAAGAATGATGACTAAAATAAAAGTGCAGAAATAGAACAACACACAATGATTTATAGAAGTTCAACCCACATAGGGCCTAATCTTCTACCACCCCGGTATGTCCGGAATGAATTTCGAAAAAAGAAAAAAGTTTTATTGATAACAAACAAATAAAAACCTTTACCTTAAAGAGTACCACATTCTTCTTACAACACCACCTATGAAGATTACCACAATCTTCTCACAACAATGAAGAGTACCACACTCTTCAACACCTAAAATCACCCAAGTGTATTTTTACCACAAGAACACCAACAATGATGTCTTGTTTTGGATGATTGAAAGTTACAATCAATATTACACTTTGTTTGAAAAATATTACAACTTAAAAGTTCAAGTGTAATCAAGAAGGAAGCCTAATACTCAAGATGTGCAAGTGTAAAACTAGGATTCAAATTACAACAAGAATTATGCCAAGAAAGAATAAGAAGTTTGTTGAAAATTTTCTTGTTATTTGAATGCTTGTGTTGTTGTATTTGATCCTTCAAAGCCTTCATCTATTTATAGGAGAGTCTTCAAGATTGGATCTCTAACATAGGCTCCTCCATCTTTATTTTTGTCTACAAAAGAAGGATTTTATCTACAAAAATTGTAAAGAAATGTAAAGTAGATCATGAAAGATAATGGCTCAACAATGGATAGAATGTTGCTGTAAAAAATCATAGGTCGACCAGTTGACCTGTTGAAAATTTGAATGTTTAAAAAGTTAATATGAGATTTTAACTAATTAATCAAGGGGTTGGACTGGTCCAGGGGGGTTGGACCAGTCGACCAGGCCTTCGACCGATCGACGCACTCCCTGACTGGTCCACCATGCCAATTGTTGAAACAGAAAATGTTTTGCAAAATAACACATGTTCAGGCACCGGTCGACCTTGAGGCCGACCGGCCTAAGCCATTTTAGCCACTGTTTCGTTTCTGTTTTATTTTTTAACTTTCAGGCCCGGGTTTCCCTCTAGGGCGACCAGTTGACCTCGAAACAGAAGTGTTGTCCAATTTTTATCAAAAATAAACTTCAAGAAATACTCCGAAAAATTTGTAAAAATCATTTAAATCAATTTGGAGTATTTGGATAACATTTGGGGACATTGTTTTGGTGTAAAATCTATTTAAACAAAATCATCAAAATCAAGATAAAAATATTTTTCTAACAGTAAGGCATGTTACGCACTTCTTGATTTTCCACTCGTTGAATCTCATCATGAATAACTTCAGCTTCAGACATAATTAGTGAGTGTGGAGGTGAATCAAAACTTTCTATCACGTTTTCTGAATTATTTCTAACTAAACGCCGAGAATTTGGACTACGACGCCATATAACCATAAAAACACACATTATTTACAGTTAAAAATATTCACAAACCTGGAAACTTACCTTGCCTTCTCCGGCAACAGCACCAAAAACTTGCTACAACTTTAATGTTGCAAATTCAAGTGCAGGTTGTCTCAAGTAATAAATTTCTCGTGAGTCCGAGATCGATCCACATGGAAGTTAATGGAAGTTTACATGATAGATCTTATTTAAACGATGAGTAAATGGATTTTAAACTAATAAGAATATTTTTTGTGTTACAAGAAATTTAAGTAATATAAATGTTGAGGATTAGGGATTCACTCTTGGTTTTGGATAAAGGAATGATTATCTTGTCTAACCTCTTAGATTGCCACTATTATAATCCATACACAATGAAGGTTCCAATGGGAAGATATTATAAATCATGCAATGAGGTGAACATGTTGTATCACCAATTAGAATTTATCTTATAACACCAATACTTGTTTATCGGATCAAGTATTTATGCATTCTCTTGTCTACAACAAATCAATGTATCCACATTAGTAGTCGGTTGAAATAAAATCAGACATTTAACTAAATGGAACCAAGTATTTGTTGTGCCAATATATATAATAAATCCAGAAACACCACCAAACAAAAAGGGTATAAGTTAAAAAAAAAATTGATGATACAAAAAATGAAATTTAATGTGAATCTACAATCATTCCTTTTCATTCATCAAGAGTTTCATCTTATTTTCTCAACAAAATAAACTTAGAAACAGATGAATATAGTAGAGAAAACAAAAGATTGAATAAAATCTAAAGAAAACATTTTATTAAATACTAGAAAACTTACTATAGTTTAGGAAAAACAACAAAGAAATTTTTTTTTGAACCTCTAACTCTAACTTTCTTCATACAAAACTTGCTCTTGGCTGATGCTAATATCCTCTATTTATAGCCAACAAAAAATCAATTTGAAATTATTTTATTCTTTATTTTTATTACAAGAAAATATGAAATTCTACACCAAATTTTCCACCTTATTTGACTGATTATCTTGTCCATGATTTCAGCTGAATTTGCATAATTTTCTTCCACAAATTAATTGTCACACGTGTTAGCTTTAATTTTCAACTGGTTTCATTAAATTCCAACAACCATAGTCCAAGATATGGCTGAATCATTGAGATATGGTTGGCCTGGGGGATTGATCACTGCAGCAACTTGTAGGATTTTTCAAAATTCACCAAGTCCGAATCTAACTTTGTGGTCTTCAGGAATATTGTATCCCTATGAGTTATGAATACCCAATTAAAATATCAGCTCCCATAGGCTTGTGGTTTCTGAGTTATGCCCAACATACCAAACTTGGCAAAGTCTAGAAACTAAATGAGCAATCCTTCAAGCTTCACATTGTAATGAATTTTTGATCCAAACAAATTTCATTCTAAACTTTGATTTTCATTTCAATATCTCTAAACACTTGTAAATGAATGGATTGTGAATCCATATCTTCAAGAATCATCCCAAAAATATGCCGAAAATAAAAGTTATGCTCATTGACCCGAACCTGCACTAGAAATACTTCTAAATATAATTTTATGTTAATTCCGTATTTTATTCCTAATATATTATTAATACTATAAATTTATATTATTAATAATATTAATAAGGTAAAATAATAATATAAACAAAATATAATTATATATTTTTTACGTTCATCAAGGAATTGGAAGCTTCGACCTAATCTCTTCCATATCAGAAAAATACTTGCTCAAATCAATTTTCAGGCTTCCCATATTTTCTAGTTCCGTTTGTACAATTGATATTCATAGAGAAGTATATGGGCTTAGCAGAATAGATCAGCTGGAGCTTCCCTCTTTTAGAATTAGGACACTTTTTTAAGTTACACAAATCCATTATACAGACCTTGTAATATTGTGCACAAATGCCCTGTTGAATAAAAAAGGTTGAAGGTCTCCTTAGCCCTCCACCCTTTGGGTGTTTGAAGAAAAAAAAAACTTTTGTCAAGAAAACCAGTGATACAATTCTCGAGGAAAAAAAAGAAAAAGAAAAGAAAAAAGAAACAAGTGACACATGATACATCCTTTTTAAATGAGGTTAATTTTATTAATAATCTATGAAACATATATATTTAAATGTGTATTTATAAATTCAATAAAAGATTTATTGCTAAATTATAACAGAAGATCTTAATAGTGGATATATAAGTGGTATTTGACTCGACTTGTTTTGACTCTTTGACCTGATTACTATTATAGACAAAATCTTATTAATGGTTTTATGAATATTTGGGCTATGCCAGACTGCTAGTAACTAGATTTAGTGATTTATCGTGAGCCTCTAATGTGAAAGACCAACATGGAAGAAAGAAACAATCTTTCATAATCTATTGATTTCTCAAATTAGAGGCATCAAATATCCCTTAATATTATCCTTAATACACCTTGATATGTTGTATCATTTAGATGTGCCTTTTCAGATTACATATTCATAACATAATCAGAAATAATCGTTACAATTTTGGTGGGCATTACATAATCCGAAATCTAATTCCAATTTTTTTTTTTCTATAAATGAACCTATTAGTAAAGCTACAACAGACAGGGCAAAAAGAAAAAAAAAGAAGTTTTGATAGAAACAAGGATATATATCTAATTTTTGGTGCTACATATATAGAGAGGAAAAAAAAGAAAAAGATGGCCAATACCAACAGGTACAGCCGCGTCGGCTGGACTATGGCAGCCTTGACGTTGACGGTGCTGGTGGTGGCGGCGGTATCCACCGCAGCACCACCGGATAGTGGCGGAGAAATTAGTCTCGTCGCTCAGAAGAAAGACGAACGAAATGAATGCTTTTTGCTGTGCATTAATAATAAACTATGCCTTTGCTATTTGGGGAACTTGACTCCTGGCCAGATCATCAGTTGCTGTCAACAATACTGTTTTGCAAAATGTGGACCACAGAATAAATGTGGAAATCTTCCCAAGAAGCCTTGTCATTCTTAATTCAAACTCTTTATCTTAATTTAATTATTGGAGTTTCGGCTGTATCTTGTTAATTCTATTTGATAATAAAGCCAAATAATCAAGAAAATAATGAATTTAGAGATATTAATTTTGGTTTAAATATATTAATGTTCCTATTTATCGTTTTTGTTATTGTTCTATTGTTTTATCTATAGTTTTTTTTTTATATTTTAAATAGTTATTGTTTTTTTTTGACTCACTACCAGAAAAGTGGTTTTTTGCAACGACAATAGGTCAACGATCATCGCTATTATATTTTTTGGGACAATAAGTCGTGGCAAAAAAAACATCCCAAATAATGCGACTCAAAAACTCTTTTTTTGCAATAACATGGTTGTCGTGGCAACTTTCACTATTTGTCGTTGCAAATAAGACTTCGATGGTTAATCCATTTAAAGGTTATTTGCCACAACACATTGTCACAAATGCCTATTTGCATCACACTTATTAGTAACCTTTGTCGTCGCAAATACTCCAATTTGTTTTTCACTTTTCTGGATTTTGTATTTTTTTAAACCTGTTATAAACCTATATTATGATATATACCAAACACAATATTATAAAACACAAATGCATTATTATCCGCAAATAAGTAAAATATATATAATATAGGTGTAAAATGTATTATAGTCTAAGTGTACATCATCATCACTTCACAATTACCAAATTAACAATTTACAAGGACAAACATAAAAATTATTAAATGGATCTTGTAGTCTCTACTGTAACACTAAATTGTTAAATTTGGCTCCTATAACTTTTTAGGGAAAATAAGATTTTTAGTCCTGTAAGTTGGACTTTTTGGAGAATTGGTCCTCTAAATTGTCACATTCATTTTTTAGTCCTTTAACTTTCACATTTCTAGTTATTCAATCCTTTAACTTAACAATTTTATTTTTGGTCCTAAAACTTAACATATTTCAGAAATTTGGTCCTACAACTTAATATATTTTAGAAATTTAGTCCTATAACTTAACAATAGTTAAATTTAACTATTTTATAGGACCAAATATAAAATAATTAAATTTCAATGTTTGGAAACTAATTAAATTATAAAACAATTAAAATTAATTTAATTTGATTAATAAAAAGTTTAAATAAATAGAAATTTCTAAAATAATTAATGAATTCTAGGAAAATTAAAATAATTACATCAAATTAGTAACTTAAAAATAAATTTGTCATATTTATGCCATTAACCTTTGGTGAGGATAATTATCTCCAAGAAATGTAACTGTAGACTAGTGTACAAGATGCATTTAATTCAGAAGGTTTAAAAAATTAATGCTTAAATATTTTTTTAAAAATTAATTAAATTAAAAAATAATTATTTATTTTTTTAAAAAAATTAATTGTTAATTAAAATCATTCGATTTGAAAAATAAAATTAATTTAGAAATAACCTTTTAATAAATTAATTAAATTTAACTATTGTTAAGTTATATTACTAAATTCCCTAAAAAAGGTTACATGACCAAATTTCTAAAATATGTTAAGTTATAGGACCAAATTTCTGAAATATGTTACGTTATAGGACCAAAAATAAAATTGTTAAGTTAAAGGACTGAATATCTAGAAATTTGAAAGTTAAAGGACTAAAAAATGAATGTAACAATTTAGAGGACTAATTCTAAAACATGTCAAACTTACAGGACTAAAAATCTTATTTTCCCAACTTTTTATATTCTTGCAATCCTTAAATATCTGGAATGTAGGAACCACCTTAATCCCTAGCTCTTTTGCTAGTGGCTGTCAACATATTCATCGTATAAGATCAAACCTTATATTGACATGAGAGATACAACATATATATATATATATATATATATATATATATATATATAGAGAGAGAGAGAGAGAGAGAGAGAGAGAGAGAGAGAGAGATGCATTTGTGTACCCTGTTTTCATGGTTGCAATCAAGTTTTAAGAAGACAACATCGTGATATTTTCGGGACAATTGTTGAAATTTTGGAGCCATTTTCTTACACGGGCTACACTCCTCAACAAAAAATATTACTCAATAGCAGAGAAGTTGTACAATGTCTAGATACGCCATAGATTCCAACTAAGATAGGCAGAAGACATAGTAAATTCCAAAAAAACTAACCTGGAAGAGCAAAAATGTTAATGCCACAGGGTAAATAACATCAATTCCATGAACTAGGCGCCAAAATGCAGGATGTGGCTGGATAAGTACTCTGTAAATAAGAATATGAGCAGACTCAAAAAATAGATGAAAATAGTTTGAACAGTACATAAACAGATCAACAGAGAACTTCAAGCATCTATTCCCAAATTCAACTTACAAATAGCTTATTATCAAATACAACATACCACACTGAAAATGTTTATAAAATTTGACAATCTATTTTTAACATTTTAAAAAGTCATAAAGCGAAGCCATACAGTTAGAAAATGGACCTGTTATTACTTTCTTGGAACCAAAAACTAATCACTGCTATGCAACCAAAAAACTAGTCCTCAGTCAATTTCTTGACCCAACAGAACGAGACAACAATGAGTGACAGGAACTTCAAGCATGGATTTAAAGATGTATTTAAGGATCTACGTAGCTCAAATCAAGGAAAAAAAGAATTCACATATGGATAAATAGAACACGTAAATAACTTACGTAGAAGGACATTGCAACAAGCTATAAGCAAGAAAAACTGCAATCATTGCGCATACACCCCTACAAAAGCAGCAGGCAACAGTTAGTGAGTTATCAAAAAGCACATGTAAGACCAAAAAGAGAGATTGAAATAGAAAACATTGACAAAGGAATGTGGTAATGATTTGTAGAACACACCCTTTCACAGAGGTAACAAGATCGCTTTCTGAATTATGTTCAGGATCAAGAGCTCCACTTGCCCATCTGGGAAGAATTTTGAATTAGAAAAATTTAGGATACCAGTGAAACTTATAGAAGATGTACGTATATAAGTCAATAATCAGTCAACCTATCAATATTAGTAGTTCAAAAACTATGAAATACAAAGCATACCAAATTAAAAAACTTACACAAGAAAGCATGCACCAATGAGTTACAAAGTAACGGTACGAGGCTTGTAAGCCCAGGTAGTCCATTGAATCTAAAAGAAAATGTTGAAACCATGAGTGATATATGTTCATTTTAAGAAAAAGTAACCAATGAATGGGAAAATGTTGGAGCAAAGAACAATACGTACTACTATAATTATATTTAATTGTTGTCGTGTTCATACTCATAGTGGCACCGGAAATTCTCAATTTTAGCACACTTGTTCTTTGTAGAATGTGCAATTACTAATTATGTGCTTCAAGCATGTATAATCAATTCGATGTTTGTCCCTGGATAACTTCCCTCTTCGCCTAGAATGGAAAAGTCTTATTCAAATAATAATATTATTTTCTCTAGTACTATATCATCATTCCTTAGTCACTATGAAATAAGGTTTCCTAGTCGGACTTGAGCAGTCAAATTAAAACATAATAAGGGATATGTGGTGATAGTCCAAACAATACATCCTAACATTGAAATTAATTTTGCTAGGTGAAATTTTTGCAAAGAGGGACCATTTAATTGCACTTTTTTTTGTACAAGGAATAGATAAGTTAATTTTAATAAAAATTAAATATCAGCTTAGAGAATTACAGAACATTCTATAGGCACCAAAATTTCAGTAATATTTATATAACACGTTGCATTTCTCAAAGTTATCCAATTGTAAAAGTATGAATATCCTCATATTTTTGTCCAGAGATCACAAATAACTATAGAACATCTCACAATAAGAAAATAGGCTATATTACCAATATTAGAAACCGGTCGATAATGACTCATCTCTATGAAGGCTGCTCCATACGAGTATTAGTCATAAGAGCTAGAACTTGTAGGTCCCAAGGGGTATGAGTAAGGTTTAGAAGGGGGGGTTGAATAAACCTTATCAACTTTTCGATTTTAGTCCTTTTAAAATAATACAGAGTTAAATACACAGCTAAGTCCTTGAGGGACAACTAAGTTAGTTAACCAAATAGAGTTAGCCACTCAACAAACTCGATTGATTGTTGATAGAATAACTCATTGTTTAGTCTAAACCTTAACTTGGTTTGTGATGAGATTTTCATGGAAGACTTAACACCCTTGATTTTGGTTTAAGTTTGTTTTAACACTTGGTTTTAGCACTTTGTTAATTATCGGTTGGATGGCAAATTATCGCCAGATATCAAATGATATGAGAAATTAAATGTTGAAATGTAAATGACATAGTAAATTTTATATAGGTTCGAAGATGGGGTAATTCTTCTACTCCTCTCTTCTCCAACTCCTGGAGGAATCCACTAAGTATTGATCGAGTACAAAGTGGTTAATGGTCGGATACAAGTCTTGATCACACACGGTGACTTGATCCTTTGGGACTCGATCCGGAGATGCCTTGGTCACACAACGGTGACTTCTCGTCCGGCTCGGCTTTCTTCACAGGCGTCAGCTTTGCTACTTCAAACTTCACTTGCTCAAGCTTCTTGGATTTGATCACGAAGCCCTCCAATAACTTGAGACTGGTTCGACCTTGAACCTCTCTACAATCCTCCTTGGAATGTAGACCCCTTTTGATTCTTCAAAAGTTTCATCTTCAACAGGTTGAGGTTGTCTTTCCTTCACAACTTGGTGTTGGATCGATTTCCTTCGAAATATAGGCTTGAGGATTTGCTTGAATGACTTAAGAATATTTTGCAGGTTACAGTTCGAATGATAGCTTGAATGGTTCAGGTTGTCAAGGGTAACCTTTTCTCAAAGTGATTCCTCAGCCTTTTATAGTGAACTTTCAAAAATCTGCCCGTTGAAAAGATATGCTGATTTCAAAAGTCACTTGTGTTCGTTGGCTTGTCTTGTTGCAGTACTTGATGTTGACATTTCCTCGTATTAAATGAACATTCACTTCTCGTAGTCGACACGGGTGCGTGCTTCCCATTGGTTTATTCCTTTTGCACGCTTCGGGATCGAGCACTTTAAGACTTTCTGAGATGGAAGTATTACTTATTTAAGTAACCTTATTGACTTCAACGTACAACGGATTCTTTCATTTGTCTTGACTTGACTGCAGTTCCTTAACTTCCCCAGGTGACTTCGAGTCAGCTCCCAATCATTGGATGACTCATCTGTCACTTCAACTTGAGACTTGGCTATCTTGAGTTGACTTGGTCGACACTTCACACACTGTTGTATCCCGGTGATACTCCTTCAGTCGGGTTCTTGACATCTCTTCCTAGCCACACTCAGCTGCCTCGCAGCGGAGTCTTCATTCTAGTCTTCAGTTGACATCTTGTGTATCCAGGCATGGCTGACTTAACTCAGCTCGTACAACCCTATCTATTATAATGCAAATTACAAAGAAAATGGGGTGCCAACTTTCTAGTCTAAGTTTTACATGGCATTCATCAAAATCTAAGCAATAAATTTCCCAACAATTTCTCCCTTTTTGATGATGCCAAAACTTAAAACATACATACAAAATGTAAATAGCAAAGATACATACAGACAATGTAGAAACAGAGAATGTATGCGTAGAATCGATCTTTTTATTGATCATAACATTCTTGTCCTTTACACAGCTGATTACAAAGTGTATCAGAGCAAACATATCATTCTATATCTACGCAAAAATATAGAAATTCCAGATTCTTATTCAACGTACAGAAGACTTACATACATATGCATTTACAATAGTAAAATACATGAAGGGGTGGACAGCAACACTTCATCGCCTTCGCTGCCTCCTTCTTTATTCTTCAGCTGCTTTCTTTTTCTCGTAGGCTCTTTTGGCAGCTTCGTCTTTTCTCTTCCTTTCTTGTCTTCTCTGACTCTCTTCCCACAACTCATCTTGTCTCTTATTTGCTTCTTCAATCCTTTTGACATAGTCAGCATTCTTCCTAGCCACTTCCAGATTTGCTATGGCATCATATCCAGCCCAATAGATCCCTCATTTCTTCCCCGGATCTATGTATTCGATGTTTTTGGGTAGAGGTCAGGTGAAACCTCTTCCTCCATCGCTTCTTCCTCTTCCTCCGGGTGTATATTGTCTTTCGGGGCCTTCTTCTTTCCAAAGCAGAGTGACCAAGAGAGTGATCTTGCTAAGAGTCTGCTACTGTCACGCCTTCTTCGACTTTAGGCCTTTTTCCCAATACAAGTCCCAGGCTTGGGCCATGGACATGCATTCGAAGTGTCCTTCGGATTCGAGCGTCTTGAATTCATCAACAGATCTAGGCTCATTTCCGACGTCTGAAATGGCATCAGTGTCTCTTCATGCCGGAATGCCTCTGTATTATTTTAATATGTCCATCGCACGGGCATCCATTTTTCTTTCGACCTCCTTCATTTCTGCTTCTAAGATTTTTCTCTTCTCAGACATAGGCACAGCAGAGTGTTGGAGCGGCAGAGTCACTGGAAGTTTGCTGATGATGTCAGCTGTGATGAGTCCTTGTTGGGGGGTTCTAGCAACCATTAAAGTCATGTCCTTTGAACCTTCCCCCTCAACGGATTTTCCCTTATCTTTCTTATGCTCTTCAGCCGTTTTCTTCTGCTTCTCAGCTTGCAATGGATTTTCCCTTATCTTTTTTCTGCTCTTTAGTTGTTTTCTTCTGCTTCTCAATAGCTGCGTCCTTTTTCTCGACTTCCGACCCTTTCAACGTCTTGAGGTATTCCTCTTCCCCCTTTTTGGCATCATCAAAGGAGAGAGGAACCCCTGGGAATAGACCAGCCAGCATGAAGTCCAGGCGGCTGATAGCTGAGTTGTGCTTCGAGTCTGCTGCGGAGTATGCTGCACGGAATTCTGAGCGGGTGGCTTTGGATTCGGCTGCCACCAGTTTCATTTCAGCTATAAGAAGATTGAATTTGTTATTCAAGTTTTCCTCGACGCGCATAAGCTCTTTCTTGTGAAATTCACGCAGCAGTTGCATTTCAGTATTGTGGGAGGCGTGCATCCTATCAATATTTTCTTGCATCCTCCTCTTCATGTCAGCATTATCAGCGCTCCAGAGCAACAGTTTATTATACAATGCTTTGAAATATCGGACCTGTTCTACACTATTCCACGCAGATCGGCTGTAAGGTTTGCATCTCTTTTATCCAGCCGCATGTCCAATGAGGCCTGGTGCCTTTCCATCTTCTCTATTTCTGCAAAAATTGCCTTGAAGACTTCTCGAACCTCAGTTGTTACCTCCGTCTTAGCTGGCGGCCAAACAACATCAAAATCAAAATTTACTGGGACGATGGTATCTGTGGGAATGATTGGATCAAGTTTGTGGAAGCGTCTCTGCTCTCTAGCTGATTCTTCATCAAGATCAGGTAGCTCCAGTGAGAAGGGGAACGTTGCTTCAAATGCATCATCACGGACATAGGGAATATGTTCAACGTTGACTTGTGGTCGTGATGTGCTCGGTTGAGTCGATTTTGCTGCAGCAAAGATTAGAGCCTGCACACTGATTCGAGCATGATTCAATTTGGGGTCTGTTGTGGTATGGACCAGTGGCCGAGGCTGGTATCTCTCAGCCTTCGTCGGTCTCGGTGGTTTTTCCTTTTGAGTTATGCGGTCTCGGCTATATCGAGGGTGGCGTCATCGGACGATGATGAGACTTGAAGGGGTGGCTCATCATCAAAAGTGAATGTTTGACGAGTAGCCTTGAGATAGCATGATCACATCATCGTCATCATCTTCCTGCTGTACTTCTTTCTCAGGAATGGAGGGTAGCAGACTTTGTTGCTCAACATCCTCAAAGAACATCTGTCGCGGGGCGGAGACACGACCATCGCCGACAGGAGATTCATTGTCTCACCGCTTATTCCTCCTCGGATGTCATCACGTGGGTCTTCGACTTTCCTCTCTTGATCGGCCTCATAGACTTGGTTGTTTCATCAATGATTTCGAGACTCTACTTCTCCGGTGTCTCGATGATCTGTTCGGTGAGTGGCGAGACTTTGTTTTCTCAAGTTTTGAACGCTTGTAGAGTCTTCTTCTTTTGGTCCTTACCAGAGGAATTTCTGGTTCGGATACGGTTTCCTCGAGTCTGGCGGTGCGGGCGGTGCTACTTTGTTGGTCCGAGGAGTTGGCTTTCTTGGCTTGTCGATCCTCTTCTTCTTGACAAGCGGAGAAGGTATTTGAGGTTCCTTCTCCGCCGCGGCTGCAGGGCGGGAGACACGGCTGCGGGTGACTCGACTTCTTTGGGGCAGTGCGATTGTTTTCTTTGCTACAGGGGCAACCTTCTTCTTTGCAGCTGCGGGAGCAGCTTTCTTCTTTGGAGGGGAGGAGACAACTATTTCTTCTGGGTCAACTGATTCCCCCTCACTTGTATCCGCCCTCTTGGCGTATGCTCTCTTCTGTGCTCCTGACAAGTTGGCCCGAAACATCTTTTTATTGACATGGAACGCCTTTCCATGTCGGAGTGGAACACCCTTCACCTCCATCAATCGACCAATCACAAGGCCATAGCCCAAGGATCCTCCGAACGAACCATCGTCCTTGAAGGACTTATTTCCAACATTTTGGCAGTGTCTGTTGTAGACGAGTTCTGACCAGTTGATTTTCTTCTCCTCCATGATCGTAGCCATGACGATCACCTTGGTTTTGGAAAGCTGATTGAAGCTTCCAAACTTCATATCCACACATTTTGCGACGATATCCATCAGCTTGTGGTAATCGTCCTTCAGCAGCTTCTTATCAGCTGTGTAAACCACTTTCGCAGCACACTCAGGTTTAGCCACTTCCTTCCATGCAGCAGCCAAGTTTACATCAGCTTCAAGTATCTCAAACACACCTTCCGACGGCAGCAAACAGTGCTCCGCTAGATCTTCAGCAGTGATGGTAAAATCTTTTCCGTGAACGGAGGACTTGATGCCCTCGTCATGAACTTCAGCGTTCACGTAGAACTGTGCGACCTCTTCAACGTAGGTCATCTGAAACTCCATTATTAGAAAGGGTTTCAGTCCAGACTTCTCGATTTTGTTAGCTATCTTCTTCACAAGGGTTTCATCGGAACCCTGTTTGACCATTCCTTTGAAATCCACGGTAGAACCAGTATGGATTTGCTTCCCTAACTTGGTGAAATCATAGGTTGATGCCATTTCAGTGATTTTTACCAAACGAACTTGAGAAACTTTGCTTTTGAAGATTTGTAGGGTTTTGAGAGAAAAATGCTTTCTTTGCTTTTGGAGAGATGAACAGTTTTGAGTAGTGTGAGAGAGAAAACTGAACAAATGGTATATGTATGGGTTATGAAAGGACGTGCATATGGTTTTTGAAATTTGATCGAGATCAACGGCTCAGATTTAGCACGCCGATTAGCATTTAATTTCTCGTATTTAATGCGGCAGCATTTATATCCAATCATATGCTTTGTCGTGCATCTTTTGACTGTTCCTGTCATTATTGCGCTGACGTCATCCTTAAGACATTCCCGCTTATTAAAAACGACTGCGTTTTTATCACTTAGCTCATAAATGACTCAGCTTACTTCTTAGTGTTAGTCCAAGTGGCTACGATAATCTAGAGGGGGGGTGAATAGATTATGCTGATTTTTCGCAAATCACCCTCTTTTTCGAATCAACAAGTAAATGACAAGAATGTAAATGCGGAAATTAAGCAACACTCATTGATTTAAAGAGGTTCAACCCACCTAGGGCCTAATCCTCTACCACCTCAGTATCTCCGGGATGGATTTCAAAAAGAAAAAAGATTTTATTAATTACCACAATTAATACAACACCTTGAGGATCACCACAATCCTCTTACAACACCTTCAAGGATATTACCACAATCTTCCTTCACCACCTTTGAAGAGTACCACACTCTTCAAACACCTATCACCTAGATCACCCAAGTGTATTCTTACCACAAGAATACTCACAAGGATGTCTTGTGTTGAATGATGGACAAAATTCAAGATTACAACTCTATGAAACCAATACAAAGATTGAGTGCAAGTGTAATCAAGAATCAAAAAGCCTAGACCTCAAAGATGTGCAAGTGAAAGTACTTAGGCTATTACAACAAGAATGTAAAAATGAAAGCTTGAACAATTTGATTTCTTGTTGTGTATTTTGCTTGTATGTGTTGTGTCTTTTGTCTTCAATTCATCCTCTATTTATAGGGAAGTCTTCACCAACATAGCTCCTCTATCTTCACTTTTGTCTACAAAAAGAAGATCACAAGATGTAGAAATATTGTACAAAAATCAAAAGTAAATCTTCTTTGTTAAAAATTTCAAACAAAGATAACTTTTCTTTATCACAAAATAGCATAGGCGACGGTTGCCCTATTGAAGATTTCGACCGTTTGAAAAAATTAGTGCGATCCAGTGCACAGGTCGTTAGGGGTCGACCGGCCGATGGGGGGTGCGCCGGTCGACAGGGGTGTGACCGGTCGGCCCCTTGCTTGACCGGTCCCCTCTTCGCTTTTACGAGTTGAAGGTTCTGCTTTCATGTTTTCTTTTCTTGTGTACCGGCCGACGATAGGTAATTTGGCCGACCTCCAATATTAAATGTTGTCCGATTTTTATCAAAAATAAACTTCAAGAAATACTCCAAAAAATTAGTAAAAACATTTTAAATCACTTGGGAGTATATGGACAACATTTATAAACATAGTTTTGGTGTAAAAACCAATTTAAACAAAACCATCAAAAGTGTTGTCCATTTTTATCAAAAAATAAATTCTAAGAAATACTCCAAACATTAGCAAAAACATTTTAAATCATTTAGGAGTATTTGGACAACATTTATTAACATTGTTTTGGTATAAAAACTCATTTAAACATAATCATCAAAATCTAGATAAAAACATTTATCTAACACTTAGCTGATTCAACTCTTCTTCTCTCTTATTCATATAGTGACTCAGCTGTCAGCTAACTCGATACAGCTGACTTTCCGATGCGGCTGATTCACTTAGCTGATTCAAGAGCTCCGCTCTATTTTCATCTTTTCACGTTCTATCTCTTTTCCTTGAGTCTTTTGAGTGTCAACTCAGCTCAATTAACCCTAACTCATGCTTGAGTTCTTCAAATCTTGATTCACATAATGGCTTTGTGAATATGTCAGCTAACTATTTATCAGTTGAGATGTATTCCAAGGTGATGTCCTGCTTTTCAACATGGTCTCTTATGAAATGATATCTGACATCAATGTGGTTTGTTCTTGAGTGCAACACAGGATTTTGCGTGATTGCAATAGCACTTGTGTTATCACACATAATTGGAATCACTTTTTCTTCAACATCATAGTCTCTCAACTATTGTCTCATCCATAAGAATTGGGCACAACTTGTTTGCCATTTGCTATGTACTCACCCACATTTGTGGATGTGGCTATTGAGTTTTTTCTTGCTAAACCAGAAACCAATCTGTTTCCAAGCATTTGACATGTACGAAGTACTCTTCCGTCAACTCTACATCCAAAGATAGTCGAGTCCGAGTAACCAATAAGCTTGAATCCTCCTTCCTCCGGATACCATAAGCCGACTTCACTTCCTGGCATCCCTTCAAATATCTTAGGATTCTCTTAGCCGCATTCATATGGCTTTCTTTTGGTGCAGATTGAAATCTTGCACATACACCTACTACAAAGGTGATGTCTGGCCTGCTTGCTATTAAATAGAGCAGTGATCCAATAAGTACTATGTATCTTGTTTGATCCACAGGCTTGCCATCTGCATCCATATCCATCTTGACTGATGTATTCATTGGTATTTTCACGTAAGACTTCTCTTCCATACCAAATTTCTTCATTAAGTCTCTAGTATACTTTGTTTGACTTATGAAGGTTCCATCCTTCAGCTGTTTAACTTGAAGTCCTAGAAAGAATGTTAGCTCTCCCATCAGGCTCATTTCAAATTTGCCTTGCATGAGGTTTGAGAACTTATCACACAGCTCTTTGTTTGTGGATCCAAAAATAATATCATACCATACTCTAGGTGCCTATTTCAATCCATATAGAGCTTTCTTGAGCTTGTACACCTTATCTCCAAGAGTCTTCTGCTCAAATCCTGGAGGTTGTTCAACATAGACTTATTCTTCCAATAATCCATTCAAGAATGCACTTTTTACATCCATTTGATATACAGTGAAGTTCTTGTGAGCAGCATAGGCAAGAAACATCCTTATTGCTTCTAATCTTGCAACAGGAGCAAATGTTTCATCAAAATCTATTCCTTCTTCTTGGTAATACCCTTTGGCTACCAATCTTGTTTTGTTTCTTACCACAGAACCTTCCTCATTCATCTTGTTTCTAAACACCCATTTGTGCCAATAACATTTTGATGGGTTGGTCTTTGTACCAATTCCCATACTTTGTTTCTTTCAAATTGATTCAACTCTTCCGGCATGGCCTGAATCCAATGTGTGTCATCTAGTGCTTAGGACACATGTTTTGGCTCGATTTGGGAAATAAAACAAGTGAACATTGCTTCTTGTTGAGCTCTGGATCTGGTTCTTACACCATCTCTTACATCTCCAATGACTAGCTCTGGGGGATGGTGTTAGATAAATGTTTTTATCATGATTTTGATGATTATGTTCGATTTTGTTCAAATTAGTTTTTAAACCAAAACAATGTCCCTAAATGTTGTCTAAATACTTCCGATCAACTTAAAATGTTTTTACTATTTTTCGGAGTATTTCTTGAAGTATATTTTCAATAAAAAATTGGACAACACAATTGTTTCAGGCTCGACCGGTCGCCCTATAGGGCAACCCGTACCTGAGTCGAGCTGAGAAATAGAAAATGGGGCGTAAGAAAAATAGGGCAGGTCGACCGGTCGACCGGCGTGGCTTAATTGCACGGGAGTTGGATTTTTGTTCGCATTCTGTTTTGTAAAATCTTCAAGGGCAACCGGTCACTGACTAAAGCGGCGACGGCCGCACCCTTCGACCGGTCCCCCTGTGTAAAAATTTGCGAGAATTCAATTTCAATCTTATCTCTGCGCGACCGGCCGAACCCATGTTTATCAAAGAAACTATCCGCTATGCGTTTTGCATATGACTTTTCCCTATTTTGTGGGATTGATTTCTAACTTGACTATATTGATCATTTTAAATGGTTTCTTTTGCAGCAAATCACTCCCCAAGGAGGAGCCAATGTCACGGAAATGAAAGCCAAGACCTCTCCTATAAATAGAGGCTTCATTCAAGCAACAAGATACAACACTCCATACAAGCAAAGAGCAATTGAGCAAACACTTTCATATATCTTGTTGTATTAGCCTAAGCACTTTCACTTGCACAAATTTGAGGTCTAGGCTTTCAATTCTTGATTACACTTGTACTCATATTGTTTCAATCTTTATTGAGTTGTAATCTTGATATTGGTCATCATTCAACACAAGACATCCTTGTGAGTATTCTTGTGGTAAGAATACACTTGGGTGATCTAGGTGATAGGTGTTTGAAGGTTGTGGTAATCTTCAAAGGTGTTGTAAGAGGGTTGTGGTAATCCTCAAGGTGGTGAAAGAAGGGTTGTGGTAATCCTCAAGGTGTTGTATTAATTTTTGGTAAATTAATAAAAACTTTTTTTCTTTTTGAAATCCATCCCGGAGATATCTTTGGGGTGGTAGAGGATTAGGCCCTAGGTGGGTTGAACCTCTTTAAATCAACGAGTGTTGTTTATTTTCCGCATTTACATTCTTGTTATTTACTCGTTGTTTCAAAAAGAGGGTGATTTGCGAAAAATCGTCATAATCTATTCACCCCTCTAGATTATCGTAGCCACTTGGACTAACAAGTGGTATCGAGCCAAACTCTTTGGCTAGCTCGTTCGAGTAAAGAGGAAAGATCCATGACTACAAATGATGCTCATCTCACCACCAGGCGCCTCCACCAATAAGCCACCACTATTCGACGCCAACAACTACACATTTTGGAAAGACCGTATGGAGTGCTTCCTACAAGGGTGCGGGTTCGACATTTGGAATGTGGTCATTGAAGGAGTTGATCAACCAACAAAGAAATCAGAGGATGGCACCTTGGCTCCTAAACCTTTCAAGGAGTTTGATGAAAACGACAAAAAGGCTTTCTCTCTAAACGGTAAGGCCTTAAATATTTTGCATTGTTCTCTTACCGCCACCGAGTACAATCGCATAAGAGGCATAAGGTCGGCACATGAGGTTTGGGAAAAATTGGAGACAATCTATGAAGGGACTAAGAAAGTCAAGCAAGCAAGAAAGACCATGCTTGTTAAAGACTTCGAAAACTTTAACATGTATGATGGCGAAAGCATCTCCAAGATGGTGGAAAGGCTTGACAATATTGTCAATCCTCTTGTGGCCCTCGGCAAAGTCATCTCGGAAGAAGACAAGGTGACCAAAGTATTAAATGCACTTCCCGGCTCATGGTCGGAAAAAGTAACGGCAATCACGGAGGCACAAAATCTTGAGACACTCAAGTTTGATGAGCTTATTGGAAATCTACTCATCTATGAAGTCTATCTCAAGGAGAGGAAAAATTCCAAACCATCCACAAATCAATCGGGTATGCAAATTTTTCCTAAAGGTCTTGCTTCTTCTTCTAATAATGCATACTATGATAATAATGATGATGATGATGAAGAGACGGCCGCACTTGTTCGAAAATTTGCAAAATTTGTGAATAAAAATAAAGCAAGAAAACCAAGAGATAATGCTTGCTTTAAATGCGGAAAACCCGGCACTTCATTGCCGGTTCAAGCTCGATGAAGAGGAGCAAAAGAAAAGAAGTCTTTCACAAAAAGAAGGCTCTAAATGCGGAAGTCAAAACATGGGATGAACTACTCGAAACAACCGATGAGGAAGGAGAAACCGAACACGGTCTCATGGCTATAGACGATGAAAATAATGAGGTACACTCAAATTCTTCTACTTCCTCCATAGTTGATGACTTGCAATGTGATTTTGATGAATTGCAAATTGATTTTCAAAATTTAATTGTTAAATACAAAAATTTGAAAAAGGAGCATAAGGAGATTAAGGTTGAAAAGGAAAAATTATTTACCTCTTATGAATCTCTAGACAAAGCTCATGCTCTTACTCTTACTAGAATTCATTCTCTTGAAACCGAAAAGGAATTGCTCACAAAAAATATTGAATGTTTGAAAAATGATGTGCATCGTTTCAACATAAGTACGGATAAAGTCACAAAAATTTTAGATGCACAAAGAGGTGAGCATTCCAAATCGGGACTTGGTTATAAGCCATTTCAAAGTGTTTTTAAGAAAAATAACCAAGGTCCGACTTTTGTACGTGCTAATAATTATAATACTCCTACTTGTTTTTATTGTGGCAAAGTTGGACATTATGCTAATAATTGCAAATTGAGAAATAGCTCAAGACATGTTTGGAGATCCAAAGGTCTCATGACTAACCCCCATGGACCCCAAAATTATAGGGTACCTAAAAGAAATTCTTTTGTAGGTAATAGGGGCTATAACCACAATGGAAGATTCAAAATGGCTCGTGGACAGCGGATGTTCACGCCATATGACCGGGAGGAGAGAACTTTTTACCAACATCAAGCTCCAAGAAGAGGGTATGGTCATGTTCGGCAATGGCAAAGGAAAAATTCTTGGAAATGGAGAAATTGGTAACTCTTCTTTCTCTCTTAGTAATGTTCTATTAGTTGAAGGGCTTAAGTTTAATTTGATAAGTGTTAGCCAACTTTGTGATTCAAAATATGATGTTTCCTTCAATAAAGAAAAATGCCTTATACTTAAAAATGGAGAAATTATTTGTGAAGCAAATAGAAAAGGCAATCTTTACAAAATTTGTACAAGTGATTTGGTTAGTCAAAATGTTTCTTGTTTAATCGTCAATAATGATTTAACTAGTTTATGGCATAGGCGACTTGGACATGTTGGATACAAGTATTTGAAAAATATTTACAAAAACCAACATGTGAAAGGACTACCCAAATTTAATTTTGAAAATCTTGGCTTATGTGACACTTGTCAAAAGAACAAATTAGTTAAGAGTAGTTTTAAGCCCAAAAATGAAATTTCCACAACCAAACCCCTACAAATGCTTCACCTTGATTTGTACGGGGACATTGGTACGGCTAGTCTAAGTGGAAAACATTACACTTTTGTTATAGTCGATGATTTTTCAAGATATACTTGGGCTCTTTTTCTTACCAATAAAAGCGATGCCGTTAATGAGTTTGTTAAGTTGTGTAGACTTATTGAGAATGAAAAAGAAGACACTATCAAGTCTATTCGAAGCGATCGAGGTGGAGAATTTGACGGTGAATTTAGAGTATTTTGTGAAACCAAAGGATATGCTCATAATATCTCGGCTCCAAGGACACCTCAACAAAATGGAGTAGCCGAACGGAAAAATCGGACATTACAAGAAATGAGTCGGTCTATGCTCAATGAATTTTCACTTCCAAAGTACTTTTGGGCCGAAGCCGTAAGTACCGCTTGCTATGTCATTAATCGAGTTTATATTCGTCTAAAATGAATAAAACTCCATATGAGCTTTGGAAAGGTAGAACTCCAAATATTAGTTATTTCAAGATATTTGGTTGTAAATGCTTTATTTTGAATACCAAGGATCAATTGGACAAACTTGATCCTAAGGCCGATGAAGGGATATTTATGGGATATTCAACAAAAAGCAAAGCATATCGGGTTTACAATAAGACTATTGAAGTTGTTGAAGAATCCATCCATGTTAAATTCAATGAAGCTTCGGGAGTTGAAAGAATTCCTAATGATGAAAGTGATGAAGAGGATATTATTGAACAAATTGTTCAAATTGATGATCAACCGTCCACATCAAATGATCAACCGTCCACTTCAAATGGTCCTCAAGAAGATAGAGGTGATATCTCGGATCTTCCCGTTGCATTGAAATTTAAGGGAGATCACCCAAAAGATCTTATTATTGGTGATCCCCTTGACAAAGTTATAACCCGGAGAAAATTTGCCGAGAAAGCTCTTATTTCTCAAAAGGAGCCTAAAAATGCTAAAGAGGCTATTGAAGATGAGGATTGGTTCCTAGAGATGCAAGAGGAGTTGAATCAATTTGAAAGAAATGATGTATGGGAATTGGTACCTTGTCCTCATTCTCAAACCATTATTGGTACAAAATGGGTATAGGAACAAACTTGATGATCAAGGCAATATTGTTCGAAATAAGGCAAGGTTAGTAGCTCAAGGGTATTGTCAAGAAGAAGGTATTGACTATGATGAAACTTTTGCACCCGTAGCACGTTTAGATGCTATTCGAATTTTACTTGCCTATTCTTGTTTTAAAAACTTCAAACTTTACCAAATGGATGTTAAATCCGCTTTCTTAAATGGTATTATTCAAGAAGAAATCTATGTAAAACAACCTCCGGGGTTTGAAAATTTCTCTAGGCCAAATGATGTTTATAAACTTAAAAAGGCCTTGTATGGTTTAAAACAAGCACCCCGTGCATGGTATGATAGACTTAGCTCTTTTCTTTTACAAAATGGTTTTATAAGAGGTAAAGTTGATACAACTCTCTTTGTTTTTGAAAAGGGGAAAGATTGTTTGCTTGTGCAAATATATGTTGATGATATTATCTTTGGTGCTACTAATGATTCTTTGTGCAAGAAATTTTCTAAGTTAATGCAAGGAGAATTCGAGATGAGTATGAGGGGGAGCTTAACTTCTTTCTTGGACTTCAAATTAAGCAATGTCAAGAAGGTATTTATATTTCGCAATCAAAGTATACAAAAGAACTTTTGAAAAAGTTCGGCATTGAAGAAGGAAGAACCGAGTCTCTACTCCTATGGCAACAAATGTCAAAATTGACAAAGATGAGAAAGGCAAGTCCGTGGATGAATCAAAGTATCGAGGTATGATTGGTAGTTTACTTTATTTAACCGCTAGTAGACCGGAGGACATTCTTCATGCCGTATGCCTATGTGCTCGTTTTCAAAGCAATCCCAAAGAATCTCACATGAGTGCCGTTAAAAGGATTTTTCGATATTTGAAAGGCACCATTCAATATGGTTTATTTTATCCAATGAATGAAAATTTTTCTCTTAAAGGTTATAGTGATTCGGATTATGCGGGAAATATTGATGATCGGAAAAGTACTTCCGGATCATGTCAATTTTTAGGCGATTGCCTAGTTTCTTGGTTTTCAAAGAAGCAAAAATGTGTTTCTCTTTCAACGGCCGAAGCCGAATACATTTCCGCCGCATTTTGTTGTACTCAACTTCTTTGGATGAAACAAACCTTAGCGGATTACAAATGCGCTTTTGAAAATGTACCTATCTTTTGTGATAATATATCCGCTATAAATATTGCTCAAAACCCGGTTCATCATAACCGATGTAAACATATTGAGATTCAACATCATTTTCTAAGGGATTGTGTTTCAAAACGTAAAATTGAGATATCTTTTGTACCATCTCAAGATCAATTAGCGGAAATTTTTACAAAACCGCTATCTTCCGAGACTTTTTCATCAATACGAGCTCGGTTAGGCATAATGCATATTGAATGAAGCTTACGTTTGCATTTTACACGTTTTTAAAACTTAGGGGCGAAAAATCAGATTTTTGGTTGAAAATTCGGATTTTGGTAAAACTGACAAGATAGTGAGCTGAAGGAGTTGAGGGCAACCGGTCGCCCTCAACCTCGACCGGTCGCCCTAAGCTATATTTTGGCTTTTAAACGTTCTGTCTTCAGCATTCTTCACTTTAACATTTTTTTGGCCATTTTTCGTCCCCTTTGCCAAATTCACTCAAATTTCATTCAAAAATGGATTTCATGCATATTTTACACAACATGGACATTATATAGCATGATCATCATCATTATGGCTCACTCTTTCCGATCAAATGGTAAGAATTTCTCTTATTTTGCTCAATTGGGTTGAACCCTTGAGTTTTCAAGTTTCTTGAAAATTTTTGATGTCATTTTCGTATGATCATGATGAGCTTGGTTGTTATGTTGTTACGTATGATGATTGACTTGAATTGATGGTGAACATTTTTGGCTTGAACCATTTACAAAGGTTATATACAACCTCTTTTATTTTTAACGCACACAAGGTGTTCGATGAAATGTCGCAATGACAATTTTCAACTTATACATGATTCTCTTGCTTTTAAAAGTTTTCTATACTTATTGAGATCATGTTTTGACAAACAAAACAAGCGTATGAACTCTTCATATTACATTTCTCCCATTTTCCTTGGATTATTATGCTTTAATTGCTCGGTTAATAAACCGAATCCCTTTGGCGCACTTTGATATTATTGTATGGTGTTTTCACCATTCTAACATTCTTTTGATGATTCCAAAGGGGGAGAAACAGGATATTGGCTCGTTAGCTCAAGAAAAGCTAATAAAAGCTCGCAATAAGTATTGTGGATACCTAGTCCATGGCTTGATTTTTGGACTCGGATGAAATTGATTATAAGTTTTGTGACAGGGGGAGCTCCTTAGCTCATGATGCATTCTATATAAGCTTGTTATAGCTTGTGCTTCTTTCTTATAATAATCGTTTGTTGATATGCTCATAAATAGGGGGAGCTTTGTATGAAATACTTCTAACGGATAGTTTACTCGTAAAACCGAAAATTTTATTTGACTTTCAAATCGTCCTCAAGAAAATTGTTTTGGTTTGTAATCATCAAAAAGGGGGAGTTTGTTAGATAAATGTTTTTATCATGATTTTGATGATTATGTTCAATTTTGTTCAAATTAGTTTTTAAACCAAAACAATGTCCCTAAATGTTGTCTAAATACTTTCGATCAACTTAAAATGTTTTTACTATTTTTCGGAGTATTTCTTGAAGTTTATTTTCAATACAAAATTGGACAACACATTTGTTTCAGCTCGACGGCCGCCTATAGGGCAACCCGCACTGAGTCGAGTGAGAAAAGAAATTGGGGCGTAAGAAAAATAGGGGGGGCGGCCGGTCGGCCGAGGTGGGGCGGCGGTGCGGTCGACCGGTCGGCCGTGGCGATTGCACTGGGAGTTGGATTTTTGTTCGAGAATTCTCTGTTTCGTAAAATCTTCAAGCGGCAACGGTCTGACTAAGGGCGACGGTCGCACCCCTTCGACCGGTCCCCCGTGTAAAAATTCGCGAGAATTCAATTTCAATCTTATCTATGCGCGACGGTCGAATCCCATGTTTATCGACAAACTATCCGCTTGCGTTTTGCATGACTTTTCCCTATTTTGTGGGATTGATTTCTAACAGACTATATTGATCATTTTAAATGGTTTCTTTTGCAGCAAATCACTCCCCGCGGAGGAGTCAATGTCTGGAAATGAAAGCCAAGACCTCTCCTATAAATAGAGGCTTCATTCAAGCAACAAGATACAACACTCCATACAAGCAACGAGCAATTGAGCAAACACTTTCATATATCTTGTTGTATTAGCCTAAGCACTTTCACTTGCACAAATTTGAGGTCTAGGCTTTCAATTCTTGATTACACTTGTACTCATATTGTTTCAATCTTTATTGAGTTGTAATCTTGATATTGGTCATCATTCAACACAAGACATCCTTGTGAGTATTCTTGTGGTAAGAATACACTTGGGTGATCTAGGTGATAGGTGTTTGAAGGTTGTGGTAATCTTCAAAGGTGTTGTAAGAGGGTTGTGGTAATCCTCAAGGTGGTGAAAGAAGGGTTGTGGTAATCCTCAAGGTGTTGTATTAATTTTTGGTAAATTAATAAAAACTTTTTTTCTTTTTGAAATCCACCCCGGAGATACTGGGGTGGTAGAGGATTAGGCCCTAGGTGGGTTGAACCTCTTTAAATCAACGAGTGTTGTTTATTTTCCGTACATTCTTGTTATTTACTCATTGTTTCGAAAAAGAGGGTGATTTGCGAAAAATCGGCATAATCTATTCACCCCCCTCTAGATTATCGTAGCCACTTGGACTAACAGATGGTCTCTCAGCCATCTCACATCAGGTTGGAGTAAGTCAGTTGGGTTTAGTCGTCTTACAGCTGTGTTATCTTGAGCAACTCTCTCATCATCACTTAGCTGCATATTTTCCAGTTGTCTTTGAGATTCAGCTATCTCATCTTCACCTTGATTATTTACTCCAGCTTCAGCTTCAACATAGGAACTCTTCTGCATAGTTGGCTGATTTAGCTTATCAGCTAACTCCTCAATGTCTTCTCCATTTACATTAGGTTCATCAAACACCACATGGATATACTCTTCTGTGATCATAGTTCTTTTGTTCAACACTCTATAGGCTTTACTTTCAACTGAGTATCCCAAAACGATACCTTCATCAGCTTTTGTATCAAAAGCCTTTAGATTATCCTTGCCATTATTGTGGATGAAGCATTTACATCCAAATATTCTAAAATATGCAACATTTGGCTTTCTCCCTGTCCAAATCTCATAGGGAGTCTTTGTCAGCTGTCTATTTATCATGCATCTATTTTGAGTATAACATGCAGTATTGATAGCTTCAGCCCAAAATCTTTTTGGCAATCCAACTTAACTAACATGGTCCTTGCAGACTTCCTTGAGAGTTCTGCTTTTCTTCTTTCGCTACTCCATTCTCTTTGTGGAGTCCTTGCGCAGAGATAATTCATGAGCAATACCATTTTCAACACAATACTGAGTTATTATTCCATTCACAAACTCAGTTCCTTTATCAGATCTTATCTTTATAATGGTTTGACTCTTCTCATTTTGAACTCTTTTCAACAGTTGAGGTAACTTCTGTAAGGTTTATTTCATTTTGCACATGAAAATTGTCCATGTATATCTTGAATAATCATCCACCACTACTAGAGTGTATTTCTTTCCACTTATGCTAGCTGGCTCAACTGGACCAAATAGATCCATATGCAACAGATGCAATATCCTTGTTGAAGATGGACTTGACTTTTCTTTGAATGATGATTTGATTTGTTTTCCCACCTGGCATGCATCACAAACACTTTCCTTTTTGTACACTGAGTCTGGAAGCCCTTCTACAAGATTACTCCTTGCAAGCTTGTTAATTGTCTTGAAATTCAGGTGATTCAGCTTGTTGTGCCACAGCCAACTTGATCCGGCTGTACTCTTTGCTAGCAGACAAGTGCTTGGTATGGCAGTCGACTAATCTACCACATACATGCTCTTTTGTCTGGATCCTTGCAACACTACTTCAATTGATTCAGTGTCTTTGATTTGGCATACTCCCATATTAAATCCAACATATGCAACATCTGTGATTTCTAATCCATTTTTCTTAATGGATCCAGTGCCTGTTATTTCCCCTGGACCTTCATTTCCTCCAAATATGACTTTTGCACCTCTAATCTCCTTGAATTTTGACAGATATTTCTTGTTTCCTGTCATGTGTCTGGAACATCCACTATCCATGTACCAAGTTCCTTGGCACTCAGTTGTTCCTTTAACCTGCAATCAAGGAAATTAGTTTTTAGGTACCCATACTTGTCTGGGTCCTGAGGGGTTAGTGCTGCAAGATGATCCAACCAACCTATAGCCAAATGATCTAACTCTAAGAGGTTGCCATCTATCTGTGCCATAATCATAATTCACTTTGGCAAATTGCTTGGGGGTTTTAGGTTCATACAACTGTCTCTTTTGTCTGTATGCCTGTGTGTGTGTTCTAGCAATTGCCTTCTTTGGGTGGTTGTTATATTTCCGAGTGTAGTGCTTGGGTGCATATGTGTCCGATGATAGCTGTTGCCTTTGAAATGACCTTTCTTTGAGTTTAGGTCTTTGCCATTTAGGCTTGTATTCCATAGGACTTTCTTTGATATTTCACATTATTCCAATCAACTTGACTTGGTTAGTTTCTACCATTCCCATCATTTGTGTTCCTTTGATAGAACTTCCAGGGATTTTGGTAGCTGTTTCTTCTTCACAGAGTACTTCCTGTTTGGAGTTTCTTTGAGGAACTCTGCCGGATTTCTTCTCGTTGTCCTCTCAAAGATACTCAATGGTTGTTTTCCTTTTCCTTTATATCCAAGGCCAGTTTGTTTGTGATTGTGCTTTGGAATGAATGTGTGTGCAACATTTGGTGTCTTGGATTTTTGAGATGCTTCATTACTTGAAGATCCTTTTCCCGCATCACTATTGGAGTTTGACTGCACAAAGGAATTGAATCCTATGCTTGTCTTGTCTCCACATTCTTTTTGGCTCATGATAAGATCATGCAATGATTTAGATGCCTTTGTGAATGAAGCAATCACATTTTTGAGATCATTTTCTCTCTTTTCTATAGCAGCTATCTCTGCTATTAGTTTAGCATTCTCAGCCTTCAGCTCTTTGTTCTCATCAACTATGTGACTTAGAGTACTCAGCTCCTTAGTCAATTTGTGAGTTTTGCTTTTGAAATGGGCCGTTTTCCTCATTTAATAGTGAGTGTGAGGATTTAATGTGCTCAAAGTCTTTCATCATTTTGCCTAATGAATCATAAAGATCAGTGGGTGATGAAGTGTGTGTGTCACAATCACTATCACTAGAATCTGAATGAGATGAGTTAGAGTGTACCTCATCTTCTTGGTCAGGTTGATCTTGTTCTTTAGCCATTAGACAGATTAAGGCTTCTTCTTCAGAGTCACTTGAGTAGTCAGCTTCACTACTCTCGAGTCGCCGCTTATTTTGACTTAGTCGATCGTTAGCCTCAACGGCCCAACATTGCTCTTTTCTTTTCTTGCCTTCTTTCTCTGAAGACTTTTCTTTCTTCTTCATTCATGTATTTATTGACTACAGGATATGGACAGTTAATAGCAAAGTGTCCTGGTTGTCTGCAATTCCAACACAGGTTTTCAACTTTTTTATCAGCTCTCTCATTTCTTGGGTTGTCAGCTCTTTGATATTCGACCTTTTGATACTCAGCTCTCTTTGGTGGCCTATCTTCCCTTGACTTGGAGGGAGCTGAATGCCTTCTGGAGGATTCACCTTTGTTTCTTTTGTAGTTCTTGTTGAAGAACTTGTTGAATCTTTTAACCATCAAGGCAATTTCCTCCTGGTCAATGATTTCTTTGGTCTCAGCTCTCTTCCCTTCCTTGACTATGAGTGCAGTTGTTTTGGGTACAACTATCTCCTCTTGATCCTTTCTTCTCAGCTCAAACTCATAAGCTTTGAGGTTTGAGAATAGTTCATGATTGGATGTTTTTGATAGGTCCATCGAGTGCCTTAGAGCCATGGTCTTCATTTCCCACTCAGCTGGGAGACTCCTTAGTATCTTCATGCACATTTCCTTTTGTGTGTATTCCTTTCCAAGTGTTGAGAGCTCATTTGTGATTTCAGTGAATCTAGCATCCAGCTGATTCATCGTTTCACCTGCAAGCATTTTGAAGTTTTCAAATTTTTGAACAACAACGAAAATTTTTTTTTCTTAATTTTCTCCAGATCCTTCACAAATTAAGGTTAATTTATCCCAGATTTCTTTGGTTGTCTTGCAAGATTTGACTTTGTTGAACATGGCTTTGTCCAAAGTCTTGTAAAGTATAACCTTGGCCATATTGTCTAGGTTGTATCTTTTTCTGTCATCATTTGTCCATTCAGCTCTTGGTTTTTCAACCATAGCTGGTCTAGGAGGAGCGGACCTCTTCTCCTCCCGGTCAAAGAATCTCTCCTTGGTTGTGTTCACCTTCATTATTTGCAGTGGCCCATCCTCTATCACTATAGACATCTCATCGTGTAAAGCTGATAGATGAGCCTGCATACGTATTTTCCAGTTGTTGGGAAATTAATTTTTAGATTTTGATGAATGCCATGTAAAACTTAGAATAGAAAGTTGGCACCCCATTTTTGTTGTGAATTGCATTGTAATAGAGGGGCTGGTGGGTCGAGTTTGAGTTAAGTCAAAGAATGCCGAATATGCAATAAGTCAACTCGGAGACTAGAAGGAAGACTCATTTTGTGAGGTAGCCGAGTGTGGCAAAGAAGAGAAGACAATAACTCGATCAAGGTGCGGTGAGAATGAGTGAAGTGAAGTGTCATCAAGTCAACTCAAGATAGCCAAGTCTCAAGTTGAAGTGACATATGAGTCATCCAATGATTGAAATCGACTCAAGTCACCTGGGGAAGTCAAGGAAATGCGTCAAGTTAAGATAATCGAAAGAGATCCATTGCATTAAGTCAAGAAAATTACTTAAACAAGTAATACTTCCATACTATCTTTCTTAAAGTGCTCAATCCTTAAGCGTGCAAAAGGAATAAACCAATGGGAAGCTTTGCACCGTGTCGAACTCGAAAAGTCAAGACTCATTCATACGAGGAAATGTCAATTCCAAGAACTGCAACAAGACAAGCCAACGACCACAAGTGTCTTTTGAAAATTAACCTATCTCTTCAACGGGCAAATTTTCAAAAGAACACTATAAAAGGCTGAGGAATCTATTTGAGAAAAGGTTAGAACCTTGTTACCTGGAACTTTGAAGCTATTATTCAAACTATAACCTACTCAAGTCATACAAGTTCAATCCTCAAGCTTCAATTACGAAGGAAATCAATCCAACACTCACCTATGAAGGAAAGACGACTTCAATCAGTTGAAGAGGAAACATTTAAAGAATCAAGGGGTCTACATTCCACAAAGGATTGTAGAAAGGTTCAAGGTCGAACCAGTCTCAAGTTTTTGGAGGGCTTCGTGATCAAATCCAAGAAGCTTGAGCAAGTGGGATGTAGTAGCAAGGCAGCTGCCTTGTGAAGAAGGCGAGTCGCACGAGAAGCGGTTTGTGTGACCAAGGCATCTCGGATCGAGTCCCAAAGGATCAAGTCACGGTGTGTGATCAAGACTCGCATCCGGGTGATAACCACTTTGTACATTGATCAATACTTAGTGGATTCCTCCAGGAGTTGGAGAAGAGAGGAGTAGAAGAATTACCCCATCTTCGAACCTCTATAAAATTTATTGTGTCATTTACATTTCAGCACTTTAATTACTGCATATTATTTTGATATTTGCTGATAAATTTGCTATCCAATTGATAATCAACAAAGTGCTAAAACCAAGTATTAAAATAAACTTAAACCAAATTCAAGGGTGTTAAGTCTTCCATTTGAAAACATATCACGATCAAGTTAAGTTTTAGTCAAAACAGTGAGTTATTCTATCAAGCGGCTCGAGTCGAGAAAGTGTTGAGTGGCTAACTCTGTTGATTAACTAACTTAGCTGTCCATCAAGGACTCAGCTGTGAAGTATTAACTCTGAACGATTTAAAAGGACTAAATCAAAAAGTTGGTAAGGTTTATTCAACCCCCCTACTAAACCTTACACTCACACCCCTTGGGACCTACAAGTGGTATCAGAGCGGTTGGTTCATTAAGCCTTCCGCACTGGTTACTGAACTAGATCTCCAATCTCTCAAAGCTTGCTTTAGCACTTGATCTTTGAAAACTCTTTTATTCAACAAAGTTATTATCATGGAAGCAAATTTGACACGCATCCCTATGTTCACAATTGAAGAATTTGATGATTGGAAAATGCGTATGCAGGCTCATTTATCAGCATTACACGATGAAATGTGGATTTTAATAGAAGATGGGCCCCTGCAAATCTTGAAAGTAAACACAAAGCGCAAGGAGACTGCTGCGTTGAAGGAGAAGAGGATGTTGCTCCCGCATCAGCTATGGTTGAAAACCAAGAGTGGATGGACAAATGATGACAGAAAAAAGATACAACTTGTACAACGTGGCCAAGGACATTCTTTACAAAACTCTGGACAAAGCCATGTTCAACAAAGTTAAATCGTGCAAGACTGCAAAAGAAATCTGGGATAAGCTAACCCTGATTTGTGAAGGCTCTGAGCAAATCAAGGAAAATAAACTATATGTTTTTGTCTGTAAATTTGAAAATTTTAAGATGCTTGCAGGAGAAACCTTGGATCAACTAGATGCTCGGTTCACGTAAATTACCAATGAGCTATCTCGCACTTGGAAAATAATATACAGTATGAAATGTGCATGAAGATTCTAAGAAGTCTCCCAACTGAATGGGAAATGAAAGTCATGGCCCAGAGACACTCCATGGACCTATCAAAAACATCCAACCATGAGCTATTCTCAGATCTCAAAGCCTACGAATTTGAGCTGAGAAGAAAAGACCTAGAGGATACAGTTGTGCCCAAAACAACTGCTCTAATAGTTAAGGATGGTAAAAGCGCTGAGGTCAAGGAAGTCATTGACCAAGAGGAGATTGCGCTGATGGTTAAAAGGTTTAACAAACTCTTCAACAAAAATTACAAAAGAGGCAAAGGTGAATCCTCCAGAAGACACTAAGCTCCCTCCAAGTCAAGGGAAGATAGGCCACCCAAAAGAACAGAGCATCAAAAGGTTGAGTATCAAAGAGCTGACAATCCAAGGATGGAAAGAACTGATCAAAAGGTTGAAAATTTATCTTTGAACCGCAGCAACCTGGTATTTATGCTATTCATTGCCCATATCCTGTATTCAACAAATACAGGAATGAAAAAGAAAGAAAAGTCTTCAGAGAAAGAAGATAAGAGAAGAAAAAAGCAATGTTAGCTGCAGAGACTACTAAGACAGTCAAGTCAAAAGACACAACAGACTCGGAGAGTAGTGAAGCTGACTACTCAAGTGACTGTGAAGAAGAAGCCTTGATTTGTCTAATGGCCAAAAGAACAAGACCAACCTGATCAAGAAGATGAGGTACACTCTAACTCATCACACTCAGATTCTAGTGACAGTGATTGTGACTCACATACTTCATCACCCAATGATCTTTATGATTCATTAGGCAAAATGATGAAAGACTTTGAACACATTAAATCCTCACACACTACTAAATGAGGAAAACAACCTACTCAAAAGTCAAAACTCACAGCTGACTAAGGAGCTGAGTACTCTATGTCACATAGCTGATGAGAATAAAAGTTTAAAGGCTGAAAATGCTAAGCTAATAGCAGAGATAGTGCTACTGAGAAAAGAGGGAAAATGACCTCAAAAATGTGATTGCCTCATTCACTAAGGCATCGAAATCTTTGGATGATCTTATTATGAGCCAAAGAGAATGTGGAGATAAGACAGCTTAGGATTTAATTCCTCTATGCCAAGTCAAGTTCCAAGAGTGATTTTGGAAAAAGGATCTTCAAGTAATGAAGCATCTCAAAATCCAAAACTCCAAATGGTGCACACACATGCATTCCAAAGCACAACCACAAGCAAACTGGCCTTGGTTATAAAGGAAAAGGAAAATTGACCACTTGAGTATCTTTGAAGGAAGGGCGGTGAGAAGAAATCTAGCCGAGTTTCTCAAAGAAACTCCAAATAGGAATTACTCAGAAAGAAGAAACAGAGCTACCAAAAGCCCCTAAGTTCTATGAAAAGAACACATATGATGGGAATGGTAGAAATTACCCAAGCCAAGTGATTGGAATAATGTGAACTATCAAAGCAAAGACCTATGGAATATAAGCCTAAATGGCAAAGGCCTAGAACTCGCAAGGGCCATTCCAAAGGCAAAAGAGCTATCATCAAGACACATATGCACCCAAGCACTATCTTCAAAAAGATAGCACAACTACCCAAACAAAGCAATTGCTAAGAGACATACACAGTATACGTGAGAAAAAGAGACAAATTGTATGAACCTAAAACCCCAAGCAATTTGCCAAAGTTAATTATGATTGTGGCAATCGATAGATGGCAACCTCTTAGATTCAAATCATTTGGTCATAGGTTGGTTGGATCATCTTACAATACTAACCCCTTAGGACCCGCAAAATATGGGTACCTAAAACCTAATTTCCTTGATTGCATGTTCAAGGAGCGGTGAGTGCAAGGAACCTGGTACATGGATAGTGGCTATTCCGACACATGACAGAAACAAGAAAAATCTGTCAAAATTTAAGGAAATTAGAGGTGCAAAAGTCATATTTGGAGGGAATGAAGCTCCAGGAGAAATAAGAGGCATTGGATCCATAAAGAAAAATGGATTAGAAATTACAGATGTTGCATATGTTGAAGGCCTCAATTTCAACTTACTAATCATAAGTCAACTCGTGTGACAATGGGTATAATGTTGATTCAATATGGGAGTATGCCAAATCAAGAACATCGAATATAATGAAGTAGTCTTTGCAAGGATGCGAGACAAAAGAACATGTATGTGGTAGATTGGTCAATCGCAACACCAAGCACTTGTCTGCTAGCAAAGAGCACAAGCTGAATCAAGTTAGCTGTGGCACAAGAAGCTGAGTCACCTCAACTTCAAAACAATTAACAAGCTTGCAAGGAGCAATCTTGTGGAAGGGCTTCCAGACTCAGTATACAAGAAGGAAAGTGTATGTGATGCATGCCAGATGGGAAAGAAGATCAAATCATCATTCAAAGAAACGACATGTTCGTCTTCAATAAGAATATTGCACCTGCTACATATGGATCTATTTGGTCCAGTTGAACCAGTCAGCATAAGCGGAAAGAAATACACCTTGGTGGTAGTAGATGATTACTCAAGATACACATGAACAATTTTCATGTGTAAGAAGAAAGAAACCCTGCAGAAACTGCCACATCTGATGAAGAGAATCCAAAATGAGAAGAGTCAAACCATTATCAAAATTAGATTTGACAGAGGAACTGAGTTTGTTAATGGAATAATAACTCAAGATTGTACTAAAAATGGTATTGCTCATGAACTATCTCAGCAAAGGACTCCCACAGAATGGAGTTGCAAAAAGAAGGAACAAAACTCTCAAAGAAGCAAAGAAGGACCATGTTAGTCAAGCAGGTTGCCTAAAAGATTTTGGGTCAAGCAATAAACACATCATGCTATACTCAAAATAGATGCATGATAAACAGACACGGTGACAAAGACTCCTGATGAGATTTGGACAGGGGGAAAGCCAAATGTTGCATATTTTAGAATATTTGGATGCAAATGCTTCATCCACAACAATGGCAAAGATAATTTAAAGGCTTTTGATGCTAAAGCGATGAAGGTATCTTCTTAGATACTCGGTGAAAGCAAAGCCTACAGAGTGCTCAACAAGAGGACAATGGTTACGAAGAATCTATTCATGTGGTGTTTGATGAACCCAACGTAAATGGAGAAGACATTGAAAAGTCACCGATAAGTGAATCAACCAACCATGTCAAGAGTCCCTATGTTGAAGTCAAGCCGAATTATAAACCCGGATGAAGATGAGATAGTCGAGTCTCAAAGACAACGGGAAATATGCAAACGGCTAAGTGATGATGAGAGAGCTGATCAAAATAACACAAGCTTGCAAGACGATCGAATCCAACTAACTTACTCCAACCCGATGTAAGGTGGCTAAGAGACCATCCACCGTAACTAATCATTGGAGATGTAAGAAAAGGTGTGAAAACCGGATCCGAACCCAACCAGAAGCTATGTTCACTTGTTTCATCTCACAAATAGAGCCAAAAGATGTGTCACAAGCTTTGGATGACACACATTGATTCAAGCCATGCAAGAAGAGTCAATCGGTTTGAAAGGAACAAAGTGTGGGTATTGGTTCAAAGACCTACCCATCAAAATGTTATTGGCACTAAATGGGTGTTCGTAAACAAGATGAATGAGGAAGGCTGTGGGTAAGAAACAAAAAGATTGGTAGCCAAAGGGTATTGATTGGAGCAAGATTGGAAGCCATACGGATGTTTCTTGCCTATGATGCTCACAAGAACTCCACTGTATATCAAATGGATGTAAAGAGTGCATTTCTTAATGGGTTATTGGAAGAACAATTGTATGTTGAACAACCTCCAGGATTTGAGCAGAAGACTCTTGGAGATAAATTATACAAACTCAAGAAAGCTTTATATGGATTGAAATATGCACCAAGAGCATGGTATGATACATTATCACAATTCCTGACTGAGAACGGAATTACAAAAGGCAAAGTGGATAGAACACTCTTCAGAATTCAAGATGGGAAGAGTATACTACTTGTTCAAATATATGTGGATGACATCATCTTTGGATCCATAAACAAAGAGTTGTGTGATAAATTCTCAAATCTTATGCAAAGCAAATTTGAAATGAGCATGATGGGAGAGTCGACATTTTCCTTGGACTCCAAGTGAAACAGTTGATGGATGGAACCTTCATAAGTCGACAAAATACACCGTAGATTTAATGAAGAAATTTGGTATGGAAGAGAAGTCTTCTCGTGAAAATACCAATGAATACATCACCAAAAATTGATATGGATACAGATGACAAGCATGTGGATGAAACAAGATACGAGCACTTATGGATCATTGCTCTATCTCACAAAGAAGCGAGGCGGACATCACCTTTGCAAGTAGGTGTATGTGCAAGATTTCAATCGCACCAACAAAAGCCATATGATCGCAACTAAGAGAATCTTAAGATATTTGAAGGATAGTCAAGAAGTTGGATTATGGTATCCAAAGGAAGGAGGATTCAAGCTAATTGGTTATTCGACTCTAACTATCTTTGGATGTAGAGTTGATGGAAGAGTACTTCGTGTACATGTCAAATGCTTGGAAATAGATTAATTTCTGGTTTAGCAAGAAGCAAAATTCAATAGCAACATCCACAAACCAAGCAGAATACATAGTGCGGGCAAACAACAGCCCAAGTCTTATGGATGAGACAAAGAATGAGAGACTATGAAGTTGAAGAAAATGAAATTCCAATTATGTGTGACAACACAAGTGCAATTGCAATCACCCAAAATCGTGTTGCACTCAAGAACAAAGCACATTGATGTCGATATCCTTCATAAGAGATCATGTTGAAAAGAAGGACATCACCTTGGAATATATCTCAACTGATAAGCAGTTAGTTGATATATTCACAAAACCATTATGTGAATCAAGATTTGAAGAACTCAAGCATGAATTAGGGTTAATTGAGCTGAGTTAACACTTAGAAGAGTCAAAGAAAAGAGATGAAACACGAAAAGATGAAAAAGAGCTGAACTCTTGAATCAGCTAAATGAATCAGCCATATTGGAGAATCAGCTGCATCGAGTTAGCTGACAGCTGAGTGCTTATGTGCAAAGAGAGAAGAGTTAAATCAGCTAAGGAATAAGCTAAGTCATTTATGAGCAAAGTGACAAAAACGTAGTCGTTTTTACTAAGCGGGAATGTTTTTAAGAATGACATCAGCATAATTATGATGTGTACAGTCAAAAGCTGCATACCAAGCTTATGATTGATATAAATGTTGCCGCATTAAATGCGAGAAATTAAATGTTAATCGGCGTGGAAAATCTGAGTCGTTGATCTTGATCAAATTTCAAAAACCACCCACACGTCCTTTCATCACCCATACATATACCACTTCATCCGATTTTCTCTCACTTTACCAAAACTGTTCATCTCTCTCAAGAGCAAAGAAAGCATTTTTACTCTCAAAACCCTACAAATCTTCAAAGCTTATCTTCAAAGTTTCATTCGGTGAATCTTCGAAAAATGGCATCTACTTACGACTTCGTCAAGTTGGGAAAGCAAATCCACATGGGATCTACTGTGGACTTCGAGGGCATGATCAAACAAGGGTCAGACGAAACCCTTGTGAAGAAAATAGTAGAGAAGTTGGAAAAATCAGGACTGAAACCCTTTTTGTCGATGGAGTTTCAAATGACCTACGTGGAGGAGGTCGCACAGTTCTATGTGAACGCTAAAGTTCACGAAGAGGGCATCAAGTCCTCTGTTCACGGGAAAGATTTCACCATCACTGCCAAAGATCTTGCAGAACACTATTCATTGCTGGCGGAAGGAGTGCCGGAGATTTATGAAGCTGATGTTAACCTGGCTGTTGCATGGAAGGAAGTGACCAAACCTGACTATGCTGCGAAGGTTGTCTACACAGCTGAGAAGAAGCTGCTGAAGGAAGATTACCACAAGTTCTTTGGACATTGTTGCAAAGTGTGTGGACATCAAATTTGGAAGCTTTAATCGCCTATCCAAAACCAAGTTGATCGTGATGGTTGCGATCATGGAGGAGAAGAAAGTAAACCAGTTGAGTTTTTTTATACAGACTCAGATCGCCAAAATATTGGGAATAAGTCCTTCAAGGAGATGGATCGTTCGGAGGATCTTTGGGGTATGGCCTGGTGATTGGCGGTTGATGGAGGTGAAAGGTGTCCCTCTTCGACATGGAAAGGCGTTACATGTTAACAAAAAGATGTTCCGATCAAATCTCTTTGAGCACAGAGGAGAGCTTATGCCAAGAGAGCGGACACAAGTGAGGGGGAATCGGTGACCCTCAAGAAATAGTCGTCTCCTCCCCCTCTCAAGAAGAAGGTCCCCCGCACCGCAAAGAAGATGTTGCCCCCGCAAAGAAAGAAAAGAAAACCGCACATGTCCCGCACCGAGTCACCGCCCCCGCAGCCGTGTCTCCTACGCCCCTACAGCCGTAATGGAGAAGGAACCATTAATCCCTTCTCAAAGATTGATTAAAAAGAAGAGGATCACAACAAGGAAGGCAAATGTAGCCTCTAAGACAAGCTGTGAAGGCATTTACCTTCGACGAACCAGAGGAAGTGGAACCAGATATTCCTCTAGGTGAAAACCAAAAGAAGAAGAATAATCTTCAAGCGATCAGAGCTTGAGAAAACAAATGAGTCTCCGCCACTCACCGAACAGATCACCGAGACAACCGGAGAAGTAGAGTCTCCGAAATTATTGATGAAAAACAACCAAGTCTCATCAAGCCAATCAGCAGAGGCAAATTGAAGACACATCGTAGTCGAAGCAATTTGAGACACAAGAAGTAATCGAGAAAGCAAACTCTCCGTTGACAGGTTGTATCCCCTCATGCAACAGAGACGCCGAGGAGTGAAGCACCAAAGTTTGCTACCTTCAATCCCCGAGAATGAGGGGACAACAGTGTAAGATGATAAAGATGATGATGATGTGATGATCATATCCCCACCATATCCAGACATCCAAAATCTTCTCGCGAGAATGGAGGAAGTGGAAGTCGAATCGATCCAGGAACATTCCAAAGACCGAATTTATTGAAGAAAAAGACGAACTATTGAAATTTCTCGGATTGACCACTGTGGTCAAAGCATCGGATGAAGAAAATCGCACGGATATCTTGCGGATCTTCAAAGACAAGGAGAAGCCGAGATCGCGAGGAAGTCAAGCTTGTGAAAAGGCCAATATTTGTCCCTTTATCGAACCATCGATCATACACATCCTCATCTTGACATTCTCTCCGGGAGTGATGAGGATCCGGACCCGCCGCTAAAAAGAAGAATTGGAGATGCAGCAAGCCATGCTTTGGAATCTTGGGTCCTACATGAGCAACGGTTATTGGAAGGACCAGGAGTCTTCCACATCACCGGAGATTGATCCGATGGGGAGTGGTGCAAAGATATTGCCACGCTTGTTGCCGCCACCACTTCCTGACTCACTCGAGAAGAAGGTGTTAAGGAACGGGCGATGAAACCGGGATTATGGGGACCCAATCGAGCCAACCCCTAATGAAAGTGTCTTACCACCGCCCCAACGACTGAATACTCAAAGGGAACAACCGAGAGTCCGAGACGAGTGACCCCAATCCAAGTCACTCGGTGTGTGAGGGGGAAACTCCTCCACCGCACCTAGGTCGGAGGTTGTTGCAGATGACTCCACAACGAATCTTGGAGGCGAAGTGGAGAAGGAACAACAAATGGATACACAGCAAGTTGTCGACGACAGGCTCGACAGATTAAGACATCTCACTGAAGTGCCAATCGCTCTGCAGACCAATGACGCCGCGATGCGATCGAGGCACGAGGAAGGAACCGCCCGGGAGTTAACACTGGCAATGAAAGTGCAATCCATGGAGTTGAGACTCGTGGATGCCACCTCGAAGACCCCAAGATACCGACATCACAAAGGGATCGTCGTGCCTCATTGCAGCTTGAGACGCAGGAGGTAATGAAGGCCAATGGGAGGTTGAGACTTCCGGGATAAAGAGACGGAAGCACAAAACATCCCTCCTACTATCATTGATCCATTTGAAAAGGAGATAAGGGCTCTTCACGATTCCCAAGACAATCCTGATGTAAATGTTCTGGGATCTGAAGACGAAGCTGAGTCATTCCCTATTGCCGATCCAAAAGACTCATTCCCATTTGAAAAGGAATGTTCTCCCAAGCACGAGTAAGACCGACCTTAAGGCTACTCGCCAAACCTTTAATTTTGATGATGAGCCACCCATGCAAATCTCATCATCGTCCAATGATGCTACTCGATCGGCCGAGACTACCAATCGACATGGAAAAACCAGCTAAGATCGACGAAGCTGTTGAGACAATTGAGGCTCAGCCAGCTGGATCAATACCCCAATAGACCACAGCTGAAACACAGTCAATTGCGCAAGCTACCCAAGCTGCTGCAGAATCGACGCAACCGGGCACATCACGGGCACGAGTTACCATTGAACATATTCTCGTTGTCCATGATGATCCGTTTGAAGAATCGTTTCCCTTTTCCCTGGAGCTGCCTGACCTTCCTAAAGAATCAGCTCAAGATCAAGAACGTTTCCATAAACCTGATCCCGTTATTCCAACAGACACCATCGTCCCAATAGACTTTGACTTTGATGCTGCTTGGCCGCCAGCTGAGACAGAAGCGACAGCTGAGGTTCGAGAAGTTTTCAAGGCCATATTTGCAGAGATAGAGAAGATGGAGAGGCACCAAGCCTCACTGGACATGAGACTGGATAACCGAGATGCAAATCTTACTGCCGATCTGCGAGGAATAATTGTCAGGATCCGGGAATGGTGGCAACAATAGCAAACAATGTGTGTATAACAAGTTCGATACTTCAGAACTTTGTTCAATAAATTGCTAGTCTGGCGGGCTGAGAATGCTGATATGAAGCAAAGAATGCAAGAAAACATCGATCGAATGCATGAATCTCACAACACAGAGATGCAGCTGCTGCGTGAATTTCATAAGAAAGAGCTTCTGCACGTAGAGGAGAACATGGAGAAGAAATTCAGCCTCCTCATGGCTGAAATGAAGCGTGGTGGGTGAATCCAACACCACTCGCTCGAATTCCGCAAAGATACTCCGCAGCAGATTCAAGCATAACTCGCCTATCACCGCTTAGACTTCATGATTGCCAGCTTGTTTCCAAGGGTTCCTCTCTCCTTTGATTATGCCAAAAAGGGGGAAGAGGAATACCTAAAGGCGTTGAAAGGTTCTGAAGCTGAGAAGAAGAACGCAGCTGTGAAGGAGAAGAAGAACAAGAAGCGAGAAGAGAGAAGAAGGAAAATCTATTGAAGGGGAAGGTTCGAAAGATATGACCCCGATGATTGTTAAAACCCCCAACAAGGTCTTGTCACGGTGATATCATCAAAGAAACTCCCAATGACTCGCCACTCCAACACTCCGCAGCACTCCATGGCTAAAAAGCGAAAAATAGTAGAAGCAGGATGAAGGAGGTGGAAGGAAAGATGGATGCCTCGAGTTATGGATATATCGAAACAACATGGAGGCATTCCAACAGACAGAGACACCTATGCCATTTCAAACGTCGGGAATCGAGCCAAGATCCGTTGATGAATTCAAGACGCTCGCATCCGAGGGTTACTTCGCAAATATGTCCATGGCTCAAGCCTCGAGATTTGTATTGGGAAAAAGGCCTCAAGCTATGTGAAGAAGACGAGCAGCAGACTCATGGCGTCGCTCTACTCACTGGTCACTCATTTGGGAAAAAGAACAAGAATGACAATGATCAAGAAAAGATTGGAGGAAGAAGTAGTGGAGGAGAAAGAGGTTTGGACCTAGACCTTTGCTAAAAACATTGAATATATAGATCCAGGCAAGAAAGGAGGGATCTTTGGCATCATAAAAAAAGTAGCAAACCCGCAAGTGGCCAAGAACAATTTTGATTATGTAAAAAGAATTGAAGAAGAAAATAGAAGACAAACCATTTTTGTTGGGAAGAGAGACAAGAAAGGAAAAGAAAAGATGAAGCTTAAGTAAAGGCTTATGAGAAAAAGAAGAAGTCAATTTCAAGAAGAAAAAGAAAAGAAAAAGGTCGAAGATGACAAGAGTCAAGAAGAGGAAAAAGAAAGAAGGACAGAAGGTGATGAAGTGTTGTTGTCCACCCTTCATGTATTTTACTATGTAAATACATCTTTATGTAAGTCCTCTCAGACATCGAATAAAATTGTATAATTTCTATACTTGCGTAGATATAGAATAGCATGGTTACCTTAAGCTGTTTAAGCTCGATACACTGGTAAGAACAGATTGTGTAAAGAACAAGAATGTTATGATCAATAAAAGATTGATTCTACGCATACAGTCGTGATTATACATTGTAAAACAAGTAATATCTTTGCTATTTAATTATTGTATGAATATTTTAAGTTTTGGCATCATCAAAAAGGGGAAATTGTTGGGAAATTAATTTTTAGATTTTGATGAATGCCATGTAAAACTTAGAATAGAAAGTAAGCACCCATTTTTAACGTGAATGCATTGTAATAGATAGGGTTGGTCAAGATGAGTTAAGTCCACAATGCGGAATTTGCAAAAGTCAACCTGGAGACTAGAAGGAAGACTCATTTTCAAGGCGGTGAGTGTGGCAAAGAAGAGAAGACAGGAACTCGATTTGAGAAAAGGTTAGATGCTTGTTAGTGAAGTGTCAAGCTCAAGTCAACTCAAGATAGCCAAGTCTCAAGTTGAAGTGACAATGAGTCATCCATGATTCAAGCCTCGACATTAAGTCACCTGGGGAAGTCAAGAAAATGCACTCAAGTGAGATAAGGAAAGAGATCCGTTCAAGAAGTCAAGAAAATTACTAAAACAAGTAATACTTCCATACTATCTTTCTTAAAGTGCCACAGGAAGCGTGCAAAAGGAATAAACCAATGGGAAGCTCTCAGGTCGAACTCAAAAGTCAAGACTCATTCATACGAGGAAATGTCAATTCCAAGAAGCGCAACAAGACAAGACAACGAGCACAAGTGTCTTTTGAAAATTAACTTATCTCTTCAACGGGCAAATTTTCAAAAGAACACTATAAAAGGTGAGAATATATTTGAGAAAAGGTTAGAACCTTGTTACCTGGAACTTTCAAGCTATTATTCAAACTATAACCTACTCAAGTCATACAAGTTCAAACCTCAAGCCTACATTATGAAGAAAATCAATCCAACACTCACATGTGAAGGAAAGACGACTTCAATCAGTTGAAGAGGAAATATTTAAAGAATCAAGGGTCTACATTCCACAAAGGATTGTAGAAAGGTTCAAGGTAGAAGAGTCTCAAGTTTTGGATCTTCGTGATCAAATCCAAAAATTTAAGTGTCATTTACATTAGCAAAGACTTTAATTATCGTGATATTAATTTGATATTTGCAGAAATGATAAATTTGCTATCCAATTGAATCAAAGTGCTAAAACCAGTATTAAAACAAACTTAAACCAAATTTGATAGTTGATAAATTTGGTGTTAAGTCTTCCACAAAACATATCATTAAAACAAAGTTAAGTTTTAGTCAAAACAATTTGAAGTTATTCTATCAGCTGTTAGTCCAGTCCTGTTGAGTGGCTAACTCTGCCGATTAACTAACTTAGTTGTCCATCGAGGACTTATTGTGAAGTATTAACTCAACGATTTAAAAGGACTAAATCGAAAAGTTGGTAAGGTTTATTCAACCCCTTCTTCTAAACCTTACACTCACACCCCTTGGGACCTACACCAGTCATCAAATTCTTCAATGGTGAACATAGGAATGCGTGTCAAATTTGCTTCCATGATAATAACTTTGTTGTTAATAAAAATGGCTTTTGAAATAACAAGTGTTAAAAGTTACTTTGAAAGATTGGAGATCTAGTTCAGTAACCAGTGCGGAAGGCTCAATGAACCAACCACTCTGATACTACTTGTAGGTCCCTAGGGGTGTGAGTAAGGTTTAGAAGGGGGGGTTGAATAAACCTTACCAACTTTTCGATTTTAGTCCTTTTAAAATAATACAGAGTTAAATACATAGCTAAGTCCTGAGGGAAACTAAGTTAGTTAACGTAAGAGTTAGCCACTCAATGCACTCGATTGAGCTATTGATAGAATAACTCAGCTGTTTAGTCTAAACCTTAACTTGGCTATGATGAGATTTTCAGCGGAAGACTTAACACGCTTGATTTTGGTTTAAGTTTGTTTTAACACTTGGTTTTAGCACTTTGTTAATTATCAGTTGGATGGCAAATTATCAGCAGATATTAAATGATATGCATAAATTAAATCTTTGAAATATAAATGACACAAAAGAAATTTTATAGAGGTTCAAGATGGGGTAATTCTTCTACTCCTCTCTTCTCCAACTCTGAAGGAATCCACTAAGTATTGATCGAGTACAAAGTGGTTAACGAGTCCCCGTATACAAGTCTTGATCACACAGAGACTTGATCCTTTGGGACTCAAATCAAGATGCCTTGGTCACACAAACTGGTGACTTCTCGTCCGACTCGGCCTTCTTCACAGGGCATGCGCTTTGCTACTTCACCACTTGCTAAAGATTCTTGGATTTGATCACGAAGCCCTCCAATAACTTGAGACTGGTTCTACCTTGAACCTCTCTACAATCTTCCTTGGAATGTAGACCCCTTTTGATTCTTCAAAAGTTTCCTCTTAAACAGGTTGAGGTTGTCTTTCCTTCACAACTTGGTGTTGGATCGATTTCCTTCGAAATATAGGCTTGAGGATTTGCTTGAATGACTTGAGAATATTTTGCAGGTTACAGTTCGAATGATAGCTTGAATGGTTCAGGTTGTCAAGGGTAACCTTTTCTCAAAGTGATTCCCTAGCCTTTTATAGTGAACTTTCAAAAATCTGTCCGTTGAAGATATAGGCTGATTTCAAAAGTCACTTGTGTTCGTTGGCTTATCTTGTTGCAGTCCTTGATGTTGACATTTCCTTGTATTAAATGAACATTCAGCTTTTCAGAGTCTGACACAGGTGCAGTGCTTCCCATTGGTTTATTCCTTTTGCACGTTTCTAGGACTGAGCACTTTAAGACTTTGCAGCATGGAAGTATTCCTTATTTAAGTAACCTTCTTGACTTCTGTGCAACGCATTCTTTTCAGTTGTCTTGACTTGACTGCAGTTCCTTAACTTCCCCAGGTGACTTCGTGTCAGCTCCCAATCATTGGATGACTCATCTGTCACTTCAACTTGAGACTTGGCTATCTTGAGTTGACTTGACTGACACTTCACACAGCTGTATTCCAGCTGATACTCCTTCAGTCGAGTTCTTGACTTCTCTTCCTAGCCACACTCAGCTGCCTCGCAGCGGAGTCTTCATTCTAGTCTTCAGTTGACTTCTTGTGTATCCAGGCATGGCTGACTTAACTCAGCTCGTACAACCCTATCTATTACAATGCAAATTACAAAGAAAATGGGGTATCAGCTTTCTAGTCTAAGTTTTACGTGGCATTCATCAAAATCTAAGCAATAAATTTCCCAACAGAACTAGTCCTATTGGGATCCATTCAAGAAGAACCCACCCAAGTATAGTAGGGGCCAACCAAGACCTACATCATGATACCTTACATTGGATTTTTTTCCCAGCAAGATTTAAAGGAATATATTGTTTTTCTGCTCATGATAACTTGGCTTGGCATTACATTAATTATTCACCAAAACCTTGAACAAGTTTTGCATAATTTTCATCCCTAAATATAATATGATCTCCACTGATTTGAAGTATCTGAAATTACTAGCAAATATACTTCTATTCGATATAATGATAAACACGTATTCCTTGTAATTCAATATATACCTCTAAATGGAATATATAGAATCAGAAAACAAATTACCTTGACCTTCAGCTCATTTGGCAGAGGATCACTAGTATATTTTGTCGCAATCTTTATAATTCCTAGCAAACTGATGAAATGACAAAAAACAGCTTAACAAAATCCCATGTTTCCATATATATCATAATTCTTCACCAAGATAAAGGAAAAATCAAGATCTCTATATATTTACCTTTTCTTTTCTTATTTAAGAAAAGTACATTTTTTAGAAAAAGTGGAGACACTGAAGATAAAAATATGTCAACAATTTGATTTTCAGCCTAAACAATACAACTTACGAGAAGGCAAAAATCTCTTATATTTTATATCAAAAAAGTAACACGCTAACAAACATATCCAAGAAAAAGAAACAACATATAGCAAATGACTTAAGAAAAAACTCTTACCACAAACCAATTAAACAAAATCAAATAATTTACCCAAATATAATGAATAATGTGAAGACCAACAACAAGAGACAAAAATAAATCAACTATTTCCTTGTTGATTATAAGTTGACAAATTTGAAATATACTATTCGTAGTTGTACCTCGGGGTTGATTCTAGGGCAGAGTGTGGCTCTCGGGGTGCAGATCTCTCGGCGGCAGAGATTGCCAATGGGAAGAGCTCGACACAGGAGAGGAAGGCCCGATCTCAAACACCCTGCCAGTAAATATAAGATTGATAAAGTATATTTGTCATATACCAATTAAACAAAGCGATTTCACAAATCTTAGACCACAAAACTAAACAAATAAATTTACCAGAATCTATGCAGTGGAGGGAACACTACTACAAAAAACACATTCAACAACACGACTTTACCGCGGTTCGAAGACCAACCGCTGTGTGAAAAGACGCGGTGGCATAATTGTAAATAATTTGGACATTTTAACAGCGGTTATTGATTAAATTGATGTAGAAAATGTTTTTTACGGCGGTTTCCTTGGTAACCGATGTGAAGAAATTAAAAACGCAAATAAATTCCACAGCGGTTACCCATTTAACCGCGATAAATAAAACAAACTACAACGGTCTTTAGTGAATCGCTCTTAACCTATATGTTTACTTAATATCACTCTCCCAGTTTCCATAGTATTCCTCCCGCTGCCCCTCACGTCAAACAAAATTTCACTGAAATATTTCGTCTCTCGATCGATCTCCCGTGGCCGGCACCACCACCACCATTTCCTCATCACCGCAGTTGCTATCTGTACCATATGTTGTTATGCACCGTTAGGAGTCAAAAATCTCCTCTCACCTCACTCAAATACCCAAATTAGTAGTAAGTTAGAACCTAATCGCTAATATTAGTAGTTTTTTAAATTTTTGTTCATAGTTTTTAGAGGGTATTACGATTTTTCTATCTGTATATCTATGGATTTTAAATTTTTGTTCTTAGTTAAAAACATATCACTAATGACTATGTTTTATCGTTTGTGTGTTTGTTTATATACATATACATTTTGTTAGTTAATGGGTTATTTTCACAGTGACATTTGAGACTCTCTGCTGGAACTTTTAATTGGAGATACTATGTTTAGTTTAGTGTGATTGCTTTTGTTTCTATTGGAGCACTTGTTTATATATTGAGAAGGACTCGATGCTATTAGAAAAGATGACTCTGCCTGGTCATGTTGATAGGTTCGGCTGGAACTCAGGGAAGAGTGATATAGCAATCATTATAATGAAAAATGACCTATCTGCTCTCTCTGCTAAATGTAGAATTCGTTTGGGGATAAGTTTGTTCTTATGTTTTTTGGCATCTAGTTCGCCTTTAGTTGCCTGAATCTATCGATTCAATGTTCTGCTATGAAGTAGGTATGATATTGCTTTCATATGTTATTTCACTTATGTGTTTTATCCTCGCATTTCACATCATTCCTTCATGTTATGTGTATAATATTAATATCATTTGTATATTATATGCATGTATTGTCTGTAATATGGGCCAGGCCCCCATGTCTGTCCACCATTGCTTGTAAATTGTAACTAATTAGATTTATAAACCGTACTCCTCTGCATGAAAACAATTGAATGAAATAGCGAATACTCAAAGACATTTCGGATAAACCCTATCACTAAGGTTTCGTTGTAAGCTTTATCGGGCCTTATTCATTTCTCATCATCGTGAAATATAGGGTGGTCTATATTTTTCTTTTCTAAAGCATAATATCTATCAATCGCTAAAAGTACCTTAATCGCTCACGAAGATCTCTCAAAGGGAGACCGATGTAGAATTGAGTTTCCGACATCAGTTCAAAAACCGATGTTGAAAAGTCCCATATTCGACATCGCCTCTTTCAACACCTGTTCTAAAATCGATGTTGAATGTCCCTCAGAACCGATGTTAAAAAAGTTATTTGTAGTACTGCGAAAGACAAAGCAATCGATCTGAGACAACGGGAAAAAAAAAAGCAGGATGCCAACAACGACCGGAAACATGGGCCGTGAAGGGCGCCGATGATCAGAGAAAGGACGGGATGAGTATTTAGGGATAGGGTCCCAAGTGAAGAAGAAAAAAGAATTGCCGGAGTTTTAAAGAACTGCTAGCCATGACTTTAAAAACTCGTCCCTAAAAATTCATTCTTTTTTTTAAAGAAGAAAAGAATTTAATTGGCGACAAAATCGAAAACCGTTTCTACTTAGTGGCATATTTTGCAACTACAAAATCGTTGCAAATAATTTTCCACATTTTAAGCAGTCACTAATAAATTTATAGAAATCAAATACTTTTAGTGACCACATTATCGTTCCAAAAGATAGATTATTAGCAAGGACTAAATTTTTAATTCGTCGCAACAAGTATTAACTACCATATTTTTTTTGAAATTGTCACGAGAAGTATTAGCAACGGCATATCGTTGCAACTAATTGTCTTTAGCAATGACTTTTTGTCGTCGCTAAATGTTGTAGCAAAATACCCATATTGTTGAAGTGAATGATGATGATGTTAAAATCTTAAAACTTTAAGATTTTTATCTCCAAACCCTAGCCTTCAAACTATGTTTATAAGGAAAATAAAAAACAATATATATATATAGGGATTAAAATCAAATGAGACCATATTCCATAGGTAAGACAGTGTGGACTAATCCTGTCCACAAATTTGAAATTTTAGATGGTTGAGAGTTACCTGATTTAATGGCCTTTTTTATTCTATTTTAAATTAATAAAGGGTGAGATGATAAATTTATTATTACCAGTTTCATTCCCATTTGGTAACTGCTCCAAATCGATTCATCTCCCCCAAATCGATCGTCAGTTCCTTTTTGAATTTTTAGACCAGTCATCTTCTTCATTTTTGAAACTCGGTAAGGATTTTTTTTCCAGTATTTTCGATTTTAATTGTGAAACTCTACAGTTTATTTAATTTTATTTTTTATTGCGATTTGTTGTGTTTTGGGGAGAATGCGATTGCGAGTTGAAATCATTATGTAGGGTTTAGTTTGTTTCTGTCATGTATTGTTTCGGTGATGGTGGTCAAGCTTTTGTTAATGGAGGTTCTAGGTTTTTTTCTAGTCGAAGAAGATGAATTATGATTTATATGTTTGATGTATACTTATATTTTAGCATAGGTTACCGTATACTAATATGTTTTTCGATGTATACTTATATGTGTTTTGCTGTATAAGTAGTTAATTTTTTATGTATGTATTTATGTTATTGTATACTTATGTGTTTTGTTGTATACTTATATGTGTTTTGCTGTATATTTATGTGTGTTTTGGTGTATACCTGTATTTGTTGAAGAAGATGGTTTATGGTTTTTGAAAAAATTAAGATATTTTTGATGTATACTTATATGTATTTTGATGCTTATTTAGTTAATGTTTAGCGTATGTTTTTTATATATTCTGTACTAACACATTATTTTTGGTTTTTTGTGCCAAGACTGATGTTTTGTTAATCATGGCTAAAAGAGGTAGAAAAAGAGAACAAGTAGCGTCGAGGGCTTAATTTACATATAGTCTGATTTTATTGTATAGTTAGACATAGTTGATTGTATAGATAGTTTGATTTTATTGTATAGTTAGACGTAGTTTACTGTATAGATAGTCTGAATTTATTGTATAGTTAGACATAGTTTACTGTATAAATAACCTGATTTTATTGTATAGTTAGACATAATTTATTGTACAATTAGTTGTTGATTTGTGTCTATTAGTTGTTGTTTTTTTAATTATTATTATTTGGTATACCGTAATAAACAATAATTATTGGTCTGCCCAGAATAATCTTGTTAAATGATTCCTTAATTCATGGTCCCCACATATTTTTGTTTGACAATTTTAATATGCAGTAAGTTTATGTTAAACATACAGTATAATAGTGTTAAATGTACAGTAAATATATGTTAAATATACAGTATACTGCATCGCAGAGCATATGCATGATTCTCTCTCTTTCCAGCATGATTTTCTTTCTCCCCAGCGTGATTCTCTCTCCCCATAACTGATTTCATATTTGGACGGTCCCCACATGTTTGTTTGACAATTTTACCCTTTCTGGGATTTAATTAAATGGTGAATGTATTATTATCCCAAATTATTCCTAGCCTTTGATGTAAATAGGGGAGGGTTGAGACTAGTCCACACTGTCTCACCATAAAATGTGGTCTCATTGGATCCTCCCCATATATATATATATATATATATATATATATATATATATATAGGGATGTGATCTTATGTGGCGACCTCTTACCGTGTGGCAGTGTGGATTTATCCCATCCATCCACATCCTTCAATCAATGATCTAGATTCCTACAAAAAATACACCATTTATCAATTAATTAATGTGTAAAAAGGACAAATGGGTAACCAACAAAATGGTGTAACAAAAATACCATATTTACATCCCTAAAATAAAGGGAGTCATCAATATCATATTCCCACAACAGATCATGCTAAATCATATCACAAAAACGTCTTCACCATCTTCTCCCCTGCAAAACACGAATCAATAAGAAAAAAACACTGCAACAAACACAATCCATCCTATCTACAAATTATTGAGCAAGAACAAGGTGTACCATAGGGGAAGAGTATGCTCGTTCACATCAAAGTGACATGTCAATAGTCAATCCGGATGAAAACAACGATTTTGAGCGGTGGGTCTTTGGTATGTGCAATTCTCTTACATTAATAACAAATTTACAACTCTGCAATATTATCTTCAAATTCTGGAAAACAAAACTGTTTACGACTTGATTATTCAATAACAACTTCAAATACCATAATAATTGGCATGTAATTTGTGTTTTTTTTTGTGTGTGCATAATTTATAAAAAAAGATTAACATTTAGTTCAACTTTGAAAAACACGGTTATGGTGAAAAGTTACAACGTAATTTTGACCATCGAGACAAATGGTGCACATATAGTATTTGTCTGATGTATATATAATGTATACATAAAGCACAATTAGTGTAATTTGATCATGTATACATGAATCTTGTTGTACTCTGAATTGGTTTATACATATGCATATGATGGTTTGAAGATAATCATACAATAGTGCATGTTTTGCTGTTATTTGATAGAGTACGCCTTGATGCTTATTTATGTATAAAAATATTGACAATATTGTACTCTGGAAACATATTTTGGTGTATATATATGCATACGATGGTGCAAAGATAAGCATACAATGATTCATGATTTGTTGTTTATTTGAGAGAGTCAGCCTTGATGCTTATTTTGGTATAAATATACATACAATATGGTGTATATATAATGGAACAATGGTGCATTTTTTAGGTTGTTGTTTGAAAAGGTGTGCAAATTTAATAAGCCATGAAATAAACGTTGTAGTTTTGTGCTTGTTTGTACTTACACGTTGCATAATATTACAAAATTTGTGCAGATTTTATTGATGAAAATATCCAACACGTTGAAGTGCAAGAGCGCATAGTAACAAAGACAAGTTAGCTCACGAACAAGAGGAGAGACATGTCAGTGGTAATGATGCACTATTTGAGATTTACTGCGGCTCTAGTTCTCAAATGGACATCTCAGTATTGCCACCACAATAAGCACATAACAAGGGCAGTGGGAGCCGGATTAAAAGCAGGATACATAGTCAGAAGAAAAAAGCAATATGTGCAAGCACCAAACTAAAGAGAAAGTATGACACAAGTGGTAAAATTGCATTACACAATAGTCGTACATGTCCCGAGCAACCATCAGAATGAGAAACCCCATTTCCAATAATTTTCAGTATTATACTATGCAAAAACTCAGTACAATACAATGTCAAAGCTTTAATGGTCAAAAATGTTTTGTACAATTACATTGCTCAATTCATCACTATATGTGTGTTAAGTTACTATTAATTATTCACTATTTCATCATTAATTATGCACCAAAATAATTTGTCTTTAATTTTTTGGTATTTTTATACTATAATACACGGTCAACACAGTGAGAGCCCCCATTTCCAACAAGTTTCAGTAATATACTAAGCAAAAACTCAGAACAAATACAATGTGCACATTTCAATGGTGAAAAATATTTTGTACAATCATATTTCTCAATTCATCACTATCTGTGTGCCAAATTACTATTAAATATTTACCACTTCGTCGTTAATTATACACCCAAAATTAATTTGTCATTCAAATTTGTGTATTTTGAACGAATCTGCACTGTATTACAAAAAATGCATCATAATAGTACTAACAGTGCACATAATACTTCAAAAATATGCACTAAAAAAAGTCATTAACACTTGTAAATAAAACAAAGCTTGTGGATAACATATATACACCAAAAGGTTCTAAAAATGTACCAAAATGCTATTAACTATGCACTATTTCTTCATTAACTATACACCACAGATAATCACATCTGAAAACATAACAGACATATTGCATCAATGCACTGGTAAAAATACACCAAAATGTTATTAAATGATCATTGAAATTTCATAGTTTAATCTAATATACTACACTAAAAACGTACTTAGAACACTCCATCTAATAAAACACACAAATGTCCATGTCAATTCTACTTGTCATTGACATTTTTTTTAGCCAAATCAAGAACTCTGCCTTTCTCTTGGTTCAGTTCATACATTAGAATTGCATGGCAGTATACGTGTCCTCAACTTGGGCAGCACATATTTCGCTTCTGATTTGGCAGCCTTAGACCTCTTATTAACACTACGTCCACCATCATTCGGTCCTGCAGATGCCGGTCTTTTCCTGTCTCCTTTAGCCATATAAAATTCTCAACCTGGTATTAACAACATGAACAATCGTAAGGCAAAACTCAATAATCAGACACCAATAAAATACACAATTGAAATACTAATTGTGCACTGTATGGACCTTATTTGTATATTAAAATAAAACTATTTAAACACCATGTGTGTTGATGCATTTCATGGACTACATATACACATGACCAAACCTAGCAAATGCACCAAAACACATCTTTCATTGCACAATAACAATACTAAATTTGCACCAATACATATCTTCATGGTTCATTCATTTTTTTCAATGCAGGGGTTAAAACAACACCACACTAGAAGTAACTATACGCCAAAATATAACTAAAAGTGCATCATTCTTAAGTACATTGTACACCCAAAAAATAAAGAAGGAATCACAAAAATAGAGCATGGTATACTAACACATTTTACAAAAGCATGTTTCAAAAACATAGAAAAATAACATATACACATGACCGAACCTAGCAATGCACCAAAACATATCTTCATTGCACAATATCAATACTAAATATGTGCCAATACTAAGACAACAACACAACACTAAAAGTAAATATACATCAAAATATAACTAAAAGTGTATCATTCTTCAGTAAATTGTACACCAAAAAAACAAAGAAGGACTCGCAAAATAAAGCATGGTATACTAACACATTTCACAAAAATAGATTTCAAAACCATAAAAAAAAAACCATTCTGCAAACAAACTACATACACACATGACACTCTTAACTTCCCCCCTAACATAAAACATTACACCACCCAATAACTAAAATTACATCGTTCTTATCAAAATTTACACCAAAAAATCCCTCAACAAAGATACCCTGGTTCGCACAAAAATATTCCCGAAAACAAAAAAAGAAACCATAAAATCGCTTGGACAATTGAAAAATCAAACCTTAGATACTTCAAAATAAAAATAAAAAACAAACAAGAATGCCTAATCTCTTACAAAAAAGGACTTCAAATATCCAAAATCAACAGTTGAATGGTTCAAAAAAAATGCCAAAACATGTAAAGAAAAAACCCTTACTACCAAATTTTCGAACCAAATTTGCCCAACACTTACCTTTACCAACTATTTGAAGAATCCAAATCACCCTCTGTGCAGAATATGTGGCTCTGTTGACAACTTTCCGAAAGAAAAGAAACGAAGATAGAGAAAGAGATACAGTCGACGAAACAGAGAGAAAGAATGGGAGAGAAATCAAATTGGAAGTTTTTGTTTGTGAGGAAACCTGAGAACTGAAAAACGGGAATCAAACTAATTGAAATCCCAAAAAAATCGCTGTAATGGGGAGTTACCAAAAGTAACTGATTTAATTTGTGTAAAAAATGACATTTATGCCCTTAATTAGGCGAAATTAAATTTAAAAAACAAAGAAAATTCGAAAAAAATTGGACCTTTAGATTTGTCAAATTAATGGATTCGATCAATCTACACTGTCACACGGTAAGCCCCCTGCTACATTTGATCCTATATATATATATATATATATATATATATATATATATTATGAAATCTTTAACAAAATCCTTTTGTTAATTCCCTGAGGCCTGAACAATGAAATATAAAGGTAGAGATGTTAAACGGGCTGGGCCCGGCGGGCCAGCCCATTTAAACCGCAAAAAAAACAGGGTTAAGGCCCCTAAATGTTGGCCCGTTTAAATCTGGGCCTTTTTTGCCCGGATCGGTCCATCCCGCCGGGCCAGCAGGCTGGCCCGCGAGGCCCTTTTTTTTTTTAAATTTGGTATTTTGGAATTTTTGTTTTTCAAAAATAGAGGATTGGTGAATAAATGGATAACAAAATTTACATAATATTTCCTAAGAAAAAAATATTTTTATAGTGACTTAAAATGTAATCAATTATGATGATTTAAAATGTTATATAATTTGTATCTCTCTAATAAATACAATACTATAATCTAAAAAATTTAAAATTTTCGTGACTTAAATGTGACAAATAATTGAAACTTTATGCAAATAATTATAAAGACGAATTTGTTGTATTTTGAGATTCCAACTTATCTCATGCACAAACATTGAACATCAAATCGCGTTTTATCATTATTTATATTTATTTAATTTGTTTGACAAAAATCAAAAGGTATTAAGAAAATATTCATTATATAGTGTTTATCATTCTACATTGTAGTTTGTTGTTTCTATTTTGATTTTAAAAATGAGTTTTTTGCACATATTTTTGTTTTAACTCTTATTGCAGTAAGTATGTTCTTAAAGTTCAAAGCCTTTGACGATAATGATGATGTTTGATTATATTTGAATTTTAAGACTTTTATCCTTGTAATGCAACATAAAAAAATTGTGTAATTTAGTTTTGCATATTTAATTTGATTGTTATATTATTATACATGCTTTAGTATAAAAATTAGATTTAAATAAAAAAATTAATTTTTTTGGCTTGTAGCCCGTTAGTGGCCCGTTTAGCCCGAAGCCCGCTAGGGTTAGGGTTAGATTCGCAAAATGCTAGCCCGCATAGTAGTGGCCCGTTTAGCCCGAAGCCCATTTAGCTCGAAGCCAGTTAGGACTGGCCCTATAGGGCTAGGGCCAGCCCGTTTAACATCTCTATATAAAGTTAATGTATTTACAACTCAAGAACTTGAATTCTTTTATCAAATATTGAAGAACTTGAAATTCATATAATAGAATTAAAATAGAATAGAAAGAATGAGACACCAGACTTGAACCTCCCATTTGTTGCAAATTTTTGAAGAGGGTAAATCTCACTTTACCCCCTATACTCTCATTGAATATCACTTAATCCCCTTATACTTTCAATTGTATTACTTTATCCCCTTGTACTACCAATTTGTATCACTTTACCCCCTTATACAATTAAAATATCATTTAATCCTCATTCATTTATTAAATGACCTAATTATCCCTACTAATCAAATACATATATATTTTCTGGAAAACTTATTTGCTATTTATTAAAATTAATATAGTCTTATTAAATAACTATATTGTAGGTTATTTTATGCAAACTAATATATTCATATATTTTTTAATAATAAATCTAAAAATTATGTACTATATAGTAAAATAATATTTTATATTAAAAAAAAAAATTACTAAAGTGACTATTTTTTTCTATTTAACATAGTTTTTATTTATGATTATTGAATCAATAATTTAAGAATTACTAATAATATTTCACACATTTAATAAATTTGTATTATTTATATTATATAATTTTAAGATTATGATGAATAATAAATTAAAAGTATAAATGTATTAGCTAATAGGAATAGTCTATTATATATTAATTTAATAGGAACTATATTAAAGTTAAATAATTCGCAACTAAATGTAAAATATAATAGATTTAATATTAATATTATATATAATTTTGTTATTTTAATAAAACTAATTGGTAAGGATAAAATGGTCATTTTTTTGAATATATGAGCATAAAATAGTATTTTAAAAGCATAAGGGGGTAAAGTGATAATAATTAAGAGTATAAGGGTGTAAAGTGATACAATTATGAGTAAAGGGGATAAAGTGATAATCAAATAGAGCATAAGGGGGCAAAGTGAGATTTACCCTTTTGAAGATGGTAAGTGGTAACTGACTTAACTGATTGCCTAGGCCTAAACTCACACCAATAAGGTCCATCGAATTAATTAGGGAAATTTGGGAAAGTGTACCTCCATGGGGGTATTTTTAAAAAAATGCCCTCAAAGTATTAAAACTTGATTTATACCTCTCTACATCCAACTGTCCACCTCACTGCTTAATGACCCACCTCACGACCCATCTAATTTAGGAAATTGCCCCTCTATCTGTGGGATAATTGTTCTTGAAATATTGAGCAAAAAAGAATTACGAATTCCAACATAATTTGATGGGCAGTGAGGTGGGCAGTTTGGGTGCATGAAAACTGTTACTCCTGGGGATTCGAACCTCCACGATGCGGGTGACGGAGCTAGACATGTAATGTTTGGATTTTTATTCAAACATAATTTGGGCTAAATCAATAAAAAATGAATATTTAGTACTAAAAATTAATATTTTAAAATAAACTATACATAGAAATTATTGATTTTCAAAACAATTTTTTTTTTTTTGGGGGGGGGGGCTAAAGCCCCCTATCGAAAGATACGCCCTGCATGGAGGGGCAATTTCCCCAGTTTCTCAATTAGCAGTTTAACCACAAATCGATCATGAGACTGGACATATATTATCTCTAGGCTGTTGGAAACAATCTTGATTTTTTTGGCTATTTAGTTTATCATGGATTTATATAATTAGATGTGGCTTCATATTTTATTTGAAAGATCTTATTACATATTTTATTGTAATGTAATAACTTTCCTCATATGTACATTTTATGGTTGTAAACATGACAAAAAGAAAAATTGTTGAGTAGGCACTAGACTTGAAATTTCCCGTTACTGCCAAACGTGCTCATGGTTCTGGCTGTGTTGTGATCCATTCTTAATTACGTAATTAGCTTTTTTTTTTTTTTGATCGGTTAATTACGTAATTAGCTTAATTACGTGGCTCATGGTCCTAAAAGGGAAAATATATGTTAAACATTTGGTCCAAGCAAACTGCTGTGCTTCATTAAAATTAAACAAAACGAATCAAATTCACTATTCACTTAAACTGGAATTAATCAGTATATTGAAGAACAACGTATAACTTCATGAGTTTGTGTACATATATATCACAAACCCAAAAAAAGTTGTATATTCACAGATTTTGTTGCACAAGTCAATATTGAGAACAAAGTATAACTTTTGTTTGTGTACATATCACAAATGTAAAAAACTTTGCAAAGTCAAATTTCCATCTTTAACAATTGATTAATTGAAATTAAAATAAAACCACCTTCAAGTAATTGTCCAATTTAATCCCTAGGGTGCTTTAGGCTTTTTCACTTGAGAGGACCTGTATCTTGCAGCAAATCTGTTGAACAAGGCTAGAGCATTGCTAGTAACCTGTTGAAGATTAAGCACCTTAGCTTTAATGATGGTCTTCGTTTTTCCTCCGATGGCCCGGCCCGAAAACCCATCTATGCACATACTTGCATCAGTTAGGGCAGTGCTCATCCATGTTTGGGCATTGCTTGCATGCCATGGGAACTCACTATTAATTCCCCCATCTTCCTTTATATTTTCTGTTTCATTGACACAATTTGCAAGTTGATCCACTCCATCATTTATTTGATCCAAACATCCTCTAACCGCTTCGTAATCCTTGGCCTTGGTTTGGTTGAGCTCTTTAGCCACTCCTGTCACGTAGGCCCGTGTCGACTCTGCCCTGGCTAAGGTCACCTTGAGGGCAATTTGGGCTAATTGTCTATGACTTAGGGTTGTAGTGAAATTACTTGCATAATTTGATAAACAACGAACACATAAATCGGGATACAACGTGGTTTGACATTGTGACTCGATGAATGCCCTAGCCCGGGATCGTCGATGAAGAGCGGAATGCTCGGCCCGAACCAGGGTAAAGTTGAGAAGACATAGTAGAAAACAATAGAGCCTAACTAGTTGTGCCATGTCTAATATTTTTGTGGAATATTGTTTAGGAGATGTTTAGAATGAGTGATTTAATTGTGTAATTTGTGTTTGTTTTGAAGTACAATGAAGATGGTATTATGTGGTTTATATAGACAAGGAGTTGTCACAAAGTTTAAGCATTTAAAATATCTAATACTTACTTGTATGGGATGCTACGAAAATAAATATATACATATTTTTTTCATCACAAATGTGTTTGCGGTTTCCAAGAACCAGGTAAGCCAGTTTTAGGGGGATTTGAGTAAACCAAAACCTTGATTCATGTTGGAGCAATTCGGCAAAGTAAGGAACCTTTAATTTTGAAGTACTAAGATTACAAACCATATGCTTTGTCTCTATTTCACTTCAAATTCAAGAAGAATGCGTGACATAAGTAAATTATTACTTTTGTAGCACATGCATATAATAACATTCTGGCTATTGAATTTGTTGTAATTACAAAAAAAAAAAAGGTGCCAATTAAGTCAAATCTATCTTTCAGAATTACAATAACCTCATAGTATTTGTTTTTTGTTTTACCAATTGCACCTTATTGAGGGTGTATTTGTACGTAAATTATTACTTTTTGTTTTTTTGTAATACTTTAAGTCAGTATTTGTAGTTTTGAAAGATATTTGTTTTTTTTTTTTTTTTGTTAATTATATAACTAAACCTCATGGTAGTTGTCGTAATTTACCCTTGATGTAACGAACAAAAATCACATGGGATTAAATTAGAGCTATTGAATGATTATTTAATTATCAAAAAATTTATTATTTTTCTTAACTTCAATATATGATCCCATTAAAAAAAAGTTCAGTATGTACTTTTATTAACGTTTATCACATAATAAAATCGGGATTTAGCACCTCGCTTCCGTCTATCTGATAGAGCGCCTTTTAAATTATTAGTGTTTAAAAATTCTAACTCAGATATTATCAAAAAAAAAATTAAAAAATTCCTACTTTTATATAATTAATTTGATAGGCCAAAACCTGTGAACGTGTTATAATTCTTTCTCAATCAAGAGCGAAATAATTGGCAACCAGGAAGGGATGAGCATTATTGAGTCCTCGTCGGATTCTGCGCCATTTTGTCGCAGCAAAATATTCAGAAAGATTTTGCTTTAACCAGCATGATGCTAAATAAAGGCAATAATATTCATTAAATTTATTTAAAAAAAGTTAATAACAAATAATGTGAATTGATTAGGTTCTAAGTAATCAACCACAGAATACTTAATTCGGATCTAAACGACACTGTTTCAGCCATCAAATCATTCTACGAGCAGCCAAAAGAGGTGAAATTGAAATTCTACTCGCCCGAGGAATTGGGCGATGTAACATCCCAGGTAAGAGTGCATAGAAGAAAAAAACATATATATAAGTGGTAAAAATTCAAGCACAGGAATAATTACGATGTTCGTTCATTCTACATCAACCATCCATAAACTGAAATTCAACAATGCTATTAATTTCCCGTCAGATCTCACATCGCATACAATTAAAAAGAAACATAAGTTTTCTCTAAACAGCATAACACATTGCCAACATACATTTCGATAAAGGAAAATACATGCATCCATAAATCAAGAGGCTTCATCACAATAGTGACAAAAAATAAATAGAAAGCGAGAGAGATTCTTACCTAAAATCCTAAATTCAATATCCAGATGGATCATTATCACAGAAGTCTATTGCTCCGATTTCTCTCGTTTTGAATTGGCTCGTACAACAACGACTTGCACAGGGTGCAGGCGGCCAGCTGGCACGACTCGCTGCAGGTGTGGACGGCGTCGGCGGAGAAGATACCAGAGATTTGCCGGAAGGCGGTGGTTGAGTGCGACGCGCATTTGGAAAACGTGGCGGACAAAGTGATGGAGCTGTTGGAGTATTTTTGTGATGGGATGGAGCGGGTGGGGTATTTTTATGATGGGTGGGTATTTTTGTTTTTTTTCTAAAAATCACGGTATTTTGTGTAATTTCCACTTTTATTTTTGGGATAGGGATGACAAAATCCGTTTACCAGCTAATTAAATGCTACCCAATTGGATAGTACCCAACCATTGTAATTTTTACATGTGTCCAATTATTACATACGCAGGCTTTTAAAAAAAAGAAAAAATGAAAATCAAAACTAGGCACATATAAAAATCGCAATGGAGTTGGGTGCTACTCAATTGGGTAGCATCGAACTAATCCACACGGGTTTTTATCTATGCTACACCTGGAGGAATACACCATTAAATATCTATTGTAAGTTTATTGTGGATATACACTATCACACATAGTAGGCGCATACGGTATGCAAATCTACATTGAATATTACACCTGATATATTCATCCAGGAGTAGCATCTACCAGACCCCTCACGAGGAACCATCTGTTAGATAAATATTTTTATCAAGATTTTGATGATTATGTTTAAATGAGTTTTTATACCAAAACTATGTTTATAAATGTTGTCCAAATACTCCTAAATGATTTAAAATGTTTTTACTAATTTTTGGAGTATTTCTTAGTATTTATTATTCGATAAAAATGGACAACACTTTTTGATGGTTTTGTTTAAATTGGTTTTACACCAAAACAATGTTTATAAATGTTGTCCAAATACTCCCAAGTGATTTAAAATGTTTTTACTAATTTTTTGGAGAATTTCTTAAAGTTTATTTTTGATAAAAATCGGACAACATTTCAAATTGGAGGTCGAACGGTCGCACAAGAGGTCGACTGGTACCTGAAGAGTTGAAAAAATGAAACAGAACGAAACAGAACAAATTATGTGAAAAAACGAAGGAGAGGGACCGGTCAAGGGTGAGGGCGACCGGTCGCACCCCCCCGTCGACTGGTCGACCCCCCTGACGACTTGTACCTGGATCGCACTATTTTTTCAAACGGTCGAAATCTTCAACAGGGCAACCGGTCGCCCTATGCTATTTTGTGACAGCAAAGTTATCTTCATTTGAAATTCTTGAAGAAGATTTACTTTTGATTTTTGTACAATATTTCTACATCTTGTGATCTTCTTTTTGTAGACAAAAGTGAAGATAGAGGAGCCTATGTTGGTGAAGACTTCCCTATAAATAGAGGATGAATTGAAGACACAAATAACAACACAAGCAAATACACAACAAGAAATCTACAAATTTCCAAGCTTTCATATTCAACACTCTTGTTGTATTTATAGCCTAAGTATTTCACTTTCACATCTTGAGGTCTAGGCTTTATTTCTTGATTACACTTGCACTCAAATTGTAATATTCATTATTGAGTTGTAATCTTGATTTTTGTCATCATTCAACACAAGACATCCTTGTGAGTATTCTTGTGGAAATAATACACTTGGGTGATCTAGATGATAGGTGTTTCAAGAGTGTGGTGCTCTTGAGGTATTGAAGAATTTGGTGTTCTTCAAGGTTGAAGATTGTGGTAATCTTCACAAGGTGCCGTTGGAGATTGTGGTAATCTTCAAGAGAGATTGTGGTAATCTCAAATGTGGTGTTGTAGAAGAGTGTGATGCTCTTCAAGGTGATGTTGTAAGGTGTTGTATTAATTGTGGTAATTAATAAAATTCTTTTTCTTTTTGAAATTCATCCCGGAGATACTGGGTGGTAGAGGATTAGACCCTAGGTGGGTTGAACCTCTATAAATCGATGCGTATTGTTTACATTTCGCACCTTTATTATTGTCTTGGCGTAATTGATTCGAGAAAGAGGGCAAAATCGAAAAGATGGAGATAATCTATTCACCCCCCCACTAGATTATCGTAGCCGCTTGGACTTACAAGTGGTATCAGAGTGAAACTCTTTGGCAAGCTTGTTCCACATTGCGAGTAAAGAAGAACGATCACCGGCTACGAATGAAGTCTACCTTACCGACGCCTCCACCACCAAGCCACCACTATTTGATTCCAAAAATTATATATTTTGGAAAGAAAGAATGGAATGCTATCTACAAAGTTGCGGGTTCGATATTTGGAACACGGTCATAAATGAAGAATCAATTCCGATGATGGACACACCACACACCTCCAAAGGCCTCAAAGAGCTCAATGATGAAGAGAAGAAAATCATCTCCTTAAATGGTAAAGCTCTTAATATTTTGTATTGTTCACTTACCATTTTGGAATATAATCATATTGTAGGAATTAAATCGGCACATGAAGTATGGAGAAAATTAGAAGAAGTATATGCAAATGAAAGGAGCCACTCAAAAGCATCTACTTCTCAAATGGATACAAACCCAACTTGGGATGAGCTTCCTACAACTTCCGACGTCGATGAAAACGAACGATGTCTTATGGGCTTCGAAGAAGAAAACAAGGTAAGTTCAAAACCCTCCACTTCTTATGATAATGAATTACAAAATGATTATAGGGATTTGCAAAATGATTTTGATGAACTTCAAAATGAATTCCAAAGCTTACTTGGTAAATACAAAAATTTGAAAAAGGAATTCAATATTTTGAAAATTGATAAGGATAATTTATTTTCCTCTTATGAATCACTTCCATGTGATCACACCACTACACTTGACAAGGTTAGAAACCTTGAAAAAAGAAAATAGTACTCTTGTTGAGGATATTAATTGCATGAAAAATGATTTATCAAAATCCAACTTGAGTACCGATAAAGTAACCGATATTATTGATGTTCATAGTTGTGATAAATTGAAACAAGGACTTGATCATAAGCCTAGTATTGTTAGTTATGTGAAAAGAAATCAAGTCCCTATGCATGTTGGTCATTATGCTCCCAAAATTACTACGTGTTTTTATTGTGGTAAAACGGGTCACACGGTTAATACTTGTCGGGCTAGAAATAACTCTAATTATTATTGGAGACCTAAAAGTCTCAAAGCTAATTCCAAAGGACCCAAACACTTGAGGGTACCACAAAATAATGTCATATTAGGTACCCGACGGAATAATAATCGAGGAAAATACATACCGCCAAGAAGACATCAAATGATCATTTCATTTGATCAAAGGAGAAGACAACATCAAAATAAATTTCCAAGAGAAAGACACTATCAACAATGGGAAGGCAACAATGCTTGGAAATGGAGCAATTGGAGAAACCACCATCAACATGAAGATTTTCAAACGGGAAGATATCATCAACAATGGAAACGGCACAACCCAGGAAATGGCGAAATTGGTAAACCGTATCTCCCTATTTAAATATGAATTTTATCTTCTTTGCATGTTTTATTTGTGCCTTAATTGTAAAATGAGTTTTCAAATATTTCTTAATATTAAGGTCTTCAATATATATTTGTGTTTTTAAATATTTTGAAAAGGAGACCTTGTATATTTTGTTCTCAACTTTTGTGCATTTACATAGATTAAGGTGCTTTTATTATCTCTTATGGTTTTATATAACATAAGCACATTTATGATATCCCTTATTGCTCTAGCCTACACTATTACAATTATTCTTGTGTGCAAGACTTGTTCTAAGAATTGTGTAGGATTTATATATCTTTGTCAATGGTTATCCACTCATTATTTGACAAGAGAAACATAAACTATCGAGGTACGCTCACCATTGTTATTCATCTCTTAGACTCGATATAATTCATATGTCTATGTGCTTATTTTTCAAGATATTTCAAAGTATCTCATACAAATGCCATTAAAAGGATTTTTCGATTTTTGAAAGGCACTATTCGATAAAGCTTGTTTTATCCGAGTTTTATAAAAGGATTATAATTTATTTTGATAAAAACATTTGATTTTCATCCTTATCTCAAAAATTATTCATTTGATTGCTTATATTCATTCTTGTCAAAACTATTGTTCAAATGCTTCTTTTAAATGAGGTCTCAACTATATGCTCTTGAATTTTTCAAATTTCAAAAGAGACCTTATATAGCTTTCTATAAGCTTATTTGAACTTACATGTTTTATGAAACTCGTGATAATTTGTTTGAAAGCATAGTATGTGTTACTTGTTATTATGTCTCTATTTATTCGATATTACTATGCTCTTGTGCAAGATATCTTGGTTAAGATTTTGCGGAAATTTTTTTATATGTTGGAACAAGCTCAATGACCAAGAGGAGGTTAGTAACTCAAAAGGTATTGTCAAGAAGAATGTATTGATTTTGATGTAACATTTGCACTCATATCACGTTTAGAAGCTATTTGCTTTTTACTTGCCCATTCTTGTTTTAAGAAAATTTCAAGCTTTACCAAATGGATGTTATATCCAATTTTCTAAATGATTTTATTCAAGAAGAAGTCTATATAAAACAACCTCCGGGGTTTAAAATTTTTCTAGGCCAAATGATTTTTATAAAAGGCCTTGTATGGTTTAAAACAAGTACCCCATGTATGGTATGATAGACTTAGCTATTTTTGCTAAATGGTTTTACAAGAGGTAAAGTTTATACTACTCTCTTTGTTTTTGAAAAAGGGCAAGATTGTTTACTTGTACAAATTTATGATATCATTTATGGTGTTACTAATGAATTATTGCGCAAGTTATTTTCTAAGTTGATGCAAGGTGAACTTAAGATGATCATGATGGGGGAGCTAAAATTTCTTCAGTGAACTTCAAGTTAAACAATGTCAAGAAAGTGGTTGTAATTCACAATCAAAGTATACAACAGTACCTTTTAAAGAAGTTAGGCATTGAAGAAGGAAGAATCATCTCAACCTCTATGGCTACCAATGTAAAGTTTGACAAAGGTTGAGGAAGGCATATTGATTGACAAACATATTCGAGGTATGTTCACTAACTTTTCTTATTTCTTTAGACTCGACATTTTCTATGCCTTATGTCTATATGCTCGAATTTTAAAACTATTCCAACGAATCTCATTAAAGTGCCGTTAAAAGAAATTTTCAAATATTTGAAAGGCACTTCTTCTTATGACTTGTATATCCAAAGTTTAAAACGTTCATATTTTTCGGGATAACAAGTCCGGTGATAATAATTTTTCAAAATATGGTTCATTATAATCGAACTATATATATTTGAGATTAGATATATTCTAAGGGATTGCGTTTCTTAAGCAAAAATTTTAGATGTGCTTAATTCCATCTCAAAGATAACTCGCGGAAATTTGTTTTTTTTTTAACCGCCGAGTATTTTACCTCATTTCGAGCTTGATTATGACATAATGTATATTAAATGAGGTCTACGTTTGCATTTTGCACGTTTTTAAAACTTAGGGGCGAAAAATCGGATTTTTGGTTCAAATCTCAGATTTTGGAAAATAGAATGAAAATCAAGTTCGGGGCAAGGTCGGTCCAGGTCGCCCATGACGCCGACCGGTCGCCCATGCCCCCAACCGGTCGACCACAGCAAAATTTTGGTTAAAAATGTTTCTGTTCTCAGCATTTGTCATTTTGGTCGTTTGTGTTCATTTTTCGTCCTCTTCGCACTTTGCACACAAATTTCACTTCAAATTTGTTTTATTGCATACATTTTATATTTTGGACCTCATGAGGCTCGATTATCATCATCATTGCTCATCTTTACTGATTAAATGGTAATAATTTCTCTTTTTTTATCTCAATTGGGTTGAACCCTTTAGAATGTGCTTATATCTTGCTACTTTGACGAAATTCTTGTATTAATATGTTGTATATGATGATTGTTGATGGATGAATATTGTTGTATTGCAAATGGTGATGAATTGTTTTGGCTTAAACGAATTACAAAGGCGTTATATTTCTCTTGTTTTATTCGACGCACGCCAAGTGTTCGACAAAATGTTTCAATGAAAAATTCATCACCTACATGATTCTCTTGATTTGAAAAGTCTTCTAAGTTTATAGAGATCATGTTTTGTCAATCAAATAAGCTTTTGCAAATCACATGATTGACTTCTCCCTTATTATTTGGAATTTAAGCTTCAATGATCAATATGCCGATAAATCGATTAAGTTGTGCACTTTGATATAATTGTATGATGTTTTTATCGTGCTACCATTCTTTTTGATGATTCCAAAGGGGGAGAAACAGGAAAAACGCATAAACGCTCAAAGAAGCGGAAATAGGCTTGCAAATAAGCTTGCAAGAAAAGCTACAAGCTATGGCTCTTAAAAGCCAAATTACTTAGTCCATTTGATGTATTGTGGACTTTTATGCTTGACTAATGATGTCTTGTGACAGGGAGAGCTTATAAGCTCATGAAATTCAAGCTTAAGTTGTAAAAGCTAAGCTTTTAGCTTTTAGTTGGTTGCTTTTATACTTGTTCTTGATATGCATATTGATAGGGGGAGCTTGTGCAAAAATGATTTTGAAAAATCTTTGCTCCTATCCTTGTGTGTTTGTACTTATGATAAATCTTGCTTATAATGGATTGATGTTTTAGACCGGAAAACTTGTTTTGTTTTAAAATCAACTTCCTAAAATTGTTTGGTTTGTAATCATCAAAAAGGGGGAGTTTGTTAGATAAATGTTTTTATCAAGATTTTGATGATTATGTTTAAATGAGTTTTTATACCAAAACTATGTTTATAAATGTTGTCCAAATACTCCTAAATGATTTAAAATGTTTTTACTAATTTTTGGAGTATTTCTTAGTATTTATTATTCGATAAAAATGGATTTTGATGGTTTTGTTTAAATTGGTTTTTACACCAAAACAATGTTTATAAATGTTGTCCAAATACTCCCAAGTGATTTAAAATGTTTTACTAATTTTTTGGAGTATTTCTTGAAGTTTATTTTTGATAACAATCGGACAACATTTCAAATTGGAGGTCGACCGGTCGCACAAGAGGTCGACCGGTACCTGAAGAGTTGAAAAAATGAAACAGAACGAAATAGAAACAAATTATGTGAAAAAAAAGAAGGAGGGGGACCGGTCAAGGGTGAGGGCGACCGATCGCACCACCCCGTCGACCGGTCGACCCCCCTGACGACCTGTACCTGGATCGCACTATTTTTTTGAAACGGTCGAAATCTTCAACAGGGCAACCGGTCGCCCTATGCTATTTTTAATGACAAAGAAAGTTATGTTGTTTCAAATTTTGAGAAGATTTACTTTTGATTTTTGTACAATATTTCTACATCTTGTGATCTTCTTTTTGTAGACAAAAGTGAAGATAGAGGAGCCTATGTTGGTGAAGACTTCCCTATAAATAGAGGATGAATTGAAGACACAAATAACAACACAAGCAAATACACAACAAGAAATCTGCAAATTTCCAAGCTTTCATATTCAACACTCTTGTTGTATTTATAGCCTAAGTATTTCACTTTCACATCTTGAGGTCTAGGATTTATTTCTTGATTACACTTGCACTCAAATTGTAATATTCATTATTGAGTTGTAATCTTGATTTTTGTCATCATTCAACACAAGACATCCTTGTGAGTATTCTTGTGGAAAGAATACACTTCGGTGATCTAGGTGATAGGTGTTTCAAGAGTGTGGTGCTCTTGAGGTATTGAAGAATTTGGTGTTCTTCAAGGTTGAAGATTGTGGTAATCTTCACAAGGTGCCGTTGGAGATTGTGGTAATCTTCAAGAGAGATTGTGGTAATCTCAAATGTGGTGTTGTAGAAGAGTGTGATGCTCTTCAAGGTGATGTTGTAAGGTGTTGTATTAATTGTGGTAATTAATAAAATTCTTTTTCTTTTTGAAATTCATCCCGGAGATACTGGGTGGTAGAGGATTAGGCCCTAGGTGGGTTGAACCTCTATAAATCGACGCGTGTTGTTTACATTTCACACCTTTATTATTGTCTTGGCGTAATTGATTCGAGAAAGAGGGCAAAATCGAAAAGATGGAGATAATCTATTCACCCCCCTCTAGATTATCGTAGCCGCTTGGACTTACACCATCTCTGTTGATAACAAAATAAAATGAGACAAGAAATACCCCGTTAATTCGGGAATGTGGATTTCCCACTTCTCTAGAACCGATGATGACATGGGGACAATATTTATATCCATCGTCTCGTCCATGTATCCAATTAGATAAAATGGAGATTTTCACATTCTCATCCCTATTCCTGAATATATATATGGCTAAATTGCAAAATTGGTCCTCTAACTCTAAGGTCCCAGCAAATATGGTACACTTACTTATTGGTATAGAAAATCTGGTCCTCTAATTAATTTTTTCGCACATTAAGGACACATTTTGCCGGAATTTTAATTCCTGCCATAAATCAACACGTGTCGGTCACGTGCGTTCTTAATTTGGGGATTTCTCAAATATCAGCCCAAATAAGCTGACATGGCAATTAAAAAATTAAAGAAAATGTTTATGTGGAATTTTGATTTATTTTTAATGCCATGTGTATTCATTTTGGAAGGAAAAAACCCCCAAATTTCTGGCACATATCGAGATTCCAAAAGATAGAAGACCAAAAAAACCCTAAAAATCCCATTTCTTTCTTTGCTCTCAGAATCCCAAAAATCCGACAAAAAGTCCCTACCAAATCTTGGTGTGATGGTGTTTATGCAAAGTGAAAGACACGCTGGTTTACCCCACCTCGATACAGTAAGTTGATGCTTATTTTGTTGAAATTTTTTGTTGTTTTTGCAATCACTTTCAGCTTTTGTTACATATGGCATAAGAATATTAAGGAGATTGCAGTAATGTGGGCCTTTACACTGTATAATATTATAATGGACCCCCTTTAAGATTCTCTTGCTTTTGTATATTCATGTCTGGTTAGGTGAAACATGTGGGCCTTTATTTACTATTTTATTATTATTTTTTATGGATATATTTTTAATATTTTTTTGTGTGTATTGGACAGATTCAGGCTCTAAATCAATTACCTTGGTGATGCATTATGGAGGTGAATTTCACCATGTTCCTGTTGCAAAGTACAGTGGGGGTAAGACATTACTTATTGACTATGTTGATGAAAGTCACATGAATATGGAAAAAATTGATATGTGGTGCAGAAGTCACATATGTAAAGGTAGTAAGAAGATCCATATAATATCACGGATGGCTTTTAAGTTAATAGTCAATAATGAGGACTTGATTTATTATTATAACAAATGTATGCCAATGCAATCATGGGGATCAATGGAGAGATGTTGTGGGATGAGACATGTTACATTCCACCTCTCCCTCCAAATTTTGGAAGAGGTGTAGGAAGACCAGCAAGAACAAAAAGACTAGAATCAGATGAGGTGCAAAATAAACAAAAGAAGAAAACAAAAGGAAAGAACCCAATAAAACTGAGGAGGCAACAAAAATTGTGAGATGCAGATTGTGTGGGAAAGAGGGACACAATGCAACTACTTGTGCCAGAAGACAAGAGGAATCAGTTGATCAAGAACATCCAAATCCTCCAGAAACAAAACCTGTGGGAGCAAGGGAGTCACTAATGGTAAATTTATTTTATTTTATTCATTTTCATACATAACTGTTTCATGCATTAATTTGATCTTTCTCATTAATGTAGGTTGCTGCACCAGCCACTTCAAGTCCCACACTTTATCCACTTTCTACTCAGTCTTTACCTGATTTGGAGGAAGAATGTGCAACTCATATCCCAACCCAACAGTCTCAGACTAACCAAAAAAAGGGGACACAACTTGTTGGACCTTCACCATGGCAGCAATAGATGGGAAGAGGGAAAAATTCCAGAGCTTGACCTTTGGATGCAGAAGGAAATGAAGGTGGAAAAAAATTCAGAACCTTATCCAGTCTCAACTCAACTTTGACTGAACAAGGCCAATCATCAAGGAAATGAAGAACTAGGCAATTAAGAATATATTTTATAGCTTTTAAACTTATTTTGGTGTTTTGAACTTAATATGGCGATATTTTGATGTTTAGTACAATTATGGTGATGGTAATTTGATGTTTTGAACTTATGTTGATGGTAATTTGATGTTTTGAAACTTATGGTGATGGTAATTTGATGCAATTCAATGTAAAGATGACTTCATGTATTAGCTTTTGAACTTATGTTAGAAGCCATGAAAGGGCCTTTCCAAGTGTTTTTATTTTGGTGCTTATTTCATCTTTTGAACTTATTTCAGCTTTTGAACTTACTTTAGAAGCCATGAAAGGGCCTTTCCAAGTGCTTTTATTTTGGTGCTTATCTCATCTTTTGAACTTATTTCAGCTTTTGAACTTATTTTAGAAACCATGAAAGGGCCTTTCCAAGTGCTTCTATTTTTGTGCTTATTTCAGCTTTGAACTTATTTTGGTGCTTTTGAATAAACATCAACAGTTATCATACTACAGCTTTTGAATAATCATATTCAATAGCAAAACAAACATTGATTTTGAATAACCATATTCAATAGCAAAACAAACATTAACAAACTTGGAATAAACATCATAAATAAGATACCTTAAACACTAAAGATCCATACACATCAACAGTTAGTAGCCATACTACATTGGCATTTCTTGGAATAAATAGACACCTTAAATAATATACTCTAACACACTAGCCTAACACAGCTCAAGCTAGCATGTATTCATTTCTTGGAACAACATTAGGCTTCTCAACTACAAATAATGCAGACCATATCCAACATGTAACAACAAAGATCACGGGTAAATAGACCACCAATTTTATGAGCCTTCTGTTAGTCCTCCGTAATCCTTCAACTTTTTCCTCCAATGCATTCACATCTTATTTCAATGCATTGATTTTCCTCAACAAACTAGGTATGATAACTTTAGATCTACGACACATAGGAGGATCCTCCCAATCAAAAAATGAGCATCCTCCACCCTGCAGATATTCAACAAATCGTAAGCTCATGACTTTAAATTTTAAAAAACAAAATCCAGAAATATTGTGTTAAAGTTGAAGAAAATGCAGTTTTTTCCAGCAAAATTGTAACTTTACATGCAAAAAGAATATCCAGAACCATTTACTTACACTATATTAAAGACACGAATGGAATCGTCGACCGGGATTATCATCCGTCCATGAGGTGCGAAGAACAGCTTGTTGTCCACAATAGCAGTCTACAAGCCCCATTGTGTGAGACATCTTCAAGAAATTTTGGAGATTTTGCTGAAAATTGTAAAATGAGAAAGAGAGAGAGAGAGAGAGAGAGAGAGAGAGGTTTTTCTAGGGTTCTTTAGGAATTGGGGATATTTCTACTACTACTCTATTCTCGATATGTGCCAGAAATTTTGGGGTTTTTTCCTCCAAAAAGAATACACATGGCATTAAAAATAAATCAAAATTCCACATAAATATTTTCTTTAATTTTTTAATTGCCATGTCAGCTTATTTTGGCTGATATTTGAGAAATCCCCAAATTAAGAACGCACGTAACCGGCACGTGTTGATTTCCGGCAGAAATTGAAGATTTCGGCAAAATGTGTCCTTAATGTGCAGAAAAAAATTAATTAGAGGACCAAATTGCTATACCCATAAGTAAGTGTACCATTTGTCTGGACTCTAGAATTAGAGGACCAATTTTACAATTTAGCCTATATATATTTATACTTATTAGTAATATTAATTTTATTTATAATTTATAATTTTAATAATTAACTAAACCCTAAAATATATGTTTGTTTAGTGACTGTAGATGATTGGGGGAAGAGAAGTTTGATGTGATGTATTGAAAAATATGTGTATTAGGAGAGAAATACATCGGAAAACACAATTTATGTTTGGTTAGCGATTAGGGGAAGTAAGTGACTATGGAAGTGAAACAAGCATGGCCTTTACAATTCTACTTATTGTCATTTTTTTTTTTGCAAATTAGGGACTTATGCAATTTTAATTATTTATTTTAATTATTGGTTGGTTTAACTAGTTTAATTGTAATTTAGAATAGGGACCTTGATTACTCGTGGGGACCCTGTTGCCTGAAAAGAGGATTCTCTATCCCCATTCTAGATACCTAAAATGGGAAATAGTACGAGTATGGTATTTGGGATGAGATTCAACAACGGAATATTGTGTCTCATATACAAGCTTCTTCCCCACTCATTGTCATTTGTCATCCCAATTTTTGGATTGGGTGATGTTATTGAAATTTTAAGATATTTAACTTCAAAACATAGATTTTGCCTTTTCTTTTTAGCAAACAAACCTTGCCTTTATTAGAAACCATGCAAAGTTTATCAAAATCATATATTTTCCAAATCTCCAACAAAAAACATTTGTTTTTTGAACAATGAAATTCGAAACCAACAATTTGAAATTCTCATATCACATATAATATTTAAGACCTTAATTGGCAAAATTTTAGTGTATGCATGATTAGTGTGAGTTTTGCCTGTATTTTAGGCATAATTGTGGATATAATAGGTTGATAAACATGCATTAACTTAGTAAAATGGGCCATATTCTTATAAAGTGGAAAATATATTACGCTTTATTCATTTTGTAGGAATTAAACGATATTTGTAGCACTTTTGTGGCAAATCGGAGCAATGCAGTAAAGGACCATCAAGAATCGAGCGAATACGCGAAGTTTGGTGCCAAACCGAGAAGAGACCAGACGAGCCGGGCGAAATATGGCCACACACGGGCATACTGTGTGCATAGGCACGGCGCGTGCGTGTGCAGGGCTGAAGAAATCAAAGTTTGCATTGACGCACGCACAGGCAGGTCGTGCGTAAGCGCACGGCCCGTGCGTCTATTCGAGAGAAAATTAGTTCCTACGGCTTGACGCACGGGCTGGTCGTGTGTAAGTGCACGGCCCGTGCGTCTGTGCGGGATTTGATAGTTTCAAGTCGTATTTAATTAGGTTTGGCCTAAAAGGAGTATAAATAGAGACGAGGCGGCCCCAAACAAGGGCACACTCACTTTTACCCTAGAAGGCACAGAAAACAACAACCTTCCACCGGAGGAATCGAGAGAGAGATCTAGGTCGCATCCACACGCTTGAGGATTGAAGATTGATCGAGAGATCAACGATATCCCTGAGTTTGCTTACTCCATTGTATCATTTATTTTCACTTAGTTTGATATGCATATGAACAATTTCTCTATGAGTTGTTTATATCCCATGTCCGGCTAAACACCTTGTGATTCCGGGTTTGGGATTAGGTTAATTGATACTCTTGTTTGATGTTTAATTGGAATTGAAGTTATTATTTCGAACCCTATTTGATTACTCTGTTTTATTCTTGTTTTATCATATGGCCAATAGTTTAACTTGCTTGATGTATTGATTCATAATTTGAGAGATGAGTTTCAATACTAGATCTTGAGTGTTTGACATGAATATTTTGCATGATTGAGAAGCTTGTGAGTATTTGTGAGGATAACTGATCTTTTACACTTTTGGGAGTTGTTTATCTTATGTTGAGTAGAGATGCTAGCATAGATAATTCAATTAATATTTTATTTGGGTCTCGAGAGAGAGGATAAAATACTTTTGTGATCGTCTTATAGAGAAGATAGATAATAACTTTGGTTTTGACTAATCGGATAACAAGAGGAAGATTAACTGAAACCACAACCCTGGAATCCATTCATCCACTTGATCTTTTCAATCAAACTTTTTGCTTTGTCTTTTTATGATAAAATATTGTCTTACTTTTACAAAACAACAATTAACTTTCGGTCGTCTAAATAAAATAAATAATATTACAATCTCAATACTTAGTGCATGAATTTATTAGTCTCTGTGGGATCGACCTTGTTTACCCTATCTATTAACTACACTGTTCACTTGTGGTGAAGCTAAAAATAAGGCGAACAAGTTTTTAGCACTGTTGCCGGGGACTAATTAAATTTTTAGTACTAATATTGCGATAAATAGAGTTATTTTTAATTTAGATATTTTTTTTTATTTTGTTTAATTCCACTCCTACATTGTTTGATTTGTTTCTTTTAGTTGGTTCAGGTAGTGCATGAACACTCGCTCAAAGCAAAAAGAATCACCGTTCATACCAGAAGTTGAAGCTTTCGCCAGGCGAATAAGTGCAACTACTAAACAAGCAAAACGACATCAAGATTATACTATGGAGGATGTGGAAGTGAACAATGGGGGTAATAACGGAGGCAACAACGGAGGTAACACTTCAATAGGATCAATAATAAGTTACCGATACCAGAAGTTCCAACAGTCCAACAACAAGCGATTCGCGATTATTTTCGCCCTCAGACAACTCACAACGATGGTGGATTTCCCATGTCCCGATTAATGCGAATAACTTTGAGTTGAAGCCAGCGCTCATTCCGATGATTCAACAGAACTCGTTTGGGGTTTTGCAAACGAGGATCCCAACTCTCATCTTGCACACTTCATTCAAATCTACAACACAATCAAGATGAATGGGGTGTCTGATGATGTTATTTGTCTGTGTCTATTCCCTTTCTCTTTAAGGGATAAGGCTAGAAACTGGTTGAGCACATTGACTCAAGGCAGTGTTAATACTTGGGATGAGTTGAGCAAGAAGTTCCTAATTAAATTATTTCCACCAAGCAAGACACTGCGGCTTAAGAGCGAGATCACTCAGTTTAGACAGTTCGACTCTGAGCCATTATACGAGGCTTGGGAGAGATTCCGGGATTTATTGAGGAGGTGTCCGCAACATGGGTTCCCAGAGGATCAACAACTTCGCTTCTTTTACAATGGGTTCATGGGACAGACCAGATCATTTGTGGATGTCGCAGCAGGAGGCACTTTACTAGCCAAATTCCCACAAGATGCATTCAACCTGCTTGAAGAGATGGCAATGAATAGCTATCAGTGGCCCTCCGAGAGGACAAATATGAAAAGGGTAGCCAAAGTCTCTGATTCGGACCCAATTAAAGCATTGACGACTCAGATGACTACGTTGACAAATTAGTTGAGTGTTTTGACAAAAGGGGCTGAAGTAAACACAGGTGCAAATAATGGGGTAGTTCATCAAGATCCTATGGAAGAAGCTAACTATGTCAATAACCGGAATTTCAACAATTACCGGAATAATTCAACTCCCACCCATTATCATTTGGGTGTGAGAAATCATGAAAATTTCTCCTATGCGAATACGAAGAACGTGATGCAACCACCACCGAGGTTCAGTGTGACAAACGGTTCATTAATGCAGAGGCAAAACCATCAAAGTAAAATGTTCTCACTTCATTTATGAGTCAGACAAGTTCGTTCATGAATGAAACGAGGAACCGATTTAGCAAGGATGAGGCTAAGCTGGACAAAATTGACACACATGTCACTCAATTGGCTAACACCATGGGCTCACAAATGAAAAATCTTGAAACCCAGATTAGCCAATTAGCTACGATCGTTGGTGACAATATCAGAAAGGCCAATTTCCGTGTAACACTGAGGTAAATCCAAAGGAGCAGTGTAAAGTCATTCGTCTGAGGAGTGGTACGGAGTACGAAGGGCCGAAAGTTCTAGAAAACATTGAGAAATTGCAACCACGCACGGCCCATGCGCCCACGTACAAGCTTCCCGTGCGTGGTGCCGATCATGCAATTCAGGGCCCGGGAGACACAGACACTGTAGCAAATGGCAATGTTGAGGTCGAGGAAGGAACCGAGGGACATAATGATGAACAAAAAGGGGCTGAAAAGCTTAAATATTCTTCTAACTTGGATTTTTCAAAACTTACAACTCCTCTTCCTTTCCCCCAACGATTTCAAAAGCAAAAGCTAGATGCTCAATTTGCAAAATTCCTCGATATATTTAAGCAATTGCATATTAACATACCTTTTGCAAAAGCATTGGAGCAAATGCCCAATTATGCGAAATTTCTAAAGGATGTGATATGAAAGAAGCGAAAGATGATAGGTTTCAAGACAGTCAATCTGACGGAGGAATGCAGTGCCGTAATTCAAAGAAAACTACCTTAGAAACTTAAAAGAGTTTCACTATCCCTTTGTGCAATTGGTGGTGTTTTTTTTAATAAAGCACTTTGTGATCTAGGAGCAAGTATTAACTTAATGCCCTTGTCCATTTTCAGGAAACTTAGATTAGGAAAGGTGAAGCCATCCACGGTCACTTTACAACTTGTGAATCGATCACTCACTTATACTAAGGGAATCATCAAAGATGTGCTCATGAAAGTCGACAAATTCATATTCCCTGTGGATTTCTTAGTACTAGACATGGAGAAAGACTGCGTCGTCCCTCTGATACTTGGACATCCATTCCTAGCCACTGGGAAGGCCTTGATAGATGTGCAAAAGGGGGAACTCACATTACGGGTTAATGATGAGCATGTTTTATTTTCTATCTATAAGGCTATGAGATTTCATAATAGTGTTTAGAACTATAATTTCTTAGACGTAGTTGATTCATGCATTGATGATTACGTAGAACATACATTGTCTAAGGAAGATTTAGAGTTTGGTTTAACCCATTCATGTTCGACGTCAAATGTAATTCTTGATTTCGATTATCAAGACTTGTATGACAATGTTTCTGCTTTATATAATATGGGAACTACCAAACGCGAGAGGCGAAAACATGAAGAAGGACTTAGGGGAGACAGGTTCGCAACCACGCAAGGCCCATGCGTCGACGCACGAGCAGCCCATGCGTGGTGCCAAAGGCGATAAATAAAAAGACAAATCACGCATGGCCCGTGCATCGACACACGAGCAGCCCATGCGTGGTGCCGAATGAGACTCTGAACAGGGAAAACAACGCATGACTCATGCGTCTGAGCACGAGCATCCCGTGCGTGACTCCGAACAGGTCAATTCGACCCCAGAATTCAAGCCATTACCTGAGCTCCTTAAATACGCATTCCTAGGGGCAAACAACACAAATCGGGTAATCGTATCCTCCCTTTTAACTTCAGCTCAGCTTGATAAATTGCTTAGGGTGTTGAGAAAATGTAAGTTTGAACTAGGTTGGTCGATATCTGATTTAAAAGGCATAAGTCCATCGATTCTCATGCATAAAATTCGTATGGAAGATGTGAATAAACCTTCAGTGCAGAATCAAAGACGAATGAACCCTATTATGCAAGAGGTTTTTTGGAAAGAAGTTTTAAAATGGTAGGATGCCGGAATTGTGTATGCTATATCTGATAGTTCTTGGGTGAGTCCGGTACAAGTGGTACCAAAGAAAAGGGGGATGACAGTAGTAAGGAATGAGAATGACGAGTTAATTGAGACTAGGATAGTTACAGGGTGGCGTATCTGTATTGATTATAGAAAATTGAATGATGCCACTCGTAAAGATCATTTTCCCCTCCCCTTTATTGATATGATGTTAGATCGTTTGGCGAGATTTGATTATTATTATTTTCTGGATGGTTATTCCGGGTACAACCAGATCATGATTGCACCGGAAGACCAAGAGAAAATGACATTTACATGTCCTTATGGTACGTTTGCATTCCGCAGAATGCCATTCGGACTATGTAATGCGCCCGCGACTTTCCAGCGCTGTATGATGGCTATTTTTCATGATCTTATACAGAAAATTATGGAGGTGTTCATGGATGATTTTTCTGTCTTTGGAGATTTTTCTGATCATTTTCTTCACAATCTTTCTTTTGTTTTACAGAGATGCGAAGAAACTAATCTTGTTCTGAATTTGGAGAAGTGCCATTTTATGGTACGTGATGGCATTGTACTTGGCCACCGAGTTTCTTCTGCAGATTTAAAAGTGGGCAGAGCAAAGATTATTGTAATTGAGAAAATCCTACCTCCGATAATTGAAAAAGCGATCAGAAGTTTCTTGGGGCACGCCGGATTCTACCGAATGTTCATTCATTACTTTTCTAAAATCACTAATCCTTTGAGTAAATTATTAGAAAAAGATATTGCTTTCAATTTTTCCGATGATTGTTTGCTGGCATTCGAGATTTGGAAGAAAGCATTGGTGATTACACCAATTCTCGTAGTTCCAGATTGGTGTGTGACGCCAGTGATTTCGCAGTAGGGGTTGTTCTTGGTCATAAAAGGGATAAGTTATTCAAAGCCATCTACTACGCGAGTAGAACATTAGACAATGCCCAACAGAATTACACTACCACTCAGAAAGAAATGTTGGCAATTGTTTTCGCATTCGATAAATTTTGATCTTACTTGATTGGAACAAAGACGATAGTCCACACAGACCATGCATCGATCAAATATCATTTTGACAAGAAAGATGCAAAACCGATACTGATTTGGTAGATTCTCTTATTGCAAGAATTCGATGTGGAAATTAGAGATAGGAAGGGATGTGAGAAAGTGGTAGTAGACCACTTATCTAGACTTGAGTATAAAAAGGATGAGAAAGAGGGTATTGATTCGATCAAGGAAGAGTTTCCCAATGAGCAGCTTTTATTAGCACATGCAAAATTCCCATGGTACGCGGATTTCATTAAGTATTTGGTAGCGGGAGTCTTGCCTACGAATTTGTCCTCTTATCAGAAAATGAAGTTCCTCCATGATGTCAAGTTCTATATGTGGGATGACCCCTTGCTCTTTAAGAGGTGTGCAGACATGATCATCAGATGATGTGTGCCTCAAGAAGAGTGGGAGGGAGTTCTACAATAGTGTCATTCTTCACCTTCTGGGGGACACTTTGGTCCGACACACACTGCGGCAAAGGTATTACAGAGTGGGTTATATTGGCCTACTTTATATAATGATTGCTATTTGTATGTGTAGCAGTGTGACAGGTGCCAGCGGATGGGGAACATCTCTAGACGACATGAGATGCCTATGACCAATGTGATGGAAGTCGAGATTTTTGATGTGTGGGGGATTGACTTCATAGGTCCCTTTCCATCATCTTCAGGCTATCAATATATTCTACTTGCAGTGGAGTATGTATCTCGATGGATAGGAGTGATTCCTTCATAGACGAATGATGCACAGGTAGTAATGCGGTTCCTAAAGAAAAATTTATTCACTCGATTCGGAACTTCGAGAGCTTTGATTAGCGATGGGGGGTCACATTTTGTGAATAAATTGATGAGCAATCTGCTTGCAAAGTATGGGGTTAGGCACAAAGTGGCATTGGAATACCATCCACAAGCAAATTGGCAAGTTGAAGTAGCCAATCGCGAGATCAAACAAATCCTAGAAAAAATAGTGAGCATAAATCGCAAGGATAGGGCTATGAAGTTAGATGATGCTTTATGGGGCACACCGGACAACATTTAAGATGCCTTTAGGCACATCTTCATACCAGTTAGTTTTTGGAAAATCATGTCACGTACCCGTGGAGTTAGAGCATAAAGCATTTTGGGCAGTAAAGAAGTTAAATTTTGACTTCAAAACAGCAGATGAAGAAAGGTTATTGCATTTGAATGAGATGGAAGAGTTTTGAGATGAGATATATGAGAACTCCCGAATCTACAAGGAGCGCACAAAGAGATGGCACGACGGGATGATTAAGAAACGAGAGTTTTTACCGGGTGAATAAGTCCTCTTGTACAATTCACGTCTCAAACTTTTTCCCGAAAAACTCAAATCTCGGTGGTCGAGGTTATTTGTAATTAAAACAGTGTTAAATCCTCCAGGAGTAGTGGAATTGTTGACTCGGGATAGTGAGACGTTTATGTTGAATGGCCAGAGGATTAAGCACTATTTCCATAGAGATCAAAAAGGAGGAGGTGGCATACCTCACCTTACGGGATTCGTGATCGGGATATAAAGGCGTCAAGCTAGAGACGCTAAAATTAGCGCTTGTTGGGAGGCAACCCAATTGTTTGTTGTTTTCTTTTTCTTTTTCCTTTACTTAGATAGGATTTACTTGTTTTCTTATATTAAAAAAACTGAGAAAAGACTTCGCATTGACGCACGGGTAGCCCGTATGCATACGCACGGGCCGTGCGCAAATGCGTAAGTTTTGAGTTGCTCGTCTGTCCGCTGAATGAGGTATAAGGTCGCGAATCAAGTTTTCTTTCTCACTTTTCACCGTCCTTTGAGCCCTAAGCACATAATACTCTCGCCCCTTTCTCCCCTTCACAAATATTTTCGAATTTCTACTCAATTCTCACGCAAAATTTGACACTTCCATCACACTACAAACTAATCTTGCACAATTTTCAAATTTGGTTGAAGTTTAGTTGGAGGAAAGCGCCTAGGTCTTACAATTCTTCACTCTTGTGGATTCTTGGAATTTTCGGTAAGAATTACACGCTTTATTCGAACTTCTTGTAGAATAAGTGTTGAGGATTGATGTATGGAGCATGTCATTATTGAATTGCTATGATTTACTTGAATTATTCTATGTGGCATATTATCGAACACCTTGTGGGCATCATGAATTGGTTGGAATTGTTGATGATTATTGAATGATCATTGATATTTAGGGTGTTAGTGACTTTGATTCTCTACAATTGTATTGATGTTGAAATATGGGACTTAATTTTTGACTGAAAATTTGTAGGGATGAAGCACTATGCTCTTTATGGATAGGAAATATTCGACATGAATTCATCATATTCTTGTTTGTACTTGGTTTATTCGGAATCTCACATATACTTTTGCTAGGTACACACTCAAAAAAAGTGACAATGGCCGATAAAAGAAGAGGCCAAAGAGAGAGAGCACCACATAACGTTCATCTAGATAGCCCCGATAGAACTCTCTGAAGCGGCCGATTTGGAAAGGTGGAATAAGTTAGTCACCTGGCCTATGACCCTGACTCGATTTGCGGACGATGAATGTACCCAAACCCTTGGGATACATGATGATATTTGGAGATTGTTTGAGAGGGTCGGGTGCACAGCGTTCATGAGAGGGAGATGGCCGACCTATAGACGCCTCACGCTCGAATTCTTAAGCACCTTCGTGGTGTGGAAGCAAGGGGGAGCAAATGGATCATTTGAGGTTGAATTCCGATTGGGCAATGTGCTTAGGCGATTGTCCATCGCCAACTAAACACCATCTTTAGGGTACCAACTAATGCACCTTTCATTACCGCGAAGACATATAGCCAGTATGACCTCTGGCGACTGCTAGTGGAAACCATTTGAGACTTTTTGTTGATGGATCTTCCATCGCAGACCGAGCAGGGGGCGAGATTGTGCTAATCAATCCTAACAATAATTGTTACTACTCGGCCGTGCACTTCCAATTCCCTGGTACAAATAACGAAGCCAAGTATGAAGTTAACTATGCACAACAAATCTCAGCTCGTGGTCAACCAGGTCAATGGGGACTACGAGGCCAATGAGCCTAAGTTGTCTCAACACTTGGAGCTCGTAAAGAGAAAACTCTCCAAATCAAGACATAAGTCATTCATATTCCGAGGAATGAAAATGTGCAAGCGGACGCCTTAGCTCGACTTACATCCAGTGCGGGCACGATAATCTAGAGGGGGGTGAATAGATTATCTCCATCTTTTCGATTTTACCCTCTTTTTCGAACTGAATGCTCAAAAACAATAATAAAGGTGCGGATTGTAAACAACACGCGTTGATTTAAAGAGGTTCAACCAACCTAGGGCCTAATCCTCTACCACCCCAGTATATCCGGGATGGATTTCAAAAAGAAAAACAATTTTATTAATTACCAAAATTAATATAAACTCTACTTACAACACCTTGAAGAGCACCACACTCTTCTTCAACACCACATTTGGAGATTACCACAATCTCCCTTTGAAGATTACCACAATCTTCCTTTAACGGCACCTTGTGAAGATTACCACAATCTTCAACCTTGAAGAATACCAAATTCTTCAATACATCAATAAGAAGATCACCACAATCTTCTTGCACCTATCACCTAGATCATCCAAGTGTGTTCTTACCACAAGAACACTCACAAGGATATCTTGTGTTGAATGATTACCCAAATTCAAGATTACAACTCGATAATTGATAATACAATAGAGTGCAAGTGTAATTAAGGGGACATGAATTCTGTAAACAATTGCAAGACAATTGAAGAAGTGAATATTAGCAAACCCATCCCACAAATTAAGGGAAAGACAATGTAAGAACATTTTTTTGTATTCTTTAGTGTATCTGCGCACAAATAAGATTAGTGTTGCAAAGTTTTCACGGGTCTCTTGTTGTGTTGCTTCAATTCTTCCTCTATTTATAGAAAATGTCTTGTACATGATAGGCTCTCTAAGGTGGGGACATGGTTAAGTATTTAGTAGCCCGCCAAACAATTGCAAGACAATTGAAGAAAAGAGGTTAGAAATCCATCCCAAAAAAAAAAAAAGAAAAAAATGAAAAATTAGATAAAATAGACAAAAAAATAGGATAATTGATTTTTTATATTTTTATCTCTCATAAAAGTATATATAATATTTTTATAAAATATGTACTTGTTATCCATTAGTATATTTAATTCATTAAAATTAATAATATGAATAAAAAAATATTTTTTACACGGGTGACCCGCCCAAGGCGGGTTGGGTTGGGTTGAGGTTTTCTCGCCCGCCACCTTCGGGTGGCCCGTCGCCCGCCCGCCCCAAGTGGCGGGTTTTGCGGGCCACGGGCGCCCGGCCCGCCGGCCCGTTTTGACACCTCTACCGGTTACCCTGACCAATTTTTAGGAGTCTGAAGTTTCTGTTCCGCGAAACTTGTTCCCAGGTACCGGTCGCCTCTTTGGTCGACCGGTCGACCTCCTAAATGACATGTTGTCCGATTTTTGTCGAACATAAACCTCAAGAATACTCCAAAAAATTCGTAAAAATATTTTAAACTGATCGGGAGTATTTAGGACAACATTAGAAATATAGTTTTGATGAAATAACACATTAACACAAAATCATCAAAAGTGTTGTCCGATATAAACTCCAATAAATACTCCAAAAAATAGTAAAACCATTTTAGACCAATCGGGAGTATTAGGACAACAATCAGAAACATAGTTTCAAAGTAAAAACATATAAACATAAAATCATAAGAAGTGTTGTCCAATTTTATCAAAAGTAAAAACTTGAAGAAATACTCCGGAAAATATTAAAACCATTTTAAATCATTTAGGAGTATTTGGACAACAATTAAAAACATTGTTTTGGTGTAAAAATAAAATCATCAAAATTAAGATTAAAACATGTATCAAACAATCTCCCCCTTTTTGATGATTACAAACCAAAACAATTTTTACACAAAATAGGAGAACAATTTTAGAAATGATTTTCCGGTAAAAACATTTAACCGTTTGGAAGCAACTATAATTTCAAAAATATAAAAGCAACCAAGTAGGGGAGTAAATATATTCAGTAATAAGCACAAGCTCCCCCTATCAACAAGCACATCAAGAATAATGTAAAAGCAATTAACCATAAGCTAGGAGCTTAGCTTTTACATATTGTTCAAGAGCTTATAAGCTCCCCCTGTCACAAAACATCATTAGACAAGTATATAAGTCCATCAAGCATCAATTGGACTAAAAATAGATCACAACTTATGGCTTTTATGAGCCATAGCTTATAACTTATGGCTTTTATGAGCCATAGCTTATAGCTTCTATTCATTGAGCTTATCTTAGCTTCTTTGAACTAACGAGCTTATAACCTGTTTCTCCCCCTTTGGAATCATCAACAAGAATGTTAGCACGATAAATACATCATATATCATATCAAAGTGCGCAACAAAACCGATGTATCGAGCTATTTGAACATTGAAGCTTATAAACCAAATAAGGAGGTAAAAGTCGAATCATACGACTTGTAGAAGCTTAGGAAAACTCTTTTGATAAGCAAAACATGATCTCTATAAATATATAAGACTTTTGAAATCGAGAGAATCATGTAGGTGATGAGTGTTTCATTGAAACGTTTTATCGAACACTTGGCGGGCGTCAAAGATTGAAAAAGATATATATAGCCCTTGTAAATGAAATCAAGCCAAGTTTTTCATCACCAATTGCAGTTTAACAAATATCATTCATCAACAATCAATAAGCTCATCACAAATATATATGAATTGCATCAAAAAAAATACATATAAGCCACAAACTCAAGGGTTCAACCCAATTGAGCTAAAGAGAGTGAAATTCTTACCATTCGATCGGTAAAGATGAGCAACAATGATGATAACCGAGCTAGATAATCCCCAAAATATATAATTCATGCATCAAAACACATTTGAAGTGAAATGTGTGTGAAAAAGACAAAGGGGACGAAAATAGAGTTGAAAGGGCCAAAATGCCAAAGTCTGGAAACGAAACAATTTTAACGAGAAAAAATCTTCAAGGCGACCGGCCCGAGCGGGGTGACGGTCGGCGTCTTTGGCGGCCGGTCGGGCCCGATCGGGTGGTTCTTTTCTGTTTTGAAAATCCGAAATTTGATCCAAAAATCCGATTTTTCTAAGTTTTAAAACATGCAAAATGCAAATGTAGACCTCATTCAATATACATTATGTCATAATCACGCTCGAAATGAGGTAAAATACTCGGCGGTGAGTGATTAAAGAGTCCGCGAGTTATCCTTGAGACGGAACATGTAATCCCTTAACAATTATATCGAATCTCAATATGTTTAGGTTCGATTAAAATGACGAACTATATTTTGAATAATTTTCACCGAAAATCCCGAAAAATAAGAACGTTTTAAATTTGATCCAAAAATCTTTCAAATATTTGAAAATTTCTTTTAACGGCACTTTTTCGTTGGGATATTTTTTTAAGTCGAGCATAAGACATAAAGCATATTTTAGGAAAAACATGAAAACAAAATGCAATGTAGACTTTCTCAATTTGTCAATCATTATGTCAGTAATCAGGTTGAAATGAGGTAAAATCCTTCAAGAATTCTTTTGAAATATGAGTGATTAATTTGAATGATCAAATTTGAGCTTCCCTCAGTTATCTTTGAGATGGAACATGAAAAAATCCCAAATATTTAACAATTATAAATATTATCTCAATATGTTTAGCCCTTTTCAAAACCACCTTTTTAGAAAATTTGATTTAACATCCATTTAGGCCTTTTATAAAAATCATTTGGCCTAAAATTTTAAACTCCGATGGACTTATATTTGAATAAAACCATTTAGAAAATTTGATTTAACATCCATTTGGTAAAACTTGAAATTTTCTTAAACCAAGAATGGGCAAGTAAAATGCAAATAGCTACTAAATGTGCTATAAGTGCAAATGTTACATCAAAATTAATTACCTTCTTCTTGAAAATACCTTCGAGCTACTAACCTCACCTTAGTTCGACCAATGTTTCCTTGGTCATCGAGTTTGTTCCGGAATACCCTTTTTGTCTACTATCATCATAGGGCACCCAATTGATCTAAGGTGTTCATAATAGAACATTTACATCCAAATATTTTGAGGTAACTAATATTTGGAGTACTTCATTTCTTATCTACACAACTTAACAAACTCATTACCGGCATCGCTTATATAAGCAAGAAAAAATAGCTCAAGTGTAAAAACATGCCTCAATCATCAATCACAAAATCTCTTGTATAAGAGCATAGTGGAAATAGACACTATATATATAGACCATGAAGCAAGAAACACATACTATGCATTTAGAAGATCATCAAGAGTCTAATAAATCATGCAAGTTTAAATAAGCTTAAGAAGGCTACAAAAGTCTCTTTTGAAGTTTGAAAATCCGATAGCATATAGTAGAGACCTCATTTAAAAGAAGTATTTGAACAAGAGTTGACAAAGCAAATATGTGCAATCAAATATTGAATAGTGCCTTTCAAAAAATCTGAAAATCCTCTTAATGGCACTTTTATGAAATACTATGAAAAACAAGCACATAGGCATATGGCAATACATATATCGAGTCTATAAGAGTAAGAGTAATACAAGTAAACGTACCTCGATAATTTATGTCTTTCTTGACAAGTAATGACGTAAATGGTCATTTGTGAAAATATGTAAATCCTACACAATTCTTAAATCTAGCACAAATCATAATGATAAAAGTGTAGGCTAAGAGATATCACAAGTAAGCTCATGCCATAAAAATCCATAAGATGATGATAACAACTTTAGTCTACAAAAATGCACAAGAGTTTTAAAAACATCATATAAGGTCTTCTTTTTCAAAAATATTTTAAAAGCACAAATATATATTGAAGACCTTAATTAAAAATAAATACTTGAAAAATCATTTTGCAATTAAGACACAAATAAAAGCATGCATAATAACAAAATAAAATGCATATTTAACTAGGGAGATACGGGTTACCAATTACGCCATTTCCATGGGTTGTGCCGTTCCCATTGTTGATGATATCTTCCCTTTGAGAAGTCACTTTGTTGATGATGGCTCCTTTGATTACTCCATTTCCAAGATTTTTGTCCTTCCCATTGTTGATAGTCTCTTCTTCTTTGAAAATCATCTTGTTGATGATGTTTTTGCCATTTCAAGGATTGTGTTCTTCCCATTTTTGATTATATCTTCTTCTTGAAATTGGCTTTGTTGAAAATACTTTCTCCTTCTTTGATCAAATGAAATGGTCATTTGATGTCTTCTTGGCGGTATAAATTTTCTTCGATCATTATTTCGCCGAGTACCTAATATGACATTGTTTTGTGGTACCCTCATGTGTTTGGGTCCTTTGGGATTAGTCTTGAGACTTTTAGGTCTCCAACAATAATTAGAGCTATTTTAGCTCGACAAGAATTAGTCGTATGACCCTTTTACTCGCAATAAAAACAAGTAATAATTCTAGGAGCATAATGACCAACATGCTTAGAGACTTGATTCTTTTTCATATGATTGACATCATTAAACTTATGATCAAGTTCTAGTTTCGAATTATCACAATAATCAACAATTTCATCAGTACTCAAGTTGGATTTAGATAAATCCCTTTTCATGCAATTAATATCCTCAACAAGAGTACTATTTTCTTTTTCAAGGTTTCTAACCTTGTCAAGTGTGGTGGTGTGAGCACATGATAGTGATTCATAGGAAGTAAATAAACTATCCTTTTCATTTTTCAAAACATCGAATTCCTTTTTCAAATTTTTGTACTTAACAAGTAAATTTTGGAATTCATTTTGAAGATCGTCAAAATCATTTTGCAAATCACTATAATCATTTTGAATAACAATATCATAGGAAGTAGAGGGTTTAAGACATACCTCGTTTTCTTCTTTGATGCCCATAAGACAATGTTCAACTTCTTCATCATGGGAGATTGTAGAAGGCTCATCCCATGTTGTTGGATTTGATGTTGTATCCATTTGTGAAGTAGATGCTTTTGAGTTGCTCCTTTCATTTGCATACACTTCATAGATGGCTTCTAATTTTTGCCATACTTCATGTGCCGATCGAATTCCTACAATATGTTCATATTCCAAATTAGTAAATGAACAATACAAAATATTAAGAGCTTTACCGTTTAACGAGATGATTTTCTAATCTTCATCATTTAGCTCTTTGAGGCCTTTGGAGGTGTGTGGTGTGTCTATCATCGGAATGGATTCTCCATTTATGACGGTGTTCCAAATATCGAACCCGCAACCTTGTAAATAGCATTCCATTCTTTCTTTCCAAAAAATAAAATTTTTGGAATCAAATAGTAGTGGCTTGGTGGTGGAGGTGCCGGTAAGATGAGCTTCGTTCGTAGCCGACAATCGTTCCTCTTCACTCGCGATGTGAAACGAGCTTGCCAAAGAGTTTGGCTCTGATACCACTTGTAAGTCCAAGCGGCTACGATAATCTAGAGGGGGTGAATAGATTATCTCCATCTTTTCGATTTTACCCTCTTTTTCGAACCGAATACTCAAAAACAATAATAAAGGTGCGGAATGTAAACAACACACGTTGATTTAAAGAGGTTCAACCCACCTAGGGCCTAATCCTCTACCACCCCAAAGTATATCCGGGATGGATTTCAAAAAAAAAGAATTTTATTAATTACCAAAATTAATACAAACTCTACTTACAACACCTTGAAGAGCACCACACTCTTCTTCAACACACCTTTGGAGATTACCACAATCTCCCTTTGAAGATTACCACAATCTTCCTTTAACGGCACCTTGTGAAGATTACCACAATCTTCAACATTGAAGAATACCAAATTCTTCAATACCTCAATAAGAAGATCACCACAATCTTCTTGCACCTATCACCTAGATCATCCAAGTGTGTTCTTACCACAAGAACACTCACAAGGATATCTTGTGTTGAATGATTACCCAAATTCAAGATTACAACTCGATAATTGATAATACAATAGAGTGCAAGTGTAATCAAGAAAAGCCTAGACCTCAAGAATGTGAAAGTGAATAGCTAGGCAAATTACAACAGAAATAAGACAATGTAAGAACAAGTGTATTCTTTAGTGTATCTTGTTGTGTTGTAGTTTCCTCTCTTGTTGTGTTGCTTCAATTCTTCCTCTATTTATAGAAGATGTCTTGTACATGATAGGCTCCTCTTGGGGACATGAATTCTGTAAAAAATTGCAAGACAATTGAAGAAAAGAGCTATTAGAAATCCATCCCACAAATTAAGGGAAAGTTGTCTCTTTGTCAAACGGTGATTTTTTTTGTCAAATAGAGGCGACGGTCGCGCACAAATAAGATTAGAAAAGAACGCAGCAAAAAAATTACGGGGTGACCGGTCAAGGGGGTCGACCGGGGGTGCGACCGTCGCCTCTAGGGTGCGACGGTCACCCTCCACGATGACCGGTCACCCCGACCAATTTTAGGAGTATGAAGTTTCATTCGCGAAACTTGTTCCCTGTGCACGGTCGCCTCTTTGGTTGACCGGTCGACCTCCTAAATGACATGTTGTCCGATTTTTGTCGAAAATAAATCTCAAGAAATACTCCAAAAATTCGTAAAAATATTTTAAACCGATCGGGAGTATTTAGGACAACATTAGAAATATAGTTTTGATGAAATAACACATTAACACAAAATCATCAAAAGTGTTGTCCGATATAAACTCCAATAAATACTCCGAAAAATATAAAAACATTTTAGACCAATCGGGAGTATTAGGAAAACATTTAGAAACATAGTTTCAAAGTAAAAACATATAAACATAAAATCATAAGAAGTGTTGTCCAATTTTATCAAAAGTAAAACTTGAAGAAATACTCCGGAAAATATTAAAACCATTTTAAATCATTTAGGAGTATTTGGACAACAATTAAAAATATTGTTTTGGTGTAAAAATAAAATCATCAAAATTAAGATAAAAACATGTATCAAACAATGTATGCCATTGTGGCAGTTGACTACTTTATAAAGTGGGTCGAGGCAGAGCCTTTAGCTAAGATAAACGAGGAGAAAATTGTGGATTTTGTTTGGAAGTTAATTGTCTACCGCTTCGGAATACCTTATTCAATTGTAACAGACAACAGGAAGTAGTTCGATAATAGAAAATTTCGAACTTTTTGCGAAAATGTACACATCAAGAATCACTTCTCCACTCCATATCATACACAATCCAACAGCTAGGTCGAAGCAGTGAATAAAATTCTCAAGTACACTTTGAAGACCAGACTAGAAGAATCTAAAGGAAATTGGCCCGAGGAGCTCCCTAGGTACTTTGGGCGTACATGACGGTGCACTGATCAGCCACAAGAGAAACACCCTTTGCCCTAGCTTATGGGGTCGAGGCCGTCATCCTGGTTGAGATTGGTGCTCCAACATTTTGAGTTGTAAAATTTTCAGAAGACACAAATGAAATTGCTCTGAGAGCCGAGATGGATCTATTAGGCGAGAAGAGATGTAGTGTCGAGATGAAGAATGCAGTGCATGTAGAAACAAAGAATTGAATGGTATTACAACTCTAAAGTGAGAGAAAGAAAGTTCCAGGTCGGTGACCTAGTCTTGAAAAGAATTACTGGAGGTGATCCCGATCCACTAAAGCTGGCCTGGGAGGAACCTTACAAAGTCAGGAAAGTTCTGCATAATGGGGCATACGAGCTCGAATATTTGAATGGAGAAAAATTCAACCACCCCTGGAATGTAATTTATTTGAAGAAGTATTATCAATAAAATATATGTTCTCGGCCTAGCACCAAGCAAATTACTTGCCTTATTCATTAAATTTTCATCTTATTTGTCTCATCCTAGCTCTGAGCACGTTACTTAACAAATTCTCATCTTATTAGTCTCGGCCTAGCTCCAAGCATATGATATTAGTCTCAAGCTCTGAGCACACTATTTAAACAATCATCCCATCTTAATTAACTTGGCATAGAACCAAGCACATCACTTGTCAATTTTCATTACATATTACTCATCTTGGCCCAACAACAAGCACAAAGAAAACAAAAATACAAGTCCAACCATGGAATGAAATAGCTGGAAAAAAAATTATTAATGGCAAAATATTTACAAGTATAGCCAGAGGCCGGTTACAAAAACAATAAAGTAAAAGGGCATCCTAAGAGGTTGGGGGTTGGTCATCATTGGGTTGGTTGCAGGGGTCTGGTCGAGAGGCTGGCCATTTTATGCCACTTCTTCGACATTGTCTTCTTCGGCCTCGACACCTTCCTCCTCAGAGTCAGCCACTTCAGGATACAGGGGTTTTGCCTCCTCAATATGAGCCTACATCATCTTGAGCTCATCCTCGAGTGAGCAAATGCTGATCTTGCCCTTTTTTAGATCCTCCAAGAGTTCACTCTTGCTTGTGGCATGACCACAAGTAAACATGAAACCACATGCTTTAGATTTTTTGTAGGCTTTCACTCCTGCTTACCCAGCTTCCTAATGGGCCTCCTCGAGCTATTTCTTGAATCCTTCCTCACGTTCGGTCGCCTTCTCTCGGGCGTTTGGTTGTCTCTTTCTTGACTCTTTGACCCATCGGCAAAGGACATCCTCGGCCTTCTTAGCCTCGTCCCTGGCGGTCTTAGATCTTGCTCGGCCTTTTTTGCGGCCTCAACCGCCTTCTCGGCCTCCTTAACCTCGCTACTCTAAGGATCGATAGACACCAAGGCAAAGGTTGTGGGCATCCTCAGATCTTTGTGATGCGACTACACTCGTGCCTCTCGCATATCGTGTGCCGGATGGTCCCAATGATCTGGTCTAAGAGAGGCACATGCGATCGCATCTTTTCATCCCCGGCTCGTCTCCTTGCAAAAATTTTATCTGTCGATCCGCCTTCGAAACCCTTCTTATTCTATCAAGTATTCATATGAACTCGGCAGAGAGTCGTTCAGGGGTAGGTCGGTTCTCTACACAAGAAATAAATAATTAAGGATTAGAATTTTCTGAAAAAAGTAATAAATAAAGAAAGATACGAAAGTCATATTTAAATTCGAGATGCGGAGCAAGATACTGCTCGCCCCTCTTTCCGGAGCTCATCCACTTATCGTTAACCTAGAACCACTTATCCTTCCAGTCTTTTGAAGACCCAGGAAGGCCCAAAACGAAATTCTCTTGGTACCCAGGTCGGGTCACAATATAATACCACCCCAATGGTCTCCCCTTCAGGCTTCCCGGAGTGGCTTTCCATAAGAATACCTCGTTGATCTCGTCGAACGTGGGCCTGGGGAAGCCAAGTCTATGGAAAAGGATGACCAGCCCAATCAACCTCCCCCAAGAGAGCTGATGCACCTGTACCAGCGCAAGTCCCCACCTCCGAAACCACTTATTGATTAGCCTCGAAAGAGGGAAAACCACATTATTGATTAGCTCATTATGATCGGCCACCAAAAAGAGAGAATGTCGTGACTCATATGTAATGCATCAAGTCCAGAAAGCAGGGGATCGGCGATTGGTATCCAATCTTGGCTAGAATTTTTGGAGGCCCTCCGAGCCACACCCCGTGCTCCTACAACTCCATGTGCGTCTCGACCGACGCCTTGGCCTCCCAACGCCCATTCCCACAGCCCCAACAGTCTCACCTCTGCTCGGCCCCGTGCCTCACCCGGCCCACTTGGCCCCAGCAGATCTTACCTCGCTTGGCCCACGCCTCACCCCCCACTCGCCGGGCTTTAAATTTGTCTCGCCACCGCCTCGCCTGCTCGACACTGGTGCCCTAGTTTCCCTTACAGACAACTCTTTTGGCCCATATATAACTCCACCTGCTATGGCAGCGATTGGGGTAGGGGACAGAATCTCCTCGTTTCCTCCCCTTCTCACAGAGGCTTCATTCTTAGAACCTTCATCCGAGTCCGTTATATCTACAACACTATCTCCCCTCGGGATACTTCCACATCGGTGGGAGGGTCTTCGACTTCCACCTCATAACTATACTCCCTATTTTAGCTATCCGAACCATACATTATTAAAGGAAAGAAAATAAAAAATTACCTAAAAAAGGATGGGAAGGTTGTTTCTCACAAGTGCCTCTGGAGCTCTGCTCGGTCGATTTCTCTCTGTGAAAAAGTGAAATGCTTTGAGTATTCTTTTTCTTCAAAAATGGTAGAATATTTCTCGCCTAATGCTTGGCTAGAAGCACAGAACCTCTCGTTGACTACTTTCAAGTGTTTGTAATTGATGATAACCGAAAGCAAAGGCCGATGATTTGTAATAATTGACATGTACATGTGGCAGCCCAGGACCTGCTGAAGTGGACCAACCAGACCACCATAGCCGAGATGAACATCAAAGCTGACCAGAGCCCAACCAAAGGCATTTCAAGGGGACGAACCCCTCCCCCCCACGAAGTCAACTATGACCGAGCTGGAAATCCTAGTGGCAGACAAAGCTGCAACCTGGTAAAGCAATAATGGGATAAGTCAACAAGCACTTTCTACCACATGGTAGTCGTGCAACTCATGCACAGCAAGAGGGACAGAAGTGTCTCACTCATATTATAGATATAATGATTGATAGACTATTAAATGAAATAGTATAAATAGGACTCATTTATGAGGAAAAAAACAATAGAAAATCCTTATATAAACTTGTAGATTCAAAACTCTGATAAGCCAACGACCGACCAGATAATTTCTGCTTGGTTATTCAATAAAAAGCATTTTACAGCCAATTTTAAATTTCCAAGCCAGTATTTAGGCCATTTATTTATTGTTGAGCGAATCAATGCATCAACAGTAATTATGCAGATTAATATAATGCATATTTGTTTTTTCAATCTTGGTTATCTGGTTAAATTTCAAAAAAAGAACCCACATTTGAACTTGTACAAAAAGTAACAGGGAGGTTCTTGAACTTTTGAACTGTTTGGGGTGGCTTGCAAATAGTCCATAAGTTAAACATATTTATGTAATTAGCTTTATTAATCACGTGGCCTCACGGTCCGGATTTATATGTTCAGATCCAAGAAAAGTAGGGATAATTACAAAAACAACCCCTGAGATTTGGGTTAATTGAAAAAAAACAGCGATATTTGAAGAAGGTAAAGTGTAACATATAATCAAATCTTAAGGTTTCTTTTATAATTTCCGAAAACCTTATAGCTTTTTTGCAATTAACCCAAATTTCAAGAGTAATTTTCATAATTGTCCTAGCAAATTATTCTACATTCTTTACAAAAAAAGAAAAGGAACGAAAACAAAAAAAAATAGAAAAGGAAAAGGAACAGAGTATAACTTGAATTGTGCATCACAAATCCCAAAACTTTGTATATTCACAAATTTTCTTACATATGTGAAGTTTTTCCATCCATAACAAACAGATCAAAATAAATTAATACAAGTAAAACCGCATTCCAAAACCCCCTAGAGTGCTTTAGGTTTCTTGACATGAGAGGACCTATATCTTGCAGCAAATCTGTTGAACAAGGCCAGTGCATTGCTAGTAACCTGTTGAAGATTCAGAACCTTAGCTTTGATCATTGCCTTTGTCCTTCCCCCAATGGCCCGGCCCGAAAACCCATCAATGCACATGCTTGCATCAGTTAGGGCAGTACTCATCCATGTTTGGACATTACTTGCACGCCATGGGAACTCTCTATTTCCCCTGCCATCTTCCCTAATCTTTTGTGTCTCTTTAATACACTTTGTGAGTTGATCCACACCATCATTTATTTGATCCAAACACTCTCGATCACGGCTCGGTAATCCTTGGCCGTGGTTGGTTGAGCCCATTAGCCACTCCGGTCACGTAGGCCCGTGTCGACTCGCCCTGGCTAGGGTCACCTTGAGAGCGAATTGGGCTAACTGTTTGTGACTTAGGGTTGTCGCGAAATTACGGGCGTAATATGATAAAGTACGAATACATAAATTAGGGTAGAGTGTGGTTTGACACTGTGACTCGATAAATGCCCTGGCTCGGGAGCGCCTGTGGACGACGGAATGCTCGGCCTGAACTAGGGTTAAGATGAGAAGAGAAAGTAGAAAGCAAGAGAGCTTAACTATTTGTGCCATTGCTATACTTTTGTGGAAGATTTATTGGGATATAAATTTAGAATGTGTTTGATTGTATTTGTGTTGAAGTGCAAAAAATGAAGATGGTGTTGTGTGGTTTATATAGAGAAGACTTGTCACAAATAGGTCACGCAAATAAACCAAGCCGCTCGTGAACTATTCGGAGCTCGATTTGATAAAAGCTCGTTCGAGTTCGTTTAATGAGGCTCGTTAAAATAAACGAACCAAACTCAAACTTAGAGATATTCGGTTCGTTAGCTCGTAAACAGGCTCGTTAGTAAGCTTGTGAATATGCTCGATGGTAAGCTCGTATAAATTAAACTAATAATTTGACTTTAATTTTAATTTTTCATATTTTCACTTAAAATAATATAAAATATTTCAATAAACTTATTTGTTTGAATAAAACTATAAGTTTTAATAAATATATTTTGCATTTAAAATATAAATAATTTTATTTTTGTAATAAATTGAAGAATAATTTAATTTTTAATTAATATGTACTAAGTTCGTTTAGGCTCGATTAAGCTCAAAAAGGTTCGTGAGCCATCAATATGTTCGATAAATTCAGGCTCGAGTTCGACTCGATAATAAACGAGTCAAACTCAAACACTCAAAACCTCGACTCGGTTCGGTTCGATTGCAGCCCTAGTCACAAAGCTAGTTAATTAAGAGCATTTTACAACTTTAAAGCTAACTTGTATGGGATTCTATTCATTAATATATTTTTATTTTATTCTCATGCATGTGTTTGCAGCTTCCAAGAACGCGATAAGTCAGTTTTGCGGGTTTTCCAGTAAGCAAAACCCTAAATTCATGTTGGAGCAATTTGGCAAAATAAGTAACCTTTTAAATTCAAAGATAATTCTTTGTCTCGTGTTCATTTCAAATTCGAGAAGAATGTGTTAAAAGTATATTACTATTTTTGCAACCCACATAATGTTATATATGGCTATTTACCGGATGTAATGGCTCAAAAATCAAGTAAATAAGATTTTAATTTCTTCTAACTTTGTTCTTTGTTTTTTAGTTTAAAAGTATGTGAATTGTTTTTTCATAAATGAGTAACAGTACCTTTAGTTAATTTAGTATGGCTCAGGTCGGTTCCAAAAGGGTGTTACATCTCCTACTACACCGTGGGAATGATTCCCTTGTGTATAAAAATGGATGCGATCTTCTATTCCATCAGGGTGTATCATCTCATATTTTACCATACCACTTGGATGATTGTCACGTGTATAAAACTTATCATATTAAAAACACACTTAGAGGTGTGGTTAAATTTATTCAAAAGATCTTATAAGCTCCTACATCTTATATTTTAGAGTTTATAAGATGGTAGATCTTATTTTAAGAATAAATTATTGAAAGGTGTGGATAAAATAAGATGGTGGAGTTTTTAAGATGTTAATAGTGACAATTTTGTATTTAAAATAGTGGAAATTAAAGGAGATTGTTTAAATAAGATCTTATTTTTAAAAAAAAAAAAATCCCCAACTTTTTTAAAAACAACTTATAAATCATTACATTTTATTTTGAGAGCTTATTATAAGATCTTTTTTTAAAAAATTTATACCAAACAAGTTTAAAGAGCTTATAAGCTCAGCCAAACACCTTCTTAGTTAAAAAGTAAAACCAAAAGTGACATATTACTTTGTTAGATAGGCCAAATCCTATCATCGTGTGATAAATTTTATTTAAGTGAATTAATAGGTGAATAAATTAATTAAAGGTATTAGAATAATATATAAAAGTCAAGACCCAATTTACTGGCATCTGCACAGGATACAACTAGGAAGGGATGAGCATTGAGTAGTCTCGTCGGATTCTGCGCCATCTTGTCGCAGCAAAATATTCAGCAAGACGTTGTTTTTAACCAGCACGATGCTAATATAAAGGCATATCATAAATTTGTTTTAAAATAAAAGATAACGAAGAAGAAAATTAATTACAAATAATTTTGTATTGATTAACTTTGAAGTTCTACCCATAGAACTAGCAGCTGGCAATGCAAGCTTTGACTATTGCATGAAATTGTTAACTCAATTAAATACCATAAAACGATCGATCTCCAAATATGCAAAATCATTATAATAGTTTTCTTAATCTTTATAAAATATATACCAACGGCTATAGTTGTCATTCTGTAATAGTAATCAACTTTTCAAAGAATAACTCATAATCATCATTCTTTTATACAAATCAATTCCAGCTATATAAAGTCCTTAGCACAATATTATTGGTTACAGATTTTGTGTTCAAATATAATAAAATTAAATTGATTTTAGCCCAGAAATGATATTGCGAGAACAAAATAATAATAATATTAATATTAATAATAATAATAATAATAATAATAATAATAATAATAATAATAATCATGATGTCCAGGTAGGTTTACTTAAACCGACCAATAATTGAGGGATTAATTAGAATCATGTGGGATTAACTTAATATAGCAGATATATATGATGGGGCATGCATAACGCGGCGTTCACAGTCAACGATCTGTGTGATCACTTGAGATCCAGAAGAAGGATTCTCTTTATACAGTTGACACTCAATGTGTTGTTATGTGGTGAAGGCTTTTTCCACTAAATTAGAACATGCCAATTCTTAAGAGATTTGACCGTTTGTAGGTTTCACGTGTGTTGTGTTTTACCTTCACTTGTAATTTATTTCGGGAAGTAGTACCGACCACACAATAGATGATTGTCTTTAGGACGGTTATATTTCTTAATGATATGCACAAGACTTGAAGATTACCAGAATTGAACCAATATATGAATCGAAAAATATCCAAACTAAAAATATCCACTGACTTTTTGACTTTCTTCGAACTAAATCGTTCCGAAAAAATTTCTGGTACGGTTTTTGAGATTTTTTAAAATATCCGACCGAACCATACCGATCCATACCGAACCAAAGTTTCGAAACTAGAACCGATTCTTAAGAATTTTGTAATACATACTGCTGGGGACAAAAACGGCATTCTATTACTTAAATATATAATTCATTATATATGTTTATTTAATATTAATTGCTTAATGGGATCTTAATAATTACACCGGCCCAAAGGAGTCCGAATTTGGCCCAGTCGGCTGTTTTCTCCTACGCAGACTGGCCCATAGGCTAAATTCTCCTACACGGCCCACGGGGCCCATATCCCATGTATAAAAAGGTCCCTCATATTATCTGTAAGTTAATTAATTCATTATTCTCCTACGCATTATTTTACAGTATTCGTTTATGTATTATTATTCTCTCGTTCACGGTGCTGACTTGAGCGTCGGAGGGGCCTCCCTGAGACAACTCCCGGGCCCTCTAATGTTTGCGCGTGTGTGTAGGCAAGTTCCCAGTCAAAAGATTTTCCAGCTCAAGGAGAAGAAGACGAGAAGACTTCTCCTTCAGGAAGAGGAAGAAGAGAAGACTTTCCCCCTCGGGAAGAGGACTAACCAAAATACACAAAGATGTGAACTCAATCGCCAACACGGAAAGTCGGACCTTAAGTGCGCAGTTGTGGTCGGGAGACCAAAGCATGAAGAAAGACCATCAAAACGGCGAGAGGCCAGCGACCATTCAACCGGAAGGGCGCCGCCACTCTCGCAAGAAAGAAGGGCGCTGTCACCTCCCCCCCGAGGTGCTTCACAAGATCAAGAAATTGCCTAACCAAGGATACTCTCTGAATTCTGAAGAAGCTGCACAGAACGCCTTGAGACATCAAACTACGGTCGGAACCAAGGGAGCGACCCAAACTTCGCCCGCCAGTGAAGACCTTTGACCTAGAAGGGCAAGGAAAAGGAGATGAAGAACGCAACAAAGACCAAGAAGGGCCGTCCTGCGGCAAAAGGAGCTCAAGCAACACTGTCCAACCATACTCATTCACAAGCTACCACTTTGAAGAAGGAGAGAACATTGAGCCTTGATATCTTGGCGGAACAACTACCCCCGGGAGTTAGGCCATCTAATCTCCCAAAGTATGATAGAACTGAAGATCCCCCAGAGCATTTATACAAATTCTATACGGAGGCAGACCTCTATAAGATGACAAATGATGTCTACTATAAAGCTTTTCTAAGAGCCCGATCTTGGTTCGATCAGCTCGCGGAGGACTCTATCACTATGGTGTACAAGTTCGTGGAGGCTTTCGTACAACAATTTTCTGTCAACAAGAACCACGAGACCATCGCAAACCTATTCCAGCATAAGGTGGGAGAACCGATACACAATCTCATGGGGCAACTCGTGGAGGCTGTAAATGAAGTAACCAACATCCAGCAAGAGACATTGACAAGGATGCAACGACGTATTACCATCCGAGAGTGTGCTCAGGGCATATCAAAGGAAGGAGATCTCCCCATCCCAGGAAGAAACGCCCACTCCCGAAGAGCACCCGGCGAGGGAGATAAAGCATTAAAGCTACCACGGAGGAGCAAGCGCAAGGACGAAAATGATCTCCAGAGCCATCCTCGAAGCCGCGAGAAGAAATCGGGGCAAATAAAAATTCTATTGAATGCACTGCTACTGGAAATACAAGCAACTGCTCGGAGACGGAAAATAGAGAACCTCCGCGGGCAATGAGAGATAATTTTGGACAATGTCGGTCCAAGCATTTTTGTTACTTCCATTATGACAAAGGACACACCACTGAGGCTTGCATCCAGTTGAGAGCCTCTATCGTGAAGTTAATTCGGAGAGGCCACCTGCAAGAGTACGTGGATTACCTAGACCATGATCGGACTAAGAAAGATAGCAGCTGGGGATGCCCTACATCACATGGGACGGACAGTCCAACTCGCCACTTTGAAAATACTATTCCCCCACGGCATGAACTCCAGACATCACATCCTGGGTTAGCGTCGGATCACCTCACCAACACTTCCCCTTTAGCCAAAACTCGTCAAGAATTAACAGACAGACGACACTACTGGGGACATAGGGCTATCCGAAAACATTGACTGACGACACTGAAAATGAAGTGAATCCTCTTAGCCAACTAGCAAAGACATCACGCCTCTAGGAAAGTCGCAGATCTCCTTAGCTTCCACCTACACCAGCTATCATTAGCCTTCCTAGGGCCTTAGTTTTTTTTTACTTCATTTTATCGTTGGCAGCTTATCTCTGCCCAAGAGGCATTAAACATTTATTTATATTTCAGTCATCTTTCCACCCATAGGGCGTAAAGCTTCTCATTATAATAAATAAAAGCACTTTCACATTTTCTACTTTGATGTATTGAATGCAGTTAATGGCCACACATGGCCAGGGTCAATGACCAGTTAGACACTCTCCTCAACAAACCCCATCTTACCGGCTAAGACCTTGGATGGGAGGGGCCTCCTCACAAGGGTCATTGTAAATAACCTCATTTAGCTAAGACCACGGAGGGGATGGCCTCACCGACTAAAATCACGGGTGGGATGGCCCTTCCTGGATAAGACCCCAGATGGGGGACCTCCTCATGGAGTTCCTTGTAATTTACCTCCTCCGGCTAAGATCCCGGAGGGGATGGCCTCACTCGGCTAAGACTCCGGGTGGGATGACCCCGTCTGGCTAAGACCCTGGATGGGAGGGGTCTTTTCTTCGAGGTCCTACGGCTAAGACCCTAGAGATGATGGCCCCTTCCAGTTAAAGTCCTGGGTCGGATGATTGTTCGCCTTATTTTTAGCTTCACCGCAAGTGTGCGGTGTAGTTTATAGAATAGGGTTAGTAAGGTCGAATCCACAGAGACTAATAAATTATTGTACTAAGTATTGAGATTATAATAGTCTTATTTTTATCTAGACAATCGAAATTGGGTGATTGGTTTTGTAAAAGAAAGACAAGAATTTATCATAAAAAGACAGAATAAGAGTTGATTGAAAGATCAAGGAGATGAATGGATTCCAGGGTTATGGTTTCAGTTAATATCCACTTTTGTTATCAGATTAATCACAACCAAAGTTATTATTATTTTTCCCTATAAGACAATCATGAAAGTATTTTACCCTCTCTCGAGATGCATATAAAAACGTTGATTGGATTATCTATGCTAAAGATCTCTACTCAACATTAGATATCCAACTCCCAAAAGCACAAAAGAGTATAAATCATCACAAATATTCACAGACTTCTCAATCATGCAAATATTCATGTCAAGTACTCAAAGATCTAGTAACTAAACTCATCTCTCAAATTATGAATCAATACATCAAAACAAGTTAAACCAAAGGCCTTTTGATAAAACAAGAAATAAAACAAAGTACTCGAATAGGGTTTGAAAATAATAACTTCAATTGCAATTAAACATCAAACAAAAGTATCCATTAATCTAATCCCAAACCCGGGAATCATAAGATGTTTAGCCAGACATGGGAAATAAACAATTCATAGACAAATTATTCAAATTTATGTCTAACTAATCGAAAGTAAAAGATACTATGGAATGAGAAAACTCAAGGATGTCGATGATCTCTCAATCTATTTTCAATCCTCAAGCGTGTGGTTGTGACCTCGATCAATCTCCCGAATCCTCCGGTAGAAGGTTGCTCTTTTTCTCGCTTTCTAGGGCAAATATCGGTGTGTCTTTGTTTGGGGCCGCCTCGTCTCTATTTATACTCCCATTGGATCAAAACCTAAGTTAAAAATTGTCAAAACCTGACTTTTTCGCACACACGCACGGGCCGTGCGCCTCACGACTGTAATATCCCGTATTTTTCTATTATTATTATATGAATTATAATTTTATTAATCAAGAAAATATAATTTTAATTTCCACATTTAATAGAATTTCAATTATGAATTTAGAAGGACTCAAACTTAATTAAAAAGAATATGAAAGGTGAAGGGTTATAATTTTTAATGTATGAACTTAATTCTCAATCATAAATTCCATAATTCAACTCTATAAATTGAGAATTTTCGTTCACAAACTTCACCCCATATTTATTAATACTTTTCAGGTTGAGGAGCCCGAGCGAGGATTGGAGGCGGTGGATGCAAAGTCAGGATTTATTTAATTTGAATTTTTAGGAACCCTTATTTGTTATTTAATTTGAGTACTTACTGTTAATAGTTAGTATTTTAATTTTTTTAGAATAAATGTTTTGGTTTGAATTAAAGTACTTTTGTTTATTTGGAAATTCTTTTTGAATTATAGGCTATGTTTTATAAAAAATGTTCTTTTATAATTTTTTATTGAATTACTTATATTTTTAAAAATCGGGTCGTTATAAGTGGTATCAGAGCAGTCTACGGTCGTAGACTTGGAAAAATATATCTTTTCAAATTTCAAAAGAAAATTATCTAGTGACATCCACCTCCTCCATATCTCATCGGATTCCTCAAGGTACGCCATTTATTATGTCACGCTATTTATTTTATTCATGAAATATTTTGTATTATCAAGTTTTAAAAGACATTTTATAAATTCAAGTCATCATTTTTTTTAAAAGCATTCTTCGCGACGCGTCTTTCAACATTAGACAAAAATTCCTCGTGTAAAAAAATGACACTATTTTCTATGAACTTTGTTAAGACACGAATTTCGAGGACGAAATTTTTTAAAGGGGGATAGTATGTAATATCCCGTATTTTTCTATTATTATTATATGAATTATAATTTTATTAATCAAAAATATAATTTTAATTGCCACATTTAATAGAATTTCAATTATGAATTTAGAAGGACTCAAACTTAATTAAAAGAATATGAAAGGTGAAGGGTTATAATTTTTAATGTATGAACTTAATTCTCAATCATAAATTCCATAATTCAACTCTATAAATTGAGAATTTTCGTTCACAAACTTCACCCCATATTTATTAATACTTTTCGGGTTGAGGAGCCGAGCGAGGATTGGAGGCGGTGGATGCAAAGTCACCGATTTATTTAATTTGAATTTTTAGGAACCCTTATTTGTTATTTAATTTGAGTACTTACTGTTAATAGTTAGTATTTTAATTTTTTTTAGAATAAATGTTTTGGTTTGAATTAAAGTACTTTTGTTTATTTGGAAATTCTTTTTGAATTATAGGCTATGTTTTATAAAAAATGTTCTTTTATAATTTTTTATTGAATTACTCGTTACCGCACGCCGGTCGTGCGTCATCCACCTTGACTCTCGAAATGACATAGACAGGTCGTGCGTGAGACGCACGGGGCCGTGCGTCACCCAAACTTCGTATTTGCTTATAGGGTCTTCATAAGATAGCCACTTGAATGGCTCAATATCAATCTCTTAGAGTGAGTTATGGCCAAAATACTAAACTGACGTCTTTGCCGGGAAATTCAGACGCGTTTGGACTTTTCTTGAAATCAACCCCCTCGTTGTTTGATCATCCATGCTTCTTTTGACACATGACTCATGACTATGACTCTAGACTTAATATAATTGGCCCATAATATGGCTTTGACCACTCAAAGAACTCAAAAACAACACAATACTCTAGTCTAGAAAGCTCAATTCAATGGTATAAAACCAACTGAACATCTGACTTCTTCTCGATTTGGCTTCCAATTTGGTTCTCAATTCTTGATGGTCCTTTACCGCAATGCTCTGATTTGTCATCAAAATGCTATAAATGTCGTTTAATTCCTACAAAAACATGCAAAGCATAAATCTTTTGCCTTTATAAGAATTGGCCCATTTTACTCAGATAACACATGCATATCAACTTATTCTATCCACAATTAAGCTCAAATTACATGCAAAAATCATACTAATCAATGACCCCTTCCGGCTAAGGCCCCGGATAGGAGGGGCCTCCTCACAAGGAGGTCCTAGTAAAAATTCTTTTTCCTTCGGCTAAAACCCTAGAGGAAGGAGCCTCCTCATAAGAGTCTCGATGAATTCTTCTCCATGATGAAAATGTGCAAGGGAAAGAAGGCAAAATAGCTAACACATGTGAAGAAAAGATCAAAATCCTAAAGCAAAAATCATGGTGGAAACTATAGAAGGGTTGTCCTTCCAAGCTTAGGAAAGGTGCACCGAGAACTCAAGGAGGGCGCCACGCCCGGCTCTAGAAGGGCATCCCGCAAAATATTACTCCTCGGCAAAAGAACAAGGAAAACTCTAACACCTAAAGAAAAGACATCAAAAGCGAAGCTAGAGAAGAGTTCCAGGCATGAAGCCCCTTCTCGAGCCCCTAAGGACGCTCTCTAAATTCGGAGAGGCGCCCAAGGACTCATGGATGGCACACATTAACCTGAACACGAGCATTCCCGGCTATTCGAAAGAATCAAGACTTCTCTCCGAAGGAAGGCCCACCTCAAATTGAAAATGAATAAGTCTTCTTTCTTGTCTTCTGTAAAGAAGTTATATCAAATCACTACGTAAGGTGAACGCTGGGGGAAAATCCGGGGAAGCGTGAAGAATGGAATGCAAAGAAACTATGGAGGCTTACCCAAAGAATGTCCCCACAAAGGTGAGTGTCAATATCCTTGAAGGATAAAGACCAAGCGGGGATCGGTCATCGTCGATAGAGCTTCTTTGGTACCGACATAGCCCAAGCTGGGATTAGTGTAGTCCCAATGGGATCGGGATCCTCGCGACGGTTCACTCCACCGGAGAAGAGAGCTGGGTCCAACACTCTCGTAAGTTAGCGGCGACTGGGCTCTTTTATTAGCCTTCTTCCTCCCAAAAGGCTAGTAGAAGGACGAGAAGCTGGAGCAACATCAAGACAATCTCTAGAGCGTGAGCCGAGGGCGCCTCTCACTCTCCTAGGAAGAAAGCGCGCCTATCACCCGAGGCGGAACACTCGAGCTCCCCGGCCAAAGAGCAGACTTCCTGGCCTTCTCCTTCTCCTTCTTTTTAAAAGCCATCAACTCTGCAATGTTGTAACTCTTCTTACCTGAAAAGCAAGTAGAAGCAACATCAGAAAAGGAAGCAGTCAAAAGATACAAGTAAAGCGGGAAATAACATAAAGAAGTAAAGCAAGGTGGGATACCCAAGAACTCCCTAACATTCAGGAGATTTTTAAATAAGCCCCAAGATCTATAAGCTTCCGCCATCTCCTTCCGGGAAGTAGGAGTGCCTCGGGCGGTCTTAACCTCCGAAACCCACTCGTGAGGAAGCTCCCAACCTTTATCCCTCACATAGAAGAAATCCTCCTTTCATAGCCCACCAGGAGAAAGAAATCCATCTAGGAACTTGCACTTAGGACGTGGAAAGATGTGCAAAAAGGTGTTACCCATAGACTTTTGGGCATAGAACAAGGAATGAAACCCGTCTACAGTCGGAATCAAGCCAAATTGCCACCTAACATGCAGATATCCTCGTATACATGCATAGGCATGGGGAATCATCTGACTAACACATGCTCCCACCGACCTAAGGATCGAGATGAGGAAAGAGTCTGGAGGAAGCACAAAACCAACTAAGAAGCAGTAAAGGTACACCATGATAAAACCTCGGGTAGATGAGTGAGCGTCACCCAACCGGGGCCAACATCACAAACGATTTAATGAAGCTGCCGCCGCGTAGCCTTCAAAGACAATGGAAGTCACTCGACCGCCTAACTCTCCGGGGATAATCGCCGACTCTTGGAAAGAGGCCTATTCTAATACTTGGTGGGGTGGACCTCTTCAGACTATCTCTTTCGACTGTCTTAAGACTCATCACGTAAGCTCGAATCCACTCAATCTCTACCACCTCATCACCATTAAAATACAAATATGGAGCAAGAGGAGAAATATTAAACTCCATGGAGAAGCGTGGACATGAAACTAAACTGGGAACAAAACGCCTAATAACACCTCGGCCTCCGAGTGGGATAGAAAGGTACCAAAATCCGGGATATGGCTCAAACGCATGAAAACTCGGAGAAAGACGGAGAAAAATGGGAAGAAAAATGGACTGGGGCTCGGATGCCCCCTGGGGCGCACCTCCTCCTCCGGGAGGGAGGAGCCCAGCGCGCCCTTGTGGTCGCTGGGGAGGACGCCAAGAGGATGCCATTGCCCATTCTGGGGAGACGCCACGGGGTGCCCTCTACGACTTTCATCTCCTCTCTCGCGTGATGCACTCCACCTCTTCATCAACTTTCACCTCAAGTCTCACCTCACCTTTCACTTGTAAGAAATTTCCTAAGTTTTCTACAAACCAAAAAAAAAAAATCAAAAATTGAGGGATAGAAAGAGAAGAATTTCCTTTGGAAGTCATTGTCGCAAGCTTCCACTCCAAAGTGTCCTTGTGCAAAGTGATCATAGATTCTCCAAAGACATGACAACATATACTACAGGACAAGCCAGATATTTCTACACCAGAATAGCTCCCGCACTACTTCATCCTTTCGTAGAAGACCGAACAGGGGGCTTATGTTGGGGACAAAAATAGTATTTTATTATTTAAATATATAATTCATTTTACATATGTTTATTTAATATTAATTGTTCAATTGGCTCTTAATAATTACACCAAGTCTAAAGGAGTCAGGGTTTGGCCCAATCGACCGTTTCTCCTACGCAGACCGCCCATAAGTCAAATTCTCCTACACGGCCCATGGGCCCATCTCCTAGGTATAAAAAGGTATCTCCTATTATCTGTAAGTTAATTAATTCATTATTCTCCTACGGATTATTTTACAGTATTCCTTTAATGTTATTATCTCGTTCATCGTGTTGATTTGAGCATCGGAGGGGCCTCCCCGGGACAACCCGGAGTCCTCTAACGTTTGCCGTCTGTCTGAGCAAGTACCTAGTCGAAGGATTTTCCACCAAGGAGAAGAAGACGAAAAGACTTTCCCTCGGAAGATGACTAGCGTAAAGACTTCCTACAGGGAAGAGGATTTTGGTCAACCCAGGTTGAGTTGAGTGATCTCGCATTTTTAAAAAAGTAGCATCACATACATATATATTATTTTTATCTTACTTATATTTTGATATTATGATACCCTACATTCAATAAACCTTGAATTTTATTTGAGATAATTATTATATTATGTTTATAATAAGTTATGTCATTTGATTTAGTAATATTTAATTATTTATTAAGTTAAGATGATTTTTAGAATATATATAACTTTACGATTCATTATTGAGATTAATTTATTGGATAATATTAAAATTATGATTTGGACTTTGTAATATATTTTAATTAAATGTTATCATAATAGTTGAGATTGAAATCTTATTATATGTAAACAACTTATTTAATTATTTGTAACGTCAACTTTACTTCATCGATTTGAATTTGTTTATTTAATAAATTACTTAGCATGTAATTTAGTGGACTTGGAATTTTAGAGGATGCATAATGGTGGGTGCAAGTTCAAGTTTTTTTGGGGTCCTTCAATGCCATATTCGCAAAATATGAACTTAAACTCTATATATATATATATATATATAAAATCTCTAGTATCCACAATGTTAAGTTCAAATAAAAGTTCAAAATGGGTCCACTATCAAATTATATTTATAATATGCATTTTTGTTGTTTCGTGTATAGTTTTTAATGAAATCACTAATGTTATTATATATAATTTATTTAATTTTTATAATTATATTAGTCTTATAAGAAATATTTATGGATAATAATTTGTTAAAATGCTTAATCTCATCAATAATAGCAGACCCGATTTTGACACCTAGAAATGCGAAGATTCCAAACCTTTTTAAGGAATTCGTCAAGGCTACTAAGCAAGCAGCAAGGAATAAGCAAGAGAAATAAAAAAAAAGAAATCAACAACATAATTGGAACCAAATGGAACAACTTCTTACAAATTTTTTATTACAAAAAGAAAGAAAGTAAAGTGGATACATGTAAGGGGAGTCAATTTTTTCTTTGTATTTGTTATTAAAAAAAAATATGCAAAGAAAGACAATAAAAATTGAATTTTTTTGGCGCCTACATTAATCTGTTCACTGTATTTTTATTGTTGAATAGTTGCAATGGTGAAAACAGATTTTGATTTATTTTGGGATTGCACTAAAAAAAGGAATGAATTATAATTGTGCGGTGATTTTTGCATTCATTTTTTATATTGTTTTTTTTGTGTATTTTACTTATGATTAATCTTTGTTTCTGCATTCTGTATCGTTCTATTAGAATCGAATCTCCGTACCGATCTCGTACTAAAGTTTGGGATGGTTTGGGATGGAGATTTGTTCTCTATAATTCGGTTCTGGAGATTAATTTTTTAAATCTCCGAATTTCGCGACGGTTTTGAGATTTATGAATCTCCATAGCATCCCTTACCTGTTAGATAAATGTTTTTATCAAGATTTTGATGATTTTGGTTAAATAAGTTTTTATACCAAAACAATGTTTTTATATGTTGTCCAAATACTCCTAAATGATTTAAAATATTTTTACTAATTTTTGGAGTATTTCTTAAGAGTTTTTAATTTAATAAAAATTGGATAACACTTTTGATAGTTTTGTTTAAATTGGTTTTTACACCAAAACTATGTTTATAAATGTTGTCCAAATACTCCCAAATGATTTAAAAAAAAATTACTAATTTTTTGAAGTATTTCTTGAAGTTTATTTTTGAAAAAAGTCGGACAACATTTCAAATTGGAGATCGACCAGTCGCCCAAATGGTCGACCGGTACCTGAAGGAAAGAAAACACGAAACAGAACATACTGACTTGAAAAATGGAGCAGGGGACCGGTCCAGGGGAGGGCCGATCGGTCGCACCCCTGGGCGACCGGTCGACCCCCCCTCCGACCGGTCGCACCCCCTGCAACCCCTACCTGGATCGCACTATTTTTTTCAAACGGTCGAAATCTTCAACAGGCAATCGGTCGCCTCTATGATATTTTGTGACACAAAATGATGCTGTTTGAAATTCTTGACAAAGAAGATTTACTTTTGATTTTTGTACAATATTTCTACATCTTGTGATTTTCTTTTTGTAGACAAAAGTGAAGATAGATGAGCCTATGTTGGGAGTCTATGTTGGTGAAGACTTCCTATAAATAGAAGATGAATTGAAGACACAAGATATAACACATACAAGCAAAACACACAACAAGAAATCGCAAATTGTTCAAGCTTTCATTTTTACATTCTTGTTGTAATAGCCTAAGTACTTTCACTTGCACATCTTTGAGGTCAGGCTTTTTGATTCTTGATTACACTTGCACTCAATCTTTGTATTGGTTTCATAGAGTTGTAATCTTGAATTTTGTCCATCATTCAACACAAGACATCCTTGTGAGTATTCTTGTGGTAAGAATACACTGGGTGATCTAGGTGATAGGTGTTTGAAGAGTGTGGTACTCTTCAAAGGTGGTGAAGGAAGATTGTGGTAATCTCCTTGAAGGTGTTGTAAGAGGATTGTGGTGATCCTCAAGGTGTTGTATTAATTGTGGTAATTAATAAAATCTTTTTTTCTTTTTAAAATCCATTCCGGAGATACTGGGGTGGTAGAGGATTAGGCTCTAGGTGGGTTGAACCTCTTTAAATCAACGAGTGTTGTTTAATTTCCGCATTTACATTCTTGTCATTTACTTGTTGATTCGAAAAAGAGGGTGATTTGCGAAAAATCGGCATAACTGCTGTTCACCCCCTCAGATTATCGTAGCCACTTGGACTAACAAGTGGTATCAAAGCCAAACTCTTTGGCTAGCTCGTTCCGAGTAAAGAGGAAAGATCCATGGCTACGAATGAAGCTTATCTCACCACCGGTGCCTCCACCAACAAGCCACCACTATTCGACGCCAATAACTACGCATTTTGGAAAGACCGCATGGAGTGCTTTCTACAAAGGTGCGGGTTTGATATTTGGAATGTGGTCATTGAAGGAGTTGCTCAACCAACAACAAAATTGGAGGATGGTACCACGACTCCCAAGACGTTCAAGGAATACGATGAAAATGACAAGAAGGCTTTCTCTTTAAACGGTAAGGCCTTAAACATTTTACATTGCTCTCTTACCGCCACTGAATATAATCGCATAAGAGGCATACGGTCGGCACATGAAGTTTGGGAAAAATTAGAAACCATCTATGAAGGCACAAAGAAAGTGAAGCAAGCAAGAAAAACAATGCTTGTGAAAGACTTTGAAAATTTCAATATGCATGATGGTGAAAGCATATCAAAAATGGTGGAAAAGGCTTGACAACATTGTCAATCCTCTTGTGGCTCTTGGAAAAGTCATCTCCGAAGAAGATAAGGTGACCAAAGTCTTAAATGCCCTTCCCGGCTCATGGTCCGAAAAAGGTGACGGCAATCACGGAAGCTCAAAATCTTGAGACACTCAAGTTTGATGAGCTCATTGGGAACCTTCTTATTTATGAAGTATATCTCAAGGAGAGAAAAATTCTCAACCATCCACCTCTAAACCGGCACGCAAAATATTATTAAAGGATTAGCATCTTCTTCTAATAATGTTTATTATGCTAGTGATGAGGATGATGAAGAAACGGCGACTCTTGTTAGAAAATTTGCAAAATTTGTAAACAAAAATAAAGCAAGAAAGCCAAGAGACAATTCTTGTTTCAAATGCGGAAAATCCGGGCACTACATAGCCGATTGCCCAAAATTAGCGGAAGAGGAACAAAAGAAGAAAAAGTTTTTCTGAAAAAGAAGGCGTTAAATGCGGACGTCAAAACTTGGGATGAATTACTTGAAACAACCGACGAGGAAGGAGAATCCGAACATGGTCTTATGGCCATAGACGATGAAAATACCGAGGTACGCTCTAATGCTTCATCTTCTTCACTAGTTAATGAATTACAAGGTGATTTTGATGAATTGCAAAATGAGTTTCAAAATTTGATTGTTAAATACAAGAATTTGAAAAAGGAGCATAAAGAGCTTAAACTAGAAAAAGACAAATTATTTATTTCTTATGATTCTCTTGATAAGGCTCATGCTATTACTCTTACTATGGTCCGTACTCTTGAAACCGAAAAACAAACGCTAACAAATGATATTGAAAATTTGAAAAAGGATGTGCATCGATTCAACTTAAGTACGGATAAAGTCACAAAAATTTTAGATGCACAAAGAGGTGAGCATTCTAAATTAGGACTTGGTTACAAAATTTTTCAAAATGCTTTTAAGAAAAAAGACCAAGGTCCAACCTTTGTACGTGCTAGTAGTCCTCATATTATTACTTGTTTTTATTGTGGTAAGAATGGACACTATGCTAGCAATTGTAAATTGAAGAATAATTTTAGCTATTATTGGAGACCTAAAGGTCTCAAGGCTAACCCCCATGGACCCCAAAAGTATAGGGTACCTAAAAATAATTCCTTTGTAGGTTATAGGGGCTATAACAACAATGGAAGATTCAAAATGGCTCGTGGACAGCGGATGTTCACGCCATATGACCGAAAAAGAGAGAACTTTTTACCAACATCAAGTTCAAGAAGAGGGTATGGTCATGTTCGGCAATGGCAAAGGAAGAATTCTTGGAAATGGAGAAATTGGTAACTCTTCTTTTTCTCTTAGTAATGTTCTTTTAGTAGAAGGGCTTAAGTTCAATTTGATAAGTGTTAGCCAACTTTGTGATTCAAATTATAATGTTGTTTTTAATAAAAAAATACCTTATTTCCAAAAATGATAAAATTATTTGTGAAGCAATTAGAAAAGGCAATCTTTACAAAATTTGTACAAGTGATTTGGTTAGTCAAAATGTTTCTTGTCTTGTCGCCAATAATGATTTAACTAGTTTATGGCATAGGCGACTTGGACATGTTGGATACAAAAATTTGCAAACTATTTACAAAAACCAACATGTAAAAGGACTACCCAAATTGAATTTTGAAAATCTTGGCTTATGTGACACTTGTCAAAAGAACAAATTAGTTAAAAGTAGTTTTAAGCCCAAAAATGAAATTTCCACTACCAAACCACTACAAATGCTTCATCTTGATTTGTATGGGGATATTGGTACGGCAAGTCTAAGTGGAAAATATTACACTTTTGTTATAGTTGATGATTTTTCTAGATATACTTGGGCTCTATTTCTTACAAATAAAAGCGATGCCGTTAATGAGTTTGTTAAGTTGTGTAGACTTATTGAAAATGAAAAGGAAGATACTATTAAGTCTATTCGAAGTGATCGAGGTGGAGAATTTGACGGCGAATTTAGAGTCTTTTGTGAAACCAAGGGATATAGTCATAATTTTTCGGCTCCAAGGACACCTCAACAAAATGGAGTAGCCGAAAGGAAGAATCGAACACTTCAAGAAATGAGTCGGTCCATGCTCAATGAATTTTCACTTCCAAAATATTTTTGGGCCGAAGACGTAAGTACCGCTTGCTATGTCATTAATCGAGTTTATATTCGTCCTAAAATGAATAAAACTCCATATGAGCTTTGGAAAGGAAGAACTCCAAATATTAGTTATTTCAAAATATTTGGATGTAAATGTTTAATTTTGAATACTAAGGATCAATTAGACAAACTTGATCCTAAGGCAGATGAAGGAATATTTATGGGGTATTCAACCAAGAGCAAAGCATATCGGGTCTACAATAAGACTAGTGGTGTTGTTGAAGAATCCATCCATGTCAAATTTAATGAAGCTTCGGGTGTTGAAAGGATACCCAATGATGAAAGTGATGAAGAGGATATTGTTGAACCCATTGTTCAAGATGATACTCAAAATGATCAACCTTCAAGCTCAAATGTTCCTCAAGAAGATCAAGGTGATACTTCGAATCTTCCCGTAGCATTGAAATTTAAGGGAGATCACCCAAAAGATCTTATTATTGGTGATCCCCTTGATAAAGTAATGACTCGAGGAAAATTTGCCGAGAAAGCTCTTATTTCTCAAAAGGAGCCTAAAAATGCTAAGGAAGCCATTGAAGATGAGGATTGGTTTTTAGAAATGCAAGAGGAGTTGAATCAATTTGAAAGGAATGATGTATGGGAATTAGTACCTTGTCCTCCATCTCAAACCATTATTGGTACAAAATGGGTATTTCGGAACAAGCTCGATGACCAAGGAAATATTGTTCGAAACAAAGCAAGGTTAGTAGCTCAAGGTTATTGTCAAGAAAAAGGTATTGATTATGATGAAACATTTGCACCCGTAGCACGTTTAGAAGCTATTCGTATTTTACTTGCCTAGTCTTGTTTTAAAAATTTCAAGCTTTACCAAATGGATGTAAAATCCGCATTTTTAAATGGTATTATTCAAGAAGAAGTCTATGTAAAACAACCTCCGGGGTTTGAAAATTTTTCTAGGCCTAATGATGTTTATAGACTTAAAAAGGCCTTGTATGGTTTGAAACAAGCACCCCGTGCATGGTATGATAGACTTAGCTCTTTTCTTTTGCAAAATGGTTTTACAAGAGGTAAAGTGGATACTACTCTGTTTATTTTTGAAAAAGGGCAATATTTCTTATTAGCGCAAATTTATGTTGATGATATTATTTTTGGTGCTACTAATGAATCCTTGTGCAAGAAATTTTCTAAGTTAATGCAAGGTGAATTTGAAATGAGCATGATGGGGGAGCTCAACTTCTTTCTTGGACTTCAAATTAAGCAATGCCAAGAAGGAATTTATATTTCTCAATCAAAATATACAAATGAGCTTTTGAAGAAATTTGGCATTGAAGAAGGAAGAACCGTCTCAACCCTAATGGCAACAAACGCGTCAAGATTGACAAAGATGAAAAAGGCAAGTCGGTTGATGAATCCAAGTATCGGTATGATTGGTAGTTTACTTTATTTAACCGCAAGTAGACCGGATATTCTTCATGTCGTATGCCTATGTGCTCGTTTTCAAAGCAATCCCAAAGAATCTCATATGAGTGTCGTTAAAAGGATTTTTCGATATTTGATAGGCACTATTCAATATGGCTTATTCTATCCAAAGAATGAAAATTTTTCTCTTAAAGGTTATAGTGATTCGGACTATGCGGGAAATATTGATGATCGGAAAAGTACTTAGGATCATGTCAATTTTAAGCGATTGCCTAGTATCTTGGTTTTCAAAGAAGCAAAACTGTGTTTCACTTTCAACGGCCGAAGCCGAATATATATCCGCGGAATTTTGTTGTACTCAACTTCTTTGGATGAAACAAACTCTAGCGGATTATAAATGTTCTTTTGAAAATGTTCCTATCTTTTGTGATAACATATCCGCTATAAATATTACTCAAAACCCGGTTTATCATAACCGTACTAAACATATTGAGATTCGACATCATTTTCTAAGGGATTGTGTATCAAAACGAAAAATTGAGATATCTTTTGTACCATCTCAAGATCAATTAGCAGACATTTTTACTAAACCGCTAACTTCCGAGACTTTTGCATCAATATGAGCTCGGTTAGGCATAATGCATATTGAATGAGGTTTATGATTGCATTTTGCACTTTTTTAAAACCTAGGGCGAAAAATCGGATTTTTGGTTCAAACTTTGGAATTTGGAAAAGAGAAAGAACCTCTGGCGATTTGGCAAGGCAAGGCATAAAGTGGCCGCCCATGCCGTCGACCGGTCGCCCCTCACGTTTTTTTGGTTAAATTCGTTTCTGTTTTCAGTCTCAGCCATTTTGGCTTATTTTGTCCATTTTTCGTCCCCTTCGCATTTTGCACACAAATTTCACTTCAAATTTGTTTTCTTGCATATGTTTTATATTTTGGACTTCATTAAGCTCGATTATCATCATTATTGCTCATCTTTACCGAATAAATGGTAAGAATTCTACTCCATTTGTTCAATTGGGTTGAACCCTTGAGATTTTGACTTATTTGCAAAATTCTTGATGCTAGTTTCATATGAATGTGATGAGCTTAATATTTATGATGTATTGAATGTTGTTTGAACTGAATTGGTGATGAAAATTTTTGGCTTAAACGAATCCCAAAGGCGTTATATTACTCTTGTTTTATTCAATACACGCCAACTGTTCGACAAAGTGTTTCAATGAAAAAATCATCACCTACATGATTCTCTTGATTTGAAAAGTCTTATAATTTTATAGAGATCATTTTTTATCAATCAAATGAGCTTTTACAAATCAAATGAGCAATGTTTTCTCTTTTATTCGGAATTTAAGCTTAAATGCTCAATATGCTCGATAAATCTATAATATTTGCGCACTTTGATATAAATATATGATGTTTTTATCGTGGTAACATTCTTTTTGATGATTCCAAAGGGGGAGAAACAGGAAAAACGCTCATACGCTCAAAGTAGCGAAAATAAGCTTGCAAGAAAAGCTATAAGCTAGGGCTCTTAAAAGCCATAAGCTGTGAATATTGCTTAGTCCATTTGATGTATTGTGGACTTTTATGCTTGACTAATGATGTCTTGTGACAGGGGGAGCTTTTAAGCTCATATAATTCAAGCTTAAGTTGTAAAAGCTAAGCTTTTAGCTTTTAGTTGGTTGCTTTAATGTTTGTTCTTTATATGCATGTTGATAGGGGGAGCTTGTGCAAAAATGATTTTGAAAAATCTTTGCTCCTACTCTTGTGTGTTGTACTTATGATAAATCTTACTTGTAATGGATTGTTGTTTTAAGACCGGAAAATTTGTTTTATTTTAAAATCGACCTTCTAAAATTGTTTTGGTTTGTAATCATCAAAAAGGGGGAGTTTATTAGATAAATGTTTTTATCAAGATTTTGATGATTTTGGTTAAATAAGTTTTTATACCAAAACAATGTTTTTATATGTTGTCCAAATACTCCTAAATGATTTAAAATATTTTTACTAATTTTTGGAGTATTTCTTAAGAGATTTTAATTTAATAAAAATTGGATAACACTTTTGATGGTTTTGTTTAAATTGGTTTTTACACCAAAACTATGTTTATAAATGTTGTCCAAATACTCCCAAATGATTTAAAATGTTTTTACTAATTTTTTGGAGTATTTCTTGAAGTTTATTTTTGAAAAAAATCGGACAACATTTCAAATTGGAGGTCGGACCAGGTTGCCCAAATGGGTCGGTGCACTGAAGGAAAGAAAACACGAAACAAAACATACTGACTTAAAAAATGGAGCAGGGGGAACGGTCCAGGGGAGGGCCGACCGGTCGCACCCTCGGGAGACCGGTCGACCCCCCTCCGACCGTCGCCCCCCGCAACCCCTACCCGGATCGCACTATTTTTTTCAAACGGTGAAATCTTCAACAGGCAACCGGTCGCCCTATGATATTTTTGTGACAAAAAATGATGTTGTTTGAAATTCTTTGACAAAGAAGATTTACTTTTGATTTTTGTACAATATTTCTACATCTTGTGATCTTCTTTTTGTAGACAAAAGTGAAGATAGAGGAGCCTATGTTGGGAGCCTATGTTGGTGAAGACTTCCCTATAAATAGAGGATGAATTGAAGACACAAGATATAACACATACAAGCAAAACACACAACAAGAAATTTGCAAATTGTTCAAGCTTTCATTTTTACATTCTTGTTGTAATAGCACGAGTACTTTCACTTGCACATCTTTGAGGTCTAGGCTTTTTGATTCTTGATTACACTTGCACTCAATCTTTGTATTGGTTTCATAGAGTTGTAATCTTGAATTTTGTCCATCATTCAACACAAGACATCCTTGTGAGTATTCTTGTGGTAAGAATACACTTGGGTGATCTAGGTGATAGGTGTTTGAAGAGTGTGGTACTCTTCAAAGGTGGTGAAGAAAGATTGTGGTAATCTCCTTGAAGGTGTTGTAAGAGGATTGTGGTGATCCTCAAGGTGTTGTATTAATTGTGGTAATTAATAAAATCTTTTTTCTTTTTAAAATCCATCCAGGAGATCTTTGGGGTGGTAGAGGATTAGGCTCTAGGTGGGTTGAACCTCTTTAAATCAACGAGTGTTGTTTAATTTCCGCATTTACATTCTTGTCATTTACTTGTTGATTCGAAAAAGAGGGTGATTTGCGAAAAATCGGCATAATCTGTTCACCCCCCTCTAGATTATCGTAGCCACTTGGACTAACATTACCGTGCATGCCCTTGTAATTTCTCAGAGTAAATTGCAATTTAAGTCATGTACATTATCTGGTGTTGGCAATAATACACCTAAAATTCACGATCTGTAAAAAAGTCATGTGGTCTTCATAAATATCTTGATCGCAGCCCTTTTGTCACTGAAACATGGATATCTATCGAAACATTCCACATGTCCACATGTATGGCTACATTTGTTGACGTGGAAACCGATTTTGATTATATAAATATTCTCTAAATGAGTTTTTATTCTCTAGATTTCCATTGAATCAATAGGCCGACTCACTTATAGAATATCCACAGAAAAGAAATAGTTTCAAGTTTCAATATGAGAAGGTTTGGGCCTGTTTGTTTATGTTTCCATGGTCCATTTCCAGTTTCTGGAGTTGGAAATAGAATTTTGAGAATTTATTGGTTTTCGTGTGGAAATTGGGATTGTGTTTGGATGAATGAATTGAAATGTGTTTTATGTAGGGTTGGAAATGAGATTGTGTTTGGTTTGAGTAGTTTTGAAATATTATTTTATGTATATAATAATTGAAAAGTTGGTAGTGGTGGGGTCCACTTCAATATTTTAATTTGAATATATAATATTATATTTGTAAGATTATAGTTGGTGGGTCTCATTAGATAGTTATAATTTAAAACTTGTAATATTTTAAGTAGATAAAGTTGATAATGGTGGGTCCCACATATATAATTGGGTTAAAATATGAAAATAGTGATTGATAAGTAATGATGAGTGATGTAGGGTAGTGTATAGGTTTGAGAATAGAAATTATAGGTTTGAGATGTTGTTTTATGTGAAAAATAGAAAATGAAAATGATAATTTCCATTGGAAATTTTATAAACAAACATGATTCCACTTTTATGTATAGTTGGAAACTGGAAAGAGGCCATTGGAAATATAAACAAACAAGGCCTTTGGCTGTGTGTGGACATGTGAATTTTTGCGGTGAATATTCCAACTTCTAGCGAACAAAATATTGAAACTGAAAGTTCTATGAAAGTTACATGATTTGTTGCAATCGTGGATTTGTAGGACTAAAACTGCAATATACCATTTGGAAATAATTCGGAATGTTGAAGTGGTTGTGATTTAGGCATTAAGTATCACCTCGTAAGATAGATAGAGTTTGTTTGCTTCGTTCGATTAGGTAATATTCTAACCTACCACATGTTTACTTTAACGATGAAGGCACGTGATAAAACCTAAAGATCGGCATTGTAATAATGAAAATAGTTATTATAATCTTGAAATCAAATTTGAGATTAGATGGTCTACGAAGTACTATAGTAAGGTAGTAACAACAACAACAAGAAACTAATTAAGCCTTAATCACACTATGTGGGGTAGGTTATAGGGATCATATCGCGCTATCGTTTACGGTTATAAGCCATATTTTCATTTATTTTTAGATATAATATGTCTTGTTTAATAGTTTCTTTCCAAGTCTTTTTAGGTCTTCCTTGTTGAAATATGCTTTGTTTACAAAGTGATTACAACGGGAGCATTCAACAATGGCTTTACAAACAGAAAATGGAAAATTACAATGAAATAGAAATCTGACTATTACAACTGAAAAAAGCCGAGTCGAGTAGAACTCTATCCGCAAGACAAATACGTCCCGGCTAGTGCTCACGGTTTGACGTAATGTCCCCAAAGATAAAACGGTTTTACGTCCTTCGTATGCAGTAGCACCCCGGACACAAAGGCACTGTCGAACTCGAAGGAGCGAGAAGCGTCTTTGGACTCGAATGCAGAGTGAAATGTTGTTGAAAATGTGATACGAAATGTTACGACACTTTCGACGACACCTTTGAAAAATCTTTTTTTTTGAATGTATGCGATTTTCAGACGTAAATCGCAATGGAACCAGCTATTTATAGACAGCAAAAACTCCACCTGCAGGGAATTAATCATGGTAAGGTAATGGGCATTAACCTCCTTTGTAACTCCCAGGTGTTACAAACACATTGATGACCACAATCTGGGGGTTACAACCCCACTATCTAAGGAGTTACATACTCCATTAGTCAACTATGAATTTGGACACCTGCAATGTCCAGGTTCATCCGGCGGCCCAACACCCAATAGTCACGAATTTGGGCCAAGCCCATTTTTGAGTGACAAAAGTGTTGTGGACCTGGACCCGGGCCCAATAGGGCCGGGTCGGGCCGGCACAAGCCCACGCCCACGCCCAGGCCGGGCCGGGCGGGCGGGCGGGCGGGCTCGCGCGCGCGTGTGGTCCACTTGTGATCATCCACTTATGTTATAGTATATCCAACTAATAGCATCTTCTAGTTTATAAACTAGGATAAACTTAGCTTTCTAAGCTATGTGAGATGAAGAAAAATCCTTTCAACTCCCTTTTCATAATACCCATTTTTGTGGCCAACTTCGTGTATTAATTTCTCACTCACCGAAATTCGGTTTTGAGAAATAAAAAATACTACGAACATCTACTCGGAAAGTAGATCAATAATATACAATTTAATTCCTCCAAAATTAAATTCTTAGCCACGAAAATTTGGTGAAGTCGGACGACGCCCACTTTCTCAAACCCAAATTTCCAACAATCCCCCACATGAGTGGAAATTAATGCATGCATGAATGCGGACACGCAACTTGATCCTCAAGAGAATCGCATCGGGATAGGTAGCTTGTGGCTTTGAACCTTCCATAGTCAATACTATCGGGTACACTGGTGGCCTAGTGGACGTAATGCCTTGAACTATTCCTCCACGGTGTATACCGAGACAATAGCATTAACACAGTAAGGTCTCAACCCCTCATGTTCTCACGTTTGTGTCCGTTTCTGGCCATGGACACCACTTTGGATTCATAAGTGTTACCTTGAAGCGGCCCTCACTTCTCACTTATATAGGTGATCTCCTATCCGAGTATCCTGCCATACTCTACCTCAACGAGGTGTAGGAATCATTAAAAGTCAAATGACTTAGCCTCACCACAACTTGCAGGTGTTCAACACTTGGCATTGCTCTCTAGGGATGGGTTGAAACATTGTTTCCAAGTGTTACAACTCAACCTTCATAGCTTAGTTTTCCCATTGAACCAAGTTCTTGGGATCTCCAGTCATCATGGTTGGGTTACCACTATGATGGTTATTTTCACTTTGTGGACTTTAAGCACATTCCCTCTAGCAATTTACACAATTGATCTCAATTCAGTCCTTTCGTCAAAGGATCTGCCAAATTGTCTTTTGACTTTACGTTGTCAATTGACATCACACAATTTGAGATCAAATGTCTTACGTTATTATGTCTCCGACGTATATGTCTAGACTTACCGTTATACATATTTCTCTATGCCCTTCCTATAGCCGCTTGGCTATCACAGTGAATCATCACATAAGGCACAGGCTTCCTCCATGATGGCTCAAAAGCTACCTTTAAAACCATAGGCAAGTGCACCTATCATTTTATAGTATAGATTATTGAGTACCGAGTGTCATTCCCACGAGGATTGTAAGTACTAATAATTACCGCCTTTTTGTTATTTAATCTAACAATTTTGAGTTTTTGTTTGATGAAAAAGGAAAACAAATTATAAATTGTAAAAATGAAGTAAAATTTGTAGAATAAGAAATCAAGAGATAAAAGTGTGTTTGAATGTAAATCCCTCTAGAATGTTTTTGTGATTTGACAAGTTAAAAGATTCAACCATAAGCCCTTAAGTAAAAACCAACCTCTTTTAATAAAATCTCATGCTATGTGGACCGTAGAAATTCCCGATTTAAGTTAATCCCTTTCTCAAGGCGAAAAACTCCTAATCTCAAGTTGATTAATCAAATCTCTTTCTAGTTAAAACCCCAAGATTGCATTATAACGATTTATGAATTCCCATATTAGGTTTGACCCTAATCCGGAAGATTTATGTCGTCCCTATATCTAGGATTGCATGCAACTCTATTCACTTATACAATTTCTTTTTCACCATAAATCTTTCGATTACCCGATGAAGAAAAGATATCAAATTAATATACCGGAAATATTAACTCGAATGAGATAAGCATGATATAAGTGAATCACACAAGACATGAGAATTTTATTAAAAACATACAAACCTTAATCACAAATCCATTCTAGAGTTCATTACACTCAAACACTAAGATTTTAGCTACTCATGATTTTGACAAAAGAGTAAATTACACAAGAAGATTTAAGCATTGTAGACATGGTGTACTTATCTTTCTCAAAACCTCAATGGACTTCTTCCTTGATTGATGATGTTGCTCCAAGCCTTCTTCTCCAATATTGCCCCAAGCTTTCTTCTTCAAGACCCCTTGATCCCAATTCTACTTAATGAAATGAATACAATGAATATTTCCTGAATATCTAATGAATGCCTCTCTCAATTTCAACCCTTGGCTTTTATAGGCAACCAATACATTGATAGTACTCTCTTTTATTAAACAATCACCCACATTTTCCTTGTTGGTTGGTGAATTCTTGTATTCAAGTGATGAGGGATGGGACATGGAGACATGTTTCAGCAAAATATGGTGTTAAAAGTGTACAAAAGTGGCCAAAATGGGTTGGTTGGTGAGTTTTCCCCAAATTCCGCAAAGAAAAGTTGCAAAAAGAGGTCCGGACACGCCGTGTTGGGCAAAGACGGCCAGGCCGTCTTTGCAACAAAATTGCCGGAAACACGCCTGACACGGCCGTGTTGGACAACACGGCCAGGCCGTGTTGTACGACACGGCCAGGCCGTGTTCGGGCCTGTTTTGTGCGATTTTTCCTCCTCTTTTGATCCCTTCAACATGGCCATGTTCGGTGACACGGTTTGGCCGTTTTGGACCCTTTTTCCAATTTTTATCCAATTTATTTCCTTCTTTTATGAACATGGCCATGTTACTTGACTCCCCAAGTCATGTTGAGTGATTTTCTTGCCTTTTTTCAAGTAATATTGGCTTCACATTGCTCCAAATTGCTCCACCTATAATGTTAAACACATCACACGATGAAATGCTACAGAAATACTTGAGAAACTATGATTTTTCTAACAAAACAATTCAAAAACTATTGAATTAATAATACAAAATATGTACAAAATGACACTTATCAAACCGCCTCCAACTTGGAAATTTTGCTTGTCCTCAAGCAATTTTTAAAACAAAGAGATGGGTTGAAAACAAAAAGAGATATCTATTTTCACAATTTCGACATGATTGAAGTGAACTGCTAACCTTTTCCTTCCCAATTAAGTCAATCCATCCGTTTTTCAAATCAACCAATTTGTTAAAAAGAGAGTGACTTCAATAATTGGAATCGTTCAAAACATCACAGTTGTCATATCACGAAAAATTTGTCGTTCATATGCTTAGATCAAATACAAAAATGTAATGATAAAAGGAGAAGTCCAAAACTCGGGTCTTTTCAATTTTTTTTTATATATTGCAAATATAATTATAAAATCAGGACCTTTTTGAGGCAAACTTCCACTAGGTTTAAATTTTAATGTCTTTTCAAAAACTCCTAGGGTGGTGTCCCATATTCATATTTGTGTCGCCGTTTTACGTAAGAGACAAACATGGGGCTCATGAATGCTCCTAGTTACTAAGCAACAACAAACAGAGGAATATAACCTCGATTTGTCCCTTTATATAACAGTATTAGCACATTTTTTTTATTTTTTTTATTTCGTTTTTTTTTTCTTTTTTTTTTCTTTAAACCCGAGTTATGGTTTCTCTAGTGATCATGACACAAAGTATCTAGATTTAAGCAAAGTCCAAGCTAACTTCATGACATTAAACTCTTTTGGCCAAATTCATCCTTTTACTAGAGTCACGCAGTTTAAAAACATTTTGGCAATTTGAGTTTTCAAAAAGATGACTTTTTCGGGATAAAAATGGTCATAACCAATCCACAACTAACCTATCTAATTGTAAAAAAAAAATTACCTCATGTTTGTTTGCAAGGTATTGATAAGGTGCGTAAAAATAAAACGAAATATCCACAAAGAAAGCTAAAATACGCAAAGCTAAAGAAAATAGTTCAAATCCAAGCGTTCTAACAAATCTCACCACCCCCAACTTCAAGGGTCACATTGTCCCCAATGTGAAGAGGAGATGGGATACAAAATGGAGCAAAGGAAACGAAAACTAAGACAAAGACAAATACGACCTTATGACGGTGGTGGGAAGTGTCCTTGAGAGAGGTGCCATTGATGGAGTTGAGAGAAAAGGGCATTTTGTTGTTGTTGGTCCTCTCGAATATCCCTAATGACGCCAAATTGCTGCTCCATCATTTGTTGTTGGCGGTCAAGCATATTCTGTTGGCGTTCGAGCATCGTTTGTTGATATGATAGCATGTCTCTTTGGTGTTGTTGCTCTGTGAGAATAGCTTGAAGATTGACTTGTTCATGCGGTGGCGGTGGTGGTGGTGGGTGAGATGAAGGAGTATGGGGTGGTGAACCCCTTGGAGGAGATGGGGATTCGGGAGCATCATCCTCTATGGGAGGTAGTTCGAGGCGAATTCTGTCATCCTCCGGATTGTGTCGCATACCCATCAACCAATTGTCACGATTACGAATTGTAGTTCGTGCCGGGTCGGGAAGTAATAGTCGTTGGGATGTATGTCGAAAAAGCAAGCAAAATTGATCATTGATTCTTTCAATTAATTTTATAGCAGTACATACCTCGAGATCAATACGCGTGCTTCCTCGCGCTTGTTGTAAATCCGTTAAGTCATGCTCGAAGTGAAGAGCAATTGGAGTAATTAGGCCTCCAACAAGAATTTTACTACATTCGCCCGCCCCGACTTTCCGAAAATAGCGTGCTAAGTGAGACCGGTGTCAAGGTGTTTGCCATAGACCATAGCCCATAAAAACAATAGTTCATCCTTCCTCAAATTCCCGTCACTTTCCCCCCTACCGAAAAGTGTGCTAGCCATCACACGATGCATATAACGAAAACAAGGATATATTACGCGTGATACTTTAGCACGGGAAGCAACATAGTCATATGAAGGGGCTATTTCATTCCAAAATCGCTGTGCATTAAAGTCGCTAGGAAAGCGTCTGTTACCATCAATTGGAAGACCATAAATTTGGTTGAAGTCGGCAAGAGTCAATGCATATTCTTGATTGAACAAGCGAAAAGAGATGAGGTCGTCCCTAGCATGAGTTCCCGTGAGGATTTCGGCGTTAAATGAGCTAAGGAATTCCAGTGTGACGCGCTCATAAGTTGGTGCTTTCGCACCCATGAAGCGATCCCCACCCAACTTGTTCAAACATCCAATCAATATCTTCTTGTAGCCAAGGGTCTCTAATGTCACGGCGTCAGGATACCTGGTGTTGTGCAATGGTTTACTCAACAATTGTTGATATCGGGTTGCTTGCTCGTCATCCCGGAATAGAATACCGTGCGATTACTTGGTGGATTAGCCGGGAGGGGCGGCGAGAGCCGAGAGGGTCCCCAGGGCGGAAGGAGCGGTAACTCGGCTTCGTTTTGACATGGTAGTCCTGAAAAAGGAATTTTTGATAGCAACATGCAATACAAGGACAGTTACTATTAATATTTCTTTGAAAACCAATTATCCTATAAAAACCATGCCTCAATTAAATTCCCAACAACAACATCATCCCATCACCTTCAAGTTCTCATCAAAATAGCAAGTAAGTTACAACAAAGCACGGTTTCCACTCATGATCAATCATATGATTCTAAGAATCAATCAATCAACAAACGCTCATATCGTTATATTTAGGCAACAATAAACCCTTTCATTCGTTTAGGACCAATTTTGTTGGTGAAATTAAGCAAGATAATTCCAACAATTGACTTCACATGATTTTACCCATACAAATTTCAATAGCACATGGGGCCAACATTATCACCATAAAAATCCAAAAATACCCTCATCTTCAACACAAAAAATTCCAAAAATTTAAGTTAAATCAAAAAGCCCTAAATGATAGAAATTTATGAACAAATTGAAAGCATAAAAACAAAAATGATGAAATTAAACACAAAAAATAACATAGAAAATCATACTTTGAAATAGAAACCACAAGAGAAATCTCCCAAAACCCACACAAAATTCCCAACAATCAATCGGTAGAAGTGTTGGCAATGGAGGAAAGATGGTGTTTTATGGAAGAATTTGAGTTTAGATGGAAGAGTGAGGTGAATTGGGGGAAATTTTGGTGAAGAAGAGGGGTTTTTAGGGTTTGGGGATGAAAAATTTTGAAAAAAATACCCCAAATTCGAACCCCTCCTGTTTTTTACGGCCGGACACGGCCCAGGTGTCGGGCGACACGGCGGCCTGGCCGTGTTCGGCTGTTCGGCGAATAAAAATTTTGGGCCCGAACACGGGCGTGTCGGGCGACACGCCCCGTGTTCGGGCCAATTTTTGATTTTTTTTTTAAAAAAAAAAGAAAAATGGGGAATTTGCGACACGACCATGTTGGGAGACACGGCCATGCCGTGTTCGGGCTGATTTTTTTTTTTTTTTTATCAATCCGAGTAAAAATGAATCCTAAGTAAAAATTGGAAACAAGTTGACAAAAAAATCATCGGGTTGCCTCCCGGGTAGCGCTTCTTTAGTGTCGTATAGCTGGACTGTTTCACCTCTAATTGTGTGATGTATTTGGGGGATCCTCAAGCTTGAGGGAATCTCTATAATTATCATCGATGGTGCCCCCAAAATAAAGCTTAAGGCGGTGTCCGTTGACCTTAAAGGTGCCCATTTCCTTGTGCGTAATTTCGATAGTCCCGTAAGGAAACACTTGAGTAACGGTGAATGGGCCGGACCACCTGGATTTTAACTTACCCGGAAATAGGCGAAGTCGGGAATTGAATAGTAACACTTGATCACCCGGTTGGAATTCCCTCATGTGCTTGTCATGCCATTGTTTCGTTCGTTCTTTGTAAATTCTCGAATTCTCGTATGCCGAATTTCGCCATTCTTCGAGTTCGTTAATCTGCAATAAACGGTTATTTCCTGCACTTGACAAGTCATAATTAAGCATTTTAATAGCCCAAAAGGCTTTATGTTCAAGCTCAACCGGCAAATAACATGCTTTACCATAGACGAGTCGGTATGGGGTAGTCCCTATTGGCGTTTTGAAAGCCGTTCTATAAGCCCAAAGGGCATCATCGAGTTTGAGGGACCAATCCTTGCGAGAGTGCCCAACCGTTTTTTCCAAAATTCATTTTAATTCGCGGTTGGACACTTCGACTTGACCGCTAGTTTGGGGATGATAAGCGGTCGCGACTCGGTGTGTGACACCATAACGCTTTAAAACCTTATCAAATTGATTATTACAAAAGTGAGTGCCTCTATCGCTAATGATGGCTCGTGGTGTACCAAACCGGGTAAAAAGTTTTTTGAGAAAATGCACCACCACTCGAGCATCATTTTTAGGTAAAGCTTGAGCCTCTACCCACTTAGACACGTAGTCAACGGCTACCAAAATATATTTATTGCCAAACAAACGACGGAAAAGGTCCCATAAAATCAATACCCCAAACATCAAAAATTTCACAAACAAGTATACCGTTTTGGGGCATTTCATTTCTTCGAGAAATATTCCCTGTTCGTTGACAACTATCACAAGTTTCAACATACCGTTTTGCGTCTTTGAAAAGTGTAGGCCAATAGAAACCCGACTCAAGGACCTTGCGTGCCGTAGTATTTGCTTGATAATGTCCACGGTGGGTCCTTTGTGACAATGATTCAAAATGGAGATTGTTTCGGGAAGTGCAACACACCTTCGTATGATTTGATCCGCACAAACTCGGAATAGGTGGGGATCGTCCCAAATATAATACTTGAGGTCCGAAAAGAATTTCTTCTTTTGTTGATGGGTCATCCCTTTTGGGAGAACTTTTCTGCAAGATAATTAGCAAAATCGCAAACCAAGGAATATCAATTGAAATTGAGTTGAGGGCAAAGAGTTGCTCATCTGGGAAAGAATCGTTGATATGTCCATTGTGTTGCTCATCTGTGCCGGAGTGCTCAAGCCGAGATAGGTGGTCGGCGGCAAGATTTTCGGCACCCCGTTTATCTTTGATCTCCACATCGAATTCTTGGAGTAAGAGAACCCATCGAATTAGTCGTGGTTTTGCGTCATTTTTGTCGAGCAAATAGCGTAAAGCAGAGTGATCCGTATAAACAATGACTTTGGATAGAATCAAGTATGAGCGAAATTTGTCAAAGGCGAAAACCACTGCAAGTAGTTCCTTTTCGGTAGTTGTATAGTGTGATTGAGCAGGATTCAAAGTCTTACTTGCATAGTAAATTGGCCGGAAATGTTTATCTTTTCGTTGCCCAAGTACCGCTCCTACCGCATAGTCACTAGCATCACACATGAGTTCGAACGGTTGAGACCAATCCGGAGCCACCATGATGGGAGAAGTGGTGAGTTTTTCTTTCAAAGTGTTGAATGCTTGGAGACATTCATCGTTGATATCAAAAACCGCATCCTTTTCTAAAAGACGAGTAAGCGGTCGGGCGATTTTTGAAAAATCTTTGATAAAGCGCCTATAAAACCCGGCGTGCCCCAAAAAGCTTCGGATAGCTTTCACCGAGGCGGGCAGTGGCAATTTGGAAATTGTATCAACTTTCGCTTTGTCAACTTCAATTCCCCTGTAAGAAATTTTATGCCCCAAAACAATACCTTCTTGTACCATGAAGTGGCACTTTTCCCGATTAAGTACCAGGTTAGTCTCTTCGCAAGCGAACAAGGACTTTTTAAGATTTGCAAGACAAAGATCAAATGAATCCCCAAAAACCGAAAAGTCATCCATGAAGACTTCCATGATTTCTTCTACAAGCTCGTCGAAGATGGCAAGCATACAACGTTGAAAAGTTCTTTGGTGCGTTGCACAACCCAAAAGGCATGCGTCTATAGGCGAAAGTACCGTAGGGACAAGTGAAAGTGGTTTTCTCTTGGTCCTCCGGTGCTATCGGATCTGAAAATAAACGACATGCCATCAAGGAAGCAATAATAGAGGTGACCGGATAAAGCGTTCAAGCATTTGATCAATAAAAGGTAAGGGAAAGTGGTCCTTGCGAGTAGCATCGTTAAGTCGTCGTGTCGATGCAAACTCGCCAACTCGTTACCGTTCGCATCGGAATAAGTTCATTCTTTTCATTTGGTACCACCGTCATCCCCGTGAACGGGCGCCAAAAACTTGATGGCTCAAAAGCTACCTTTAAAACCATAGGCAAGTGCACCTATCGTTTTATAGTATAGATTATTGAGTACCGAGTGTCATTCCACCTTTCTTTGGGACCACTTGAACCTGGACTTACCCATTCGCCAAAGATTGGATAGATGAGCCCAAAGATCTAGTAGTTTGATTACCTCCGCTTTAACTACCTCTTTCATGTTTGGATTTAAGCGTACGCCGAGGTAGAACAACCGGCTTGAAGTTTTCCTCCATCGAGAATCTTGTGAGTGCAAAAGGAAGGATTGATCCCTCGAATGTCGGAGATTTTCCAAGCGATGGCCTTTTTATGTTCCCGTAATATTGCCAACAATCTATCCTTTTGATGAGAAGATAAATTGGAAGAAATAATTACGGGAAGTTTGGCGTTCTCGACTAGAAATGCATATTCCAAGTGTTCGGGTAACTCCTTGGCTCAACGGTGGTGGATCCTCAATGGATGGTTTGATATGCCCCACTGTGAGTTTTCAATCTTTTCGAACTCTTTTCATTCGTTCGTTGGTTTATTTTCCTCCAATGCGAGCACGGATTCCCTAAGAAAGGGGTTTTCATCCGATATACCTGCACTTTGAACAATACAAGTCTCCAAGAATTCGTTAGAAATCATGCTTGGTAGAGAGTTGGTTATCTCCATATCGATAAAATCAATAGCAAAACAGGAGTCATCTTTATCTATCGTATTTTTCATTGATGTAGCGATTTTAAAAATGACTTGTTCATCTTCGACTCTTAAAATTAGTTTGCCATCATGCACGTCAATGATTGCCTTAGCAGTAGCTAAAAATGGACGCCCTAGGATCAAAGGGACTTCGACATCTGTATGCATATCAAGAATTACAAAATCGACAGGAAATATAAACTTATCGACTTTGACCAAAACATCTTCAACAATGCCTCTAGGATATTTAATAGATCTGTCAGCTAATTGCAGGCTCATCCTAGTTGGTTTTGGCTCTCCTAGACCCATTTGTTTGAATAAATCATAAGGCATCAAATTAATGCTAGCCCCTAGATCGGCCAATGCCCGATCAACAGTCAAATTACCGACATGACAAGGAATAGTAAAACTCCCTGGATCTTTGATTTTCTGAGGTAACTTGTTTTGCAAAATTGCCGAGCATTCCTCATTTAATTGCACCATGGATATTTCTTCAAGCTTCTTCTTATTTGAAAGAAGATCTTTTAGGAACTTGGCATATTTTGGCATCTGTGAAAGGGCTTCAACAAAAGGAATATTGATGTGCAATTGTTTAAATAAATCCAAGAACTTACCAAATTGGTCGTCATGTTTGTCTTACGCAATCGACTTGGATACGGAATAGGTGGTTGGAATTCCGGTACCATTTTCTTTGTTTCCTTGGATACTTGTTCGTCTTTTTGTTGTATGGGCGTGGGTTCGTCCTCCTCCGCATCCGTACTTGTCTAGCTTTGTTCCACTCCTTAGAGTAATTGCTTTTACTGTTCTCTTGGATTTGGCTCGGTGTTGCTAGGTAAGCTCCTTGTGGCCTTTCGGAGATCATTTTGGTAATTTGACCAATTTGATTTTCCAAGTTGCGAATGGATGCTTCTTGGTTCCTTAAGGATGTTTCGGTGGCCGTGAACGGGTTTCCGTTGTTTGGACGAATTTGGACAAGTAAATCCTCCAAACTTGGTTTTCGCGATTGGAAACCGGAGGTGCGATTTAATTGGGGAGTGCATTTGGATTAGCTCATTGACCTTGATTTCCCCAACTAAAGTTCGGGTGTTGACGCCAACCTGGATTATAAGTGTTCTTTGAAAGGATTATTTTGAAAGGGTCGAGATTGATTACCTAGATAATCCACTTGTTCATGCGGCGGTATCGCGTGAGGGCAATCTTGGTGGTTGTGCGATCCTCCACAAGTCTCGCATGAGAAGGCTTGTTGTGGTGGTGGTTTTGGAGCGCCAACCCGTCTATTTTTCGAGTTAGAGCTTCGACTTTGTGCGGCTAGTGTCACCACCGCGTCCGCATTATATACTCCCACTGACCTGTTGGTTTTTCCTCGTACGGATTGCCATTGATAGCCATTCATGGCCATTCCTTCTATGAGATCTTGGGCGGCTTTGGGTGTCTTATTGTTCAATGTTCCTCCCGCCGCCGCATCAATCATCTGTCTTGTCGATGAGAGCAACCCATTGTAAAATGTTTGGACTTGCATCCAAATGGGAAGACCATGATGTGGGCATTTTCGCAGCAATTCTTTGAATCTCTCCCAAGTGTCGTACAAGGTTTCATCGTCCTCTTGAGTGAATGAAGAGATCTCATTCCTCAATCGTGCGGTTTTAGCGGGTGGGAAATACTTTAAAAGGAATTTTTCCGCCATAATGCTCCATGTTGTGATTATTCCCTTCGGTAAAGTGTTTAGCCATTGTTTAGCCCATCCCCAGAAGAGTAAATGGGAACAAGCGTAAACGGATGGCATCGTCGGAGACTCCATTTATTTTGAAAGTATCGCAAATTTCGAGGAAATTCGCGATATGATTATTGGATCTTAAATGGTAAGCCGTTTAATTGGACAAATTGTTGCACCATTTGAATGACATTCGGTTTGATTTGAAATTATTGGTCGCAAAGCGGCGGGCCTTACGATACTAGACGACGCATCATCCATAGATGGCTTGGCGTAGTCGCATACATGGTTCTTTGTTGTTCATCCGCCATATCGGGATCCTTGCTTTCGTTAGTATCCTCCTCGTGGTCTGTACTAATACTTTCCTCGTGTTGCTACCGGCGGTCTCGCTTCCCGATTCGGCGACAAGTAGGCATGCGTTTGTAGTAAACAAGGAGGATAAGTATAATCCAAGACTTACAAAGATAGATACCTAGAAAGACAATTGATGAAAATAAAAAAAAATGATTAAATTAACAAAAATAAGGTGTTCTTAATATTACAATCCCAAAACGGCGCCAAAAACTTGATGGCTCAAAAGCTACCTTTAAAACCATAGGCAAGTGCACCTATCGTTTTATAGTATAGATTATTGAATACCGAGTGTCATTCCCACGAGGATTGTAAGTACTAATAATTACCGTCTTTTTGTTATTTAATCTAACAATTTTCAGAGTTTTTGTTTGATGAAAAAGGAAAACAAATTATAAATTGTAAAAATGAAGTAAAATTTGTAGAATAAGAAATCAAGAGATAAAAGTGTGTTTGAATGTAAATCCCTCTAGAATGTTTTTGTGATTTGACAAGTTAAAAGATTCAACCATAAGCCCTTAAGTAAAAACCAACCTCTTTTAATAAAATCTCATGCTATGTGGACCGTAGAAATTCCCGATTTAAGTTAATCCCTTTCTCAAGGCGAAAAACTCCTAATCTCAAGTTGATTAATCTGAAATCTCTTTCTAGTTAAAACCCCAAGATTGCATTATAACGATTTATGAATTCCCATATTAGGTTTGACCCTAATCCGGAAGATTTATGTCGTCTATATCTAGGATTGCATGCAACTCTATTCACTTATACAATTTCTTTTTCACCATAAATCTTTCGATTACCCGATGAAGAAAAGATATCAAATTAATATACCGGAAATATTAACTCGAATGAGATAAGCATGATATAAGTGAATCACACAAGACATGAGAATTTTATTAAAAACATACAAACCTTAATCACAAATCCATTCTAGAGTTCATTACACTCAAACACTAAGATTTTAGCTACTCATGATTTTGACAAAAGAGTAAATTACACAAGAAGATTTAAGCATTGTAGACATGGTGTACTTATCTTTCTCAAAACCTCAATGGACTTCTTCCTTGATTGATGATGTTGCTCCAAGCCTTCTTCTCCAATATTGCCCCAAGCTTTCTTCTTCAAGACCCTTGATCCCAATTCTACTTAATGAAATGAATACAATGAATATTTCTGAATATCTAATGAATGCCTCTCTCAATTTCAACCTTGGCTTTTATAGGCAACCAATACATTGATAGTACTCTCTTTTATTAAACAATCACCCCATTTTCCTTGTTGGTTGGTGAATTCTTGTATTCAAGTGATGAGGAGGGGACATGGAGACATGTTTCAAGCAAAATATGGTGTTAAAAGTGTACAAAAGTGGCCAAAATGGGTTGGTTGGTGAGTTTTCCCCAAATTCCGCAAAGAAAAGTTGCAAAAAGAGGTCCCGGACACGCCGTGTTGGCGGCACGGCCAGGCCGTCTTTGCAACAAAATTCTTTGAAACACGCCGACATTACGGCCGTGTTAGACAACACGGCCAGGCCGTATTCGGGCCTGTTTTGTGCGATTTTTCCTCCTCTTTTGATCCCTTCAACATGGCCGTGTTCGGTGACACGGTTTGGCCGTTTTGGACCCTTTTCCCAATTTTTATCCAATTTATTTCCTTCTTTTTTGAACATGGTCATGTTACTTGACACCCCAAGTTATGTTGAGTGATTTTCTTGCCTTTTTTCAAGTAATATTGGCTTCACATTGCTCCAAATTGCTCCACCTATAATGTTAAACACATCACACGATGAAATGCTACAGAAATACTTGAGAAACTATGATTTTTCTAACAAAACAATTCAAAAACTATTGAATTAATATTACAAAATATGTACAAAATGACACTTATCACTCCAACATGGAATATCTTCCAAAAAGTTTCAAAGCCACTCTGCTTCTTCACCAGCTTTATCCAAAGCTACAAACTCAGATTCCATGATGGACCGAGCTATACACGTTTGCTTCGTGGATTTCCACGATACCACACCACCTGCAATGGTGAATATGTATCCACTAGTGGAATAAGAATCTTTCGAATCTGAAATCCAACTAGCATAGCTATACCCTTCAAGTACAGCCAGATATCTCGAGTAGTATAGCCCATACTCCAAGGTATACTTCAAGTATTTTAACACCTTGGTTAACGCTTTCCAATGCTCGTGGCTTGGATTGCTCGTGAACCTACTCAACATATTTACAGGGTAGGCCAAGTCTGGACATGTACAATTTGTAATGTACATCAGACTGCCTATAATACGTGAGTATTCCATCTGAGCCACTGGTTCTGCTTCATTAGCAACCAGATTTACACTTAAATCAATGGGCATGTTTGACGGTGAACTGTCAAAAGCATTGAATTTCTTGAGCACTTTCTCCACATAGTGGGATTGTGACAAGATAATTCCATCATGAGTTCTGCTGATTTTTATCCCCAAGATCACATCAGCAGTTCTCATATCCTTCATGTCAAAGTTTCTCTTTAACATTCTTTTCGTGTCCATGATAATATCATGACTACTGCCCATGATTAACAAATCGTCTACGTATAGACAAACTATGACAAATGCTTCTGATGTCCCTTTGACATATACACATTTATCACATTCGTTGATTTTATACCCGTTTGACAACATCGTGTTATCAAACTTAAGATGCCATTATTTTGGAGCTTGTTTCAGTCCATACAAGGATCTTATCAACTTGCACACCTTCTTTTCTTGACCGGGTGCAACAAACCCTTCAGGTTGTTCCATATAGATTTTAGCATCTATCTCTCCATTCAGAAACGCCGTTTTGACATCCATCTGATGAATCTCTAGATTGTGCAAAGCAGCAATCGCGAGAAGCACCCGAATAGACGCAATCCTCGTTACCGGAGAATAAGTGTCAAAGAAGTCATATCCTTCTTTTTGTTTAAAGCCTTTGGCTACAAGCCGTGCTTTATACTTATCAATAGTTCCATCTGCTTTATACTTCTTCTTTTGGATCCACTTACATCCTAAAGGCTTATGACCAGCAGGGAGATCAACCAACTCCCACGTATGGTTTTGCAGAATGGACTCGATTTCACTATTGATTGCTTCTTGCCAGAGCGGAGCATCTGGACTACTCAGAGCGTCTTTAATCGAGTTCGGCTCACCATCTAACATCAATGTTAGAAAGTCAGGTCCAAAGGACTTAACCACCTTTGGCCTCTTACTCCGTCTTAGTTATTCACCACTTGGTGTTGAACTAACTGTTCTGTCAAATGTGACAGCAGATGTCGTACCAAGTGTTTTTCCAGTTGTTATAACACCTGAAGCAGCACCTTCAACAACATCTGCAGTAACACCTGCAGTTGTTCCAGATGTTATAACACCCGAAGTAACACTTTCAGAAACACCTCCAGAAACATCTGAATACAGTCGTTTCTTTAAACTTCCATTTATCCTTTCTTTACAAGGATAAATATGCTCAAAGAATATAACATTCCTTGACTCAATTATGGTACCAACTGTCATTTCCGGATTTTCTGACTTATGTACCATAAAACGATATACACTATTGTTAAGTGCATAACATATAGAAACACAATCGACCGTTTTATGACCGATTTTCGCTTGCTTTGGTTCAGGTATTGAAACCTTATCCAAGCACCCCCACACTTTAAGGTATTTATAAGAATACTTACGATTTTTCCACAATTCATAAGAAGTCTTATCTTTCCCTTTAAGTGGGATTTTATTCAATATGTGGTTCGCCATTAACACAACTCCCCTCACATATTCTGTGTTTCTTTGTTCAACTCCGGATTACGCCAGAACTTACACAACTCCTGGTCTTTTCATTAGCATTAGAATGCTTTCCGTTGTTCTAAAACCATTAGAACCTCATTCCAACAATATTGTTAGAACCTCGTTCAAACAAATTTTAACCTTGTTCCGACAATTCAGTGCATTCGAACCATTTTACAAAATGAGTGTGACCTTAGATGTTGGCACACCTTCAAAGAACATTTCGGACCTCACACTTGGTTCTCAAGCGCGCCTTAGGTGTTACAACACTTTTGGCAACATCTCCCGCAAATGTCTTTCAGTGTCTGTTTCTGGTGTAACAGCACCTCAGACAACACTTTCTGCAACTGTGGTACAATGTCGCTTCTGGTGTTACAACACCTCCGACAAGACTTTCTGCAACACTTAAATCGCGAATGAAGCTCGAAAGCCAAAATGAGACAAAGTATGGTTATACCCCCACAGTCGCTGGATCCGTTAGAATTCTTAAAAAGTATTCCAACACAGTTTTCTCAAGTCTCTACCAAGACTTTCATGGATTTAGCTTCAGGCCCTCGATTGCTTTCTTCGACTTTCAGTCGAACAATCAGGCCACTAATCCAAATTCCTTACAGTTATGCATTTAGGAATTCATGAAAATTTTCAACCTGGTAACAACATCTAAACGATGCAAACCATTTGGAATTTTTCATTTAAACAACATCCCTTCAGCACGAATATCATGCGGGATCAGTTGAAACTTTCAGACTAGTTCCAACAAATTTTTGGATTCTTGGAATCATCCATTTTTTTAATCCAAAAATCTAGAAATTACGAACCTCTTGGAAATCACATCCTCATTTCGTATTTCTTTTCAAAACCATGAACTTGTTGGAAAAACATCCTCAGTTCATACCACACAATACATACAGTAAAGTGTACAACTAAGTCTGTTAAAGACAAAGTTACGGCATAGGCAATTATCATCCTAGCCCCATGCTTCAAACGCAACGCGTTTTTAGCAACAACAACAATTCCAGCAACCACTGGAAGGTCTTCTGTCAGATTCATCTCCAAGCTAAGGCTCTGTTTCTCCTCGCCATCGTGAAGGTACGATATTTGTCTTGCGTTTGTTTAAATATGCTTTGTTTACAAAGTGATTACAACGGGAGCCTTCAACAATGGCTTTACAAACAGAAAATGGAAAATTACAAGGAAATAGAAATCTGATTATTACAACTGAAAAAAGCCGAGTCGAGTAGAACTCTATCCGCAAGACAAATACGTCCCGGCTAATGCTCACGGTTTGACGTAATGTCCCCAAAGATAAAACGGCTTTACGCCCGTCCTGCGTATGCAGAAAGCACCCCAGACACAAAGGCACCTGTCGAACTCAAAGGAGCGAGAACTGGCTGCTGGACTCGAATGCAGAGTGAAATGTTGTTGAAAATATAATACGAAATGTTACGACACTTTCGACGACAATCTGGGGGTTACAACCCTACTATCTAAGGAGTTACATACTCCATTAGTCAACTATGAATCTGGACACCTGCAATGTCCAGGTTCATCCGGCCTAACACCCAACAAATCCACGAATTTGGGCAAGCCCATTTTCGAGTGACAAAAGTGTTGTGGACCTGGACCCGGGCCCAATAGGGCCGGGCCGCCCAAGCCCACGCCTAGGCCACTTGGGTCCACTTGTGATCATCCACTTATGTTATAGTATATCCAACTAATAGCATCTTCTAGTTTATAAACTAGGATAAACTTAGCTTTCTAAGCTATGTGGGATGAAGAAAAATCCTTTCAACTCCCTTTTCATAATACCCATTTTTGTGGCCAACTTCGTGTATTAATTTCTCACTCACTGAAATTCGGTTTTGAGAAATAAAAAATACTACGAACATCTACTCAGAAAGTAGATCAATAATATACAATTTAATTCCTCCAAAATTAAATTCTTAGCCACCGAAAATTTGGTCGAAGTCGGGACGACGCCCACTTTCTCAAACCCAAATTTCCAACATTCCTCTGCTTCTTTTGATTTGTGTGAGTGATTTTCTACCTTCTAAACATCGCACAGGTACATCTAAATGTCTCTTATAAACATATCCAGAATATCTTAATCGTGTTTCTCTAATTTTCTCATCAAGTGCTACTCCACTTTGTTTCTAATGTGTTCATTTCTTATTCTATCTAATCTAGTGTGTCCGTACATCTATCTTAATATTCCCATCTCTGCTACCCTCATTTTTTATTCGTGTTCATATTTAGTCGCCCAACATTATGCTCTTTAAAGCATTGCGGGCTTTATGGCCGTTTTACAAAAAATTTCTTTCACTTTTAATGCTATTTTACGGTCACAAAGGATAGAAGATGCGCTCCTTCATTCATTCCAACCCGCCTGGATCCAATGTTTAACATCTTTATTGATTTCTCCATTTTCTTCAATTATAGATCCTAAATATTTAAAACTTTTTGTTATACTCACTTCATGTCCATCAATTTTAACATTTGTTTCATTGTTTCGGTTGTTTTTACTGAAGTGACATTCCATGTATTCTGTTTTAGCCCTAGTAAAACCTTTTGATTCGAGTGCTTCTCTCCAAACTTCCAATTTTGCATTTACTCCTTCCTTTGTTTCATCAATTAAAACTATATTGTCAGCAAATAGCATATATTCAAGGATGGATTTTTATAAGTGTTTAGTGATTTCATCAATTATTAGGATAAAAAGGTAAGGGCTTAAAGCGGATCCCTAGTGTAAACCTATAGCGTTTGGGAATTCATTGGATACTCTTGTTGGTGTCCTGATACATGTTGTTATATACATATCATTTATGGCATCTATATAAGCTATTTTTATTCGTCTTTTTTCCAATAAGTGTCACATTATATCCTGGGTGACTCTATCGTATGTCTTTTCAAGATCAATAAAAAATCATATATAAATCTTATTTTATATTGTATTATTCACATAATCATCTAATTAAGTGTATAGCTTCAATTGTGGATCTTTCTGGCATGAAACCAAATTGATTATCTAATATACTAGTTTTATTTTTTATTCTTGTCTTTATAACTCTTTCTCATAGTTTCATTGCATGGTATATGATAGAATTACTAAACGAGCAGACATTAGGTTGATTGGGATTTTTATCAGCTAAAAAATGGATCACCATGTTAAAAAAGTAAAATAAGAGAAAATCTTATCATCATTTCTTCCCTGAACATAATTGTTCCCCCCATAAAAAAGTGAAAAAATCTATCGACAATTTTAATATATCACATGGGACAATAATGTTTATAGATAAATAAATATAGCCGCACAAAGTTATGCCATTGGATGGGATGGGTTTCATCACCCACTTGATCCAATGAAAAGGGTTGGACATTTGCTAAGAATTACACAAATTTCCGTAGGCCTAACCCAATTAAAATCTGCATACATGTGGGCTACGCTAAAGTCAATTCAGCCCAATTTCCTATTGCTGAGCATATAACGGCCTTGGTTCCAAAAACAGAAGCAAAACGGAACCTGAACCATTTACACACAACCATTCACACACCCACTGGGGTAATTCCATCTACTGTCTTCATGAAATAAACTTATGATTCTTATATGACAGCTTTATTGGCTACAAAATTGCACTATCTTCTTTGATGAATGATGATCTTTGTACATGCTGATGCCTGATGTTAAAAACTGTTTTTCATTATTCTTCAGATCAAGCATCAACGGTGGGTCCTGGATATGCCGGCAAGCTCATGATCCGCTTATCGACCACAGGGCTGCCAACCGTAAAATGATAAAGGCTCTGATACTTCAACCCTCTCAACCCAAGAATCTCGTGTACTGCCAATATTTTGAGAAAAAAATATCAGAACAAATAGATATTATTTGAAATACAAAGATAGCCACCAGCAAATGATATCACTTAAACCAAGTTGGCAACTAAACTCGAATGCTTGATTCAAAAAAAAAATATTAAAGAAAAGGACAATAAAAATGAATCAAATGATCTTAAAGGACTAAATTCAGGAAGCGCAAATAGTTGACAGCATCATGTCTAGAGTAGAGTGGATTTGTAGAGTCACCAGAATCTCCACCCAGACAATCTGAACTTGTAAACCAGGTTGCTACTAAGAGGGATTTGGCTGAGCTTAAAAGCTCTCCACCATCTTATATAATATGTTTGGAATTTGTTTTTAAAAAAAAAATCCAATGAGGCCCGTAATAAGACGTTAGGAGCTTATAAGCTATTTTTAAAAAAAGATGGAGCATCCCAAAATAAAATCTTATTTTGACAACCCCCTTCTATTTTGACCATTTGAATTACAAATTATCATTACTAATGTCTTATAAGTTCTAACATCGTATATTATCCAAATACTTCAACAACTTATTTTCAAAATAAGATCTAACATCTGAAAGTATCTTATACAATGTAAGAACTTATAAGATCTTTTAAATAACCGTTAGCCAAACACTCTAAGTCCTCTCCCCAAATGTTCGTGACTTTGTAAATCCTTGATCCAAGTCATACGGCAGTTCTGTTGGTACTGATGACGAGATATTACGATTAGGTTTAACTGCGCAAAGACTTCTATCATCAAATAATGTTGTAACAGAAGATTGGGCTTTTGTTATGAACCCAGTGAATTCACATGACTAAGTGACTAACTACATCATCAATGTGTCAAATTAACTTGAACCTGCTCTTATCAGTTTAATACGCCGTTCTAATATAATCCAAGACGAGCATAACTCAATTTAGCTAGTGCCTATGGAAAGAAAATATTGTAATAGAACTTTGAATCCACCATGATTATTCGTTCAATTATACTATAAAGCTTTGAATCAACTTGAAGCTATTCTTATCAAATTTTATTTACACATATTTTCACAATAATCCAAGACGAGGTATTCAGCTAGTCTTTATGGGAATAAAATTATTCAATACTAGAATAAGGAAATTTTCTGTCATTTACCATATAAAAACTAGTAATGTATGGCAGTCAAATTACCATATGAGAATCCAACGTCATTTTACATTTTAAAGATTTACCATTCATGAGCCATAACCATAGTGAAATAAGGTTATCTAATGTTATTTTACCATTTCATATTATTTGTCAGTTGTATTACAAGATGACTCACAATATAAACGATATACTATTCAGGGATCATCTTACCATATTAAATATTTACATTGAAAATACATAATATATTACCTGTGCTGGATGTATAATATTAGGAATTCAACGGGTAACTTACAAATCATTTACCATATGAACAAATTCAAATTCATCTGACCCATTCTTTACAACATTTATTAGGGAGAAGATTAAATTACTAGAATATCGTACCGTGTCTTGAATTCCATCCTTTCTGCGCCTATATATACCTAAGAGATTTAGCTAGAAAACTACACCCAAGACACTGAACATGGCACGCAAAAAAATCAAACATACACAGATTCCCAATGAGAGAGTGAGAAAATCTACTCTGAAAAAAAGGCTTGAGAGTTTGTACAAAAAAGCAAATGAGTTATCAATCTTGTGTGATGTAGAGATGTTTATCGTCATTCACAATCCTAATGAGGGCAATTCAACACTGTGGCCCTCCCAGGAAAAGGCGATGAACGGAATACTGAAGTTCTTAACCTTTCCTGAAAAGGAAAGACTCAAAAAAATGGTTCTGCAGGAAAAATTCTTGTCGGAGAAAGTGCAAGACATGGCTGAAACATTATTGAATCTTCAAAACAAGAATGATGAAACAGAAATGGGATTTCTCATGAATCAACTCATTATTGGTAAGACCTTCGATGAACTTGATTCAGGGCAGCTGAATGGTTTGTACCATTTCGTTGATCAAAAGCTAAAAAAGCTTAAGAACAGGAGTGATGAAATTGATGAGACGAGAAACAGTGGTCCTTTTGCAAGAACTTCGATCATCAAACCGATGGACAATATGAGCGGAGACATGTTTTTCAGTGGTACAATGGCTGGTATCCAAAAAAATCTAGGGCCTGAACCAACTGAAGTTATGAGCTCCTTCACTGAAGGAAATCAAGGTGGACTTCTTGATGAATTTAATCAAGTGTGGCCCACCATTTTCTCGCCCTGAGATACAATGTTATTTTAAGTCCCATGAAGATCGCTCTTCCCAATGACAACATCCAAAAGAAAAAGAATAACACACATAGCATTCTACCTTTCAAAGTTGAGATTGAGTTGATTGTAAGCGTTTTCTCTGTTAATTAATTCTACCACAATGCTTTTATGTAATTTCATGAAAACTACAAAAAGATGAATCCATTGCATTTCTATTCATGGAAAAACAAAAATGATCCCATGTACATAAGTTCGTTCACTCAGATTTTGGATGAAACACAAATTCTTTACCGCCATTCCATGTGATTGTGAGAGTATTATATCTAACCTGACAATCAATTTGGCTCCAAAACTGCAAATAATTTAAGCCTCGATATTGAGTAGGTCGGACCAAATATTGTATTTTCAATAGTTACAGTTTTTTAAACACAACACTCTATAAGGAAATATTCTCCACATTTTTAAAATATCTGAAGGGAAATGAGTAAGTAATTAATTCCAAACTCCTTGAAATTTTGGCTAATCCTAAACACGAAATTGTTGGAAAATTTGAAGGAAAATTACATATTTGACCTTTTAATAGTAAAAGGTATTTTAACCTTTTAAATAGTAAATGCCAAATTTATTTGACCTTTTCAATAGTAAAAATCAAATATTTTATTTGATGAAAGGTCATATTTTTTCCTATAAATATGGCTTGATTTTCATTTGAAAAACACACAAAAACTTACAAAGTTTCTATACATCTCCAACTCTTGTAATTTTTGGTGATAATTTTCGGGCATAATTTTTGATTCCATAGGAATAGGTAATCCGGTTTTCTCGTCTTATCCTGGGAAACAGACATCCAGAATAGGGGACGAATCTGTTTTAAGGATAGTGTGTTGAACACACGATTCGACCTAATTTTATTTTGCATACTTTGCAAATTTTATCGATTCGGGTTTTTCGATTCATATAAATTGTACTAGAAGAAATACTATTATTTTCATACAAACTTAAAACAGATTCTTCATAAATCTTCTAGTACGTTGTTTTTTCCAGATTGCTAATTATGCTAGATATTTCTTGATTTCTGCTTAAAATATTTAATGGTGTTTTATATGTAAATTAGCTATTAAAAAAAATATTGGCGTCAATTCAGGTGTATTGGTATCATGAGAGATTTGTAAATGAACTTTTAGTATATTGATACTTACACATTAGTTGGGTTACTGTTGGCATGTACTAAGGCTTTTTATTTCAATTGGAACTACTTTTTGTATATTATATTGTTTAGTTTAAATTTTAATTCTAAACTTGCTGATTAGTTGGTTTAAAAAAAAAAAGATATTATTCAGTTGATTAAGAATTTTGTACTTTGTGGCTGAAGTATTGACTAAGAACTTTGTCTAGTTCTTTCCCATTTTCAGTTTTGCATACTGTCATCAACTTAAAATTTGATTTGGCAATTGTAATTCCAATCTCTGCATATTCGGACTAATAAGCTGATTATCATCCGTTGCTATTTCGGAAAGGAAATTGCAGTTTGAATTGTTTGGACTGATTGGACTATACTTTGGACTGATTGGACTAATCTTTGGACTGATTGGACTATACTTTGGACTGTTTGCACTGATTGGACTAATCTTTGGACTAGCTAATAGATTAATACATGTGCAAATTTAGAGTGCAAGAAAATTGCAAAGGCTTTATAATAAAAGCTTGAACAATTTTAATAAATTTGTTCTTATCGTTTGTTCCGATTGATTGATATAAGTGCTAAACTTCTTGTTTTATTTGTTGTAGAAATGGCATCTGAATCAAACAGTGGTGGGTCTAACCCCGTTGTGCCGAATCCAGTTGTGCCTCGGGTAGTAGCCAACCCCACGCTTAATGTGCCGGTTAATCATGGCGAAAAACCGGAAAAGTTTAACGGTTTGAACTTTAAGCGGTGGCAGCAGAAGATGCTCTTCTACTTGACCACCTTGAACTTGGCGCGGTTCTTGACAGAAGATCCTCCACAGCTTAGTGAGGATGAGACTGATGCACAAGCGGTTAACGCTTTAGATGCTTGGAATCATGCTGATTTCTTGTGTAAAAATTATGTCATGAATGGCCTTGCAGATTCGCTTTACAACGTGTATAGCTCTAAGAAAACTGCAAAGGAAACCATAAGTATAAGACTGAGGATGCGGGTGCGAAAAAATTCATCGTAGGCCGTTTCTTGGATTATAAAATGGTGGACTCAAAAACGGTCATCGGTCAAGTACAGGAGCTTCAGGTGATCATACATTATATTCATGTCGAGGGAATGGTTCTTAGTGAGACTTTCCAAGTGGCTGCAATCATTGAGAAATTGCCACTTGCTTGGAGAGACTTCAAGAATTATTTGAAACATAAGCGAAAGGAAATGAACGTCGAAGAACTTGTTGTTAGACTTCGCATTGAAGAAGACAAAAAAAATTCTGAGAAAAGTGGTTCAATCCTGAAGTGGCTAAATCCAATGTTATTGAACATGGGCAAAGTTCCAAAGCCAAGAACAAATCTGGGCCAGCAGAAAAAGGGGTTAAGTTGGGACCCAAAGGAGGCATTTCCAAGAAGAAGTTCGAAGGAAAATGCTTCAATTGTGGCGGCAAGGATCACAAAGCTTCGATTGCAAGAAACCGAAGAAGAATCGGAGGCTAACATGATTGATGACATTTTAAGGAGGTGTCCGATTTGAATCTTGTTCTTTGTGATTTCGGAGGTGAATTTGGTGGGTTCAAACCCTAACCAGTGGTGGATTGACATTTGGCGCTACGAGGCGTGTGTGCTCAATAAGGAGATGTTCGCACTTTGAGGCCGTTGAGAATGGCGAGAAGTCAGATATGGGAAAGTCGCCACTTCCGACATCAAAGTCGAGGAATGTGGTTCTAAAAATGACGTCCGGAAAGGAGCCGACTCTCACGAATGTGTTATATGTGCGGATGTCCAGGAAAAACTTGGTGTCCAGACGCTTTTAATTAAGCATGGTTTTCGTGTTGTATTTGAGTCTAATGTTGTAACTTTACTCAAAAATGGAATGTTTGTAGACAAGGGTATATAAGCGATGGGCTTTTTAAGCTCGGTGTAATGGTTGTGAAACCAAAAGACAATAAAATGAAGAATGCTACGTTTACTTGCTTGAGTCTTCCAATTTGTGGCATGGTAGACTAGGACATGTTAATTATGATACTTTACGTAGATTAATTAACTTGAATTATATACCAACATTCCATATGACTCAAGCACAAGTGTGAAACTTGTGTTGAGGCAAAGTTAACTAGGACATCATTTAAAAATATTGAAAGAAATAATGAACCACTTGATTTAATTCACATTGATGTATGTGATTTAAAATCGACACAAACACGTGGTGGCAACAAGTACTTCATTACTTTTATTGATGATAACACAAAGTATTGTTATGTGTATCTTCTTAAAAGTAAAGATGAAGCTATAGAGAAATTCATTCTCTATAAAAATGAAGTTGAGAATCAACTCAACAAGAAAATTAAGGTCTTAAGAAGTGATCGTGGAGGTGAATATGAATCACCATTTTCAATTTTGTGCCCAACACGGAATTAGACACTAAACAACTAAACAAAGACCTTATTCAACTCAATGAGAATGGAATTGCGAGCGGAAAAACCGTACACTTAAAGAAATGATGAATGCCATGTTATTAAGTTAAAGCGTCGCTTTCGAGAACATGTGGGGAAGTTGTCTTGTGCCTAATTACCTTTTAAATAAGGTACCCCGTAAGAAATTAGACAAAAGCCCTTACGAGCTATGGCATGGAAGAATGCCATCCTACAAATACTTACAAGTGTGGGGGTGTCTTGCTAAGGTTGCTATACTACACACCAAAGAAGGTGAAGGTAGGTCCCAAAACCGCTGATTGCATATTTATGGATATGCACATAATGATCTTCTTGCTTATCGGTTTCTTGTGCATGAATCTAAAGTTGAAGATATACACAAGAACACGATAATTGAATCGAGAAATGCCTCGTTCTTTGAAAATGTATTTCCATGCGGATCGAGAGAAGAAGCAAGCTCTTCTAAACGGATACATGATTGATAGAACAAGCGAGGAAATAAAAAGAAGAGATAGAACTTAGACGCAAAGAAACGGTAGGATAGAAAAATCATTTGGTCCGATTTTCTAACCTACATGATGGAAAGTGAACCAAAGCTATAAAGAAGCTATCAATTCTTCGATGGACCATTATGGAAAGAGGCCATAAAAAGTGAAATTGATTCCATCTTGCAAAACCATACACGGGAACTAGTGGATCTTTTTGAAGGAAGTAAACCACTAGGTTATAAATGGATTTTCAAGAAGAAAATGAAGGCGGATGGAACAATTGATAAGACAAATTTGGACTTGTAATTAAAGGTTCTGAGACAAAAAAGAGGGCCTTGATTACTTTGATACGTATTCTCCGATTCACGAGAATAACCTCCATTAGATTGGTACTTGCAATCTTTGCGCATTGCGAAATCTTGAAGTACATCAAATGGACGTAAAAAGCGCTTTTCTCAATGGAGATTTAGAAGAGGAGATTTACATGGAACAACTCTGAGGATTCTCTCCGCACTGGGCAAGAGAACAAGGTTTGTAAAATGGTTAAGTCATTATATGGCTTGAAACAAGACAGAAACAATGGCATGAAAAATTCGATAATGTAAATGAAAGAACGTGGATTTAGAATAAATGAATGTGATAAATGTGTCATGTTAAAGAGATCGAAATGACTATGTCATTTTATGTCTTTATGTAGATGACATGCTTATCATTGGAAGTAATGATAAAATAATTAAATCCACTAAAGATAACTCGAGGTTTGACATGAAAGATATGGGTTTAGCTGACGTGATCCTCGGAATAAAGATTTCTAGAACTTCAAATGGACTAGCACTTGATCAGTCACATTATGTGGATAAGATTCTAGGAAAATTTAGTAAGGATGACACGTCATTAGCTAGAACTCCAATCGACACAAGCAAACATCTATCGAGGAATAGAGGTGAAACTGTGTCTCAAGTTGAATACTCACGAGTCATAGGAAGTTTAATGTACTTAATGAGTTGTACAAGACCAGACATTGCCTATGCAGTGAGTAAATTGAGCAGATACACGAGTAATCCAGGGCATGACCACTGGAAAGGGATAGTAAGAATACTACGGTATTTAAGATATACTCGTGATTTTAGGCTGCACTATACAAGATATCCTGCTGTTATTGAAGGATATAGCGATGCTAATTGGATATCTGATATTAAAGATTCTAAGTCTACAAGTGGATTTGTATTCACTTTAGGAGGTGCAGCATGTCTTCTAAGCAGACGCAGTTATAGCAAGGTCTACAATGGAGTCGAGTTTATTGCTTGACAAGTGTGGTGAAGAAAGTGAATAGCTTCAAATTTCTTAGAAGATATTCCAAAATGGCCTAAACTCGTGCCACAATTTGTATACATTGTGACGATCAATCTACAATTGCAGGGGCGCAGGAAGCAATATGTACAATGGTTACCTAGACACATACGTCGTGAGACACAATACCATCGACAACTACTCTCAATGGTGTTATCTCTATGACTACGTGAAGTCAAAGGATAATTTAGCGGATCCGTTAATTAAATGGTTGAATCGAGAGTTAGTTGTGAAATCATTAAGAGGAATGGACTTGCCTCTAGAAAAATGAGTTGATACAATGGAAACCCAACCTAGTTGATTTGGAGATCCCAAGATCTAGGTTCAAAGGGACAACCTAGTTGTAAAAAGACTCTATGAACACTTTGGGGAGTTATCCTTGTCCGTTCCAATGATGCCCGTGGAGAAAAGGATAAGCAATTTGGCTTTTAATGATTCTTGTGCATCGGTAAGTCGAGCATGGTAGTACGGGCTATCTTAAATGAGAATCACCTATGTGAGAGAGAAGTGGGGCCGCTTCGAAGAGAATTGTGTGAGGCTCGATTCTTAGAACCTTTTGCGAGAACAGGCATATGTTCGGGGCCGTGAATGAACATAACCATGAGAATCAAGTATGTTAGGAAGAATCTTGTGTGAGGTATATCATCGTTTACACAAAAGCGCAGTTGAGGGCATCAAGGACATCGCTTCATCGGCTAGTAAAGTAAATATACTTTCACTGAGGAAGGTTCAAAGGGCTACCTATCCTATGCATGGTTCAATTTGTTGAATTTATCACCAAAAATTAGTATCTTCGTAATTTTCTTCATGTGGGGATTGTTGTTGAAAAAAATTTGAAGGAAAATTACATATTTGACCTTTTAATAGTAAAGGGTATTTTAACCTTTTAAATAGTAAAGGCCAAATTTATTGACCTTTTCAATAGTAAAAATCAAATATTTTATTTGATGAAAGGTCATATTTTTTCCTATAAATATGGGCTTGATTTTCATTTGAAAAACACACAAAAACTTACAAAGTTTCCATACATCTCCAACTCTTGTAATTTTTAGTGATAATTTTGGGCATAATTTTTCGGTTCGTCGGAATAGGTAATCCGGTTTTCGTCTTATCCTCGGGAAAGCAGGCGTCGAGAATAGGGGACGAATCTGTTTTAAGGATAGTGTGTTGAACACACGATTCGACCTAATTTTATTTAGCATACTTTGCAAATTTTATCGATTCGGGTTTTTCGATTCATATAAATTGTACTAGAAGAAATACTACTATTTTCATACGAAATTTAATATTCAAATTCATTTTTCCGTTTTTCAATTCATATCCAAATTTCTTTTTCAATCCATGCAAACATATTGGTCAAATTTAACGGTTTCCTATTTCCTATGTTATTTCCAGAAGAACGAGATCTAGAGAAGGAGAGGTGAATTCCAATTTTTAGAAGTTACACTTTTCTTTTCTTCTCACAAGCCACATTTGCAAACAAATTTAATTCATTTTATTATATTCGAAAAACTCAAAATGATGCCCGATAGCCATTAGGCTTCCAATAATTAAGGCTGAAAAAATATTAGCAGTAAATCTTAGTAACTTCCGATATGATTCCTCCCTCCTCCTCCTTCCCCCACCCCGCCCCTAAGTATAAGAACATAACAGTATCTTCATAGTCAACCAACACATACAGTTGCATTGAATAATGGGAAATTGCAGATAAATAAATCACAATATCTTTGCATAGTCACTAAAGGGAAAACATAAATTTCAAGATTGTAACATCAAATTCAATTGTAATAAAAACAAAGCGCTCCAAAACAAATGCACTAACAATTTATTGTAATATTATTTCAAGTTAACAGAACAATTAGTCGATAAAACATCAAGATCCAAATAAGCAGTTCATATAAATTCTAGATTGAGCATTAGGGAATGGTAAAAAGAATGATCACATACCAGGATCGTCGAAAAAGCAACCAATTCCAGTAGCAGAAACGCCAACTGCATGTGCTTCGAGATAAAGAACTTGGCCAAGCACTCCGGTTTCCCAAAAAAGCCGTGGATACATCCAAGCCCCCTTTTCATGCAAAGTGGGCTTGAGATGAGCCACCATGCCAAGGCTGAAGCAGCCATCACTAGCGATATCCTGTGTAACAATGGCAATACAGTTAGATGCGAGAAAGCAACCTCAGGTAATATTCAAGCTTCCAGCAATTTTGTTCTAACATTATATTGGGCTAACTTGTCACACACTAAATAACATAAAAGGGAAGCAATATGCATTTATCAAAGTGACTCGTGATCTTGCAACTGTAATGTATATAGTTCATTCAACGTTACAACCCTCCATCATACTTAATGGCCTAATATGCAGCTACAACTGAAGAACACGGCAAGTAAATTCTTTAACCGGTCTTTGATGTTTCTTCAAGAGTAAAGCAAATGTTCAAATTAAGGTTGTATCAAGGCTACCGTATGTATTATAACCAACTTGGATGAGTGCTGACTTGTTGTCTCAGCCACCGATAAGCAGCTATAAGGATGGAGGTTTTAGGCCTGAGGAGTATGAAAAACCCACACACCAGATACGGATAAGTTTATAAGGAAATGGTTGCTACATGAGCTCTTTAGGCCAATGGTCAGGCTCCTATACATTCCCGTATATAGTGTGCAAAAATATTGCCTGAACGACATCAAAATACAGGGTTCTCAAGGGTTCAAAGGAAGTGATTATAATAATCTGTTAAATGATGCAAATGATTTTTATACATTTGAACAATATAACACAGGAATGTTCTTTTTTTAGACCAATGATATTCCTGCAAAATCCAAACAACGGATTTTCATTTAGTTCAATAACCTTTCCAATCCAAAACAAAAATCAACTCGCCCACTCCCAATGAAAAAAATATGGTGATACTCTTTTCTTTATTCTCTATCAATTTTAATCTCTTGCATCTCCCAGTGTTCCTTCTAGACATCGCAGTACCAATTTCTTTTCACCTCAGTTGATTGCTTAATTCGGAGCAAAAGTGCAGAGATGATTGACAAAAGTAGACGTAAATGCCATACACGTCAAGCATATCAACAATTTTCTCGTTAAATGTTAGTTTGCAAGCACAGACGGACTTCACAGAAAACTCCATTAAAATGTCAATTTAACCATCACAAAAACAAGTCTGACCAATACAAAAGAAAACTACAAAATATATATGTGAGTTTCAAGCCCTCATAGGACAAAGCGGCATACGAAAAGTTGAAAAGGACATTTCAAGATAAGGTAATACAAATACCTGATGGCATGAAAGCCGTTTTGAAAGCTCCCGACAATCACCTTGCGCAAGTTCATACAGAGGAAGATCATCAGGGCAACCATCCGGCTTCACCCACTTAAATTCTGGTCTTGTAGCTGTCCTAATCTCGTGCAGATGGTCCTCGTTCCTCACCAAAAAGTATAATCCCTTCGGCAAACCAATAACCCTATGAACAAAAAGAACACAATGAACTTCACAATCCCAAGGCAAAGCCCGAAACGGCATTGCCAATTGCCTCCCCTGCTTCTGTCCACTTTCTCCAAAACCTGAAGGCATACAATGTAACAAAATCTGATAGAACGTTTCTTTCGCCATCATTGTAACACCATCCATATCAACTGCACTCCTCCGCTTCCTCACCACCTCATCTAAACTAAACCCCTTATAAGAATTCTCACTAATCATCCGGCTACTCCTAAAAGGCTTAGGAACCAAATCATTTTCCGTCTTTAAGGGCTTCTTCACGGCCTCGGCCGTTCTATAGATAATATCCCAACATAAATGCTCTTTACTAAGCATATTTGGTTTCCCCTTCCACTGAAAATTTGAAAACTCAGACAAAGCCACTCTCACCTTCTCATAATCCACGTCAAATTCCTCTATACTTTTAGGAAAAACCAACAACACACAATCAGGATGCTCAAATTCAATCTCAGGCATTCTACCCTTGACAGGCCTGCTCGGAATACTAAATTTTGGGAAAGTCTCCAATCCCATTAATTTATCCAACTCTTCATACCCCAATCCATCTAAAATCCTAACATCCCACCCAAACCCAGCTGCAGCCATGGAGACTGCCGCTATCGCATGCCCTACATCGTGATTACAATACCTAAACGCCCTCTCGCCGTACTTCCAAGCTTCCCGCCAGAAAATAGACGAAAACCCAATCAAAAAAAGAACCCTCAGGAAAACAACCCGTGAAAAATCCAGATGGGATTTGAGCTCTAAGCTCCAGCGCGTGCTCTTTAGGCGCGTAATGCGCGACGAAAGAGTGTTCGGAGAGGGAATCTATGGCAGGCGAAATGATGTAGGCCTCCGTCGGGTGTAAATTCCCGCTGCTGGGGTTCACGCGCAGCGACCACGTCGAAAACCCAGTTGTTTTCCACGCGGATAGGGCGAGGGAATTGTAGAAGAGCTGAGAAATGGTAGTTTTGGAGATGGGTTTTGGAGATGGAATAGAATTAAATAGGGAGGCGTAGAGAGGTTTATTTTGGTCATCGGAAGAAGGGTGGAGGAGCGGGAGGAGCGGGGCGGAGATGTAGCGGCGGAAGGGGTTAGGCTGATTGGCCCAGTCGAGGCCGTGTGGACCACGCGCGTAATTGGTGAAGGAGTGCTTAGTTTGGTTATGATATTTCAAGACTTGATTTAAGAGCTCTTCTTGTTTCTCGTCCATGGCTGTTTCTTGTGATGAGGTGGACATGCTGAGAAAAGGTACAAGCTTTTTGGCGGTGGCGGTAGCGGTGGAAGGAAGCGGGAAAGATAGGTGGCGGTGGTTATGAAGAGAGAATGGAAGTCGGTAATGTATGAGATACATTTTTGGAGGCTGCGCCTGCGTAAATCGTAATGGATCTCTGTCTTTGGCACTGTAGAGATGATTCCTTTTTGGTTTGAGAAGTTTTTGGAATGTTCTAACTTCCGTTCAAATTAAATAAAATACTTCTTTCCTGAAATCAACTACTCTTGCCACATGGTCCATGCCTACTTATTTTTAGTTAATTTAAGTTTGTTTTTCTTTTTAAGTTGTAAATCATCCCAATTGTCAGGAGATTTTACTTTCTATATTGAAATATGGGGGTAATTATTTAAAATAGATTGTAAATCATCCCAATTGTCAGGAGATTTTACTTTCTATATTGAAATATGGGGGTAATTATTTAAAATAGATTGATACTGACACATCATAAATATTCAAATTTAAAATAATTCAATATATACACTATTAAATTTTCGATCTTATTATTTAGATTATGGGTGAAATTCAAATCAAATTACTCGATACTCGACACGAAATTGATTATATATCATTTTGCTCGATTCATTAGCATGACGAGCCACACTTGGATTTCACAGTAAGATATTAAGTTCAGCTTTTGAGTCGATTTGTTTGATAAAAATATAAATATCAAACCATTGGGCTATTCATATTCGGTTCAATTAAAGCTCGATTCGTTTAATAATCAAATCAAATTTAAATATAATTTTTGAAATTTGATAAAATTCCATGTAAGCTTGAATAGAATTATGTTTGATTCTATCAGATTCATTTAGATCTCTATTTAGACAGTACATTTCATTTAAAATTCTCATAGTATGTTCTATGACAGTGGTGTGTGCTGCTTGAACAGAGAATAGACTCTAAATACTATATATGGCACCACAAATAGTTTCAACATTCTTGAATCTGATTTATCCTCTTATATACTTCTCTATTGGCTCGCAGACAGAGCCGTGCCTAGAGATTTTGGGACCTTAGGCTAAATTTTGTGAGGGGCCTAGTTTAATGTACTATTAGCTCTTATTTTTATTTTCTAGTTTTTCGAGTTGTAAAAACAATTATCAAAGCTTTATAAAGAAGCAATTTTAACATTTCACTCTCAATAGAGAATATGGTTAATCCATTCAATCTACCTTGTATATACTTGATCACAAATTGGATTTAATCAATTTTAATTAAAAATATTTGTTCGACGGTATCAAGTCACTGGTATTTGTGGTCAGTAGTATTTTGTAAACATATAATGCATGATTAAGGGTCTAATCGTATGATATAGTTAAATACATCTATTAGATTATTAATTTATTTTATTAATACTCTTTCAATACTTTCAAATCTGAAAATAAATCATGACCTTCAAGTAAAAATATTGTTACCTCCTAGATTGGAAGAGAATAATTGATAATAATTGAATAAGATTTATAGCTTGGGGGAAGAGAAGATAGATGTATGACACAATATAAGTAGGAAATTATCATACATGCTACACCCTATGTACTACATTTGATGAAGGGATGAATAACAAGCGGTCTACTATTTATATGAATGAATTGTTATTGTTTCATCTTATAAAAAATGAAACACTTCTACAATAAATCTATACCAAATGTATGTACACCTGGTGTACATATAACATAATATGAAGTATGAAATATGATAATAAAATTTATATTTTGTCAACCTTTTTTCTGTTGTTACGAAAGAATGACTCAATTTCACCAATCCCATACTTTTGGTATGGATTATTGATTTCGAAAAACTTTCTTGCATAATGATATCTTATATTCTTATGTTAATTTGGTATAATTATCATTCATCAAATACCTCTAAACTATAAATTTAGCATGACATTTTCAAAAAGCAAGCTTGTCGTAATAAGCTTGTTCCTTTATTGTTAATAAAATGAAATTATTTTGGTGGTAAAGTTCACTTTGTGTCAAATATTAAATTTGTATTTTCAATTTCAATGCTAAATATACACACATATATGATATATATATAACACTAGATTAAATACTACTGTTAAATTCATTTATGTAATTGGGGGCCCTGGATGGTCATGGGGCCTTAAGCGCATGCCTCAATAGTCTAAAGACTCCCACAACTCTGTATGTAGAAATGAACTTGGAATGAAATGGTCATTTATAGGTTCATTCTCGTTCTCATAATTGGTGTATTTTTGTAATAAGAATATTCATTTTCATGGGAATTCCTATTCCCAAATATAAGGAATATCTAGGGCGACAATTTAAGAAACCACACGATTGATCAACACAAAATTATAGTGTTTGAGCTCTGGCATATCGGGTTTGGGCTGTTATTGAGTCAACATGACAAGGCTCGTTGAAAGGGGATGGCCCGATAAACCCATAAGTTCTTTTTAATATTTTTTAATTTATTACTATTTTTGTGATCTTTAAACCTTAATTTATCATTAGTACATTATGAATGTCATGACTTTTAAATTGTACTTGACATTTGTAATGATGATTTTTATTAGAATATGTGTTGCAACTTTCACATATATAAAAAAATCCTATGTTTTGTTAGTTAACAGGTCTCGACTAAATAACTTTATGAGTTTTTCTTATCGTGTGTCTCGTAGTCTCATATTTGTGCTATGCTTTTCGTGTTTTTAGCGTGTCACATTTGAGTTTAAATTTTAGAACCTTTAAGGTTATCGTCATGATTGTGCTTGAGCTTATTGTATCATGTCATCATTGTGTCAGTCCGATAATGACCTTGCACGAACGATTTGCCGCCCATAGGAATAGGCGAATACCCATTTGCATCCTCCCCAAAGGTATAATTATTCCTAATAAATCAATAATAACTCTATTTTTGTTTTTAACAGAAATATCCTTATAAAAATAACTAAAAATGTTAGCTAAAAATCAAAACCCAACTCATTAATATTTTTGTAATATAAAGTAATAAATAAAATATTTAAAATGTATTGTAACTATTTATAAATTAAAAATTCTTCAAACATGCTTGTTACTTATATGTATATTAACATAATCCATTCATTAATTTCATATAATTATTATACGAGTGTCATTTTTATATTCGTAGTACATATGTAATGGATATTTTACTAATACACGTTAATATACATCACATAATAAATAATAAATATGAATTATATGAAATATTTTAGTGGACGATACAAATTCTATCAAAATCTAAAAAGCTAAAATCAGATATTTTCTCCAATACCCATTTGTCGATTTTTGTATTTCTTTATAAAAAACATATTGTATATGTCATGCCCCAAACGGAAGTCGTGACACATACGATCAGACTTATGTCGGTTTACTAAGTCGGCTCATTTGTTCATCAACATAAGCCAACAGAACTAACAAAATCCCAAATAATCATAGATAATGTAATAAACTAAGTCAGAGTACGGTTGCAATGAAAAGAGAGAAATACAAACCAATATCATAATCATTCTTAAGGATCCTACGCCCTGATATTACATCATAAAATATTTGGAAACACGACCATTACAAAATAAGATTAAATTGACTTAAGCGAATCATAAAATACATCAAGGAATCTAGTCTGCAGGTTGAAGGTCATCATCGCCATCATCCCGATACGGGTCCTCATCCTCCAGTTGTAAAACAAAGGGAGTGAGACAAAAATTCTCGGTGGATGGGTGCGGGTGTGTGAGTGTGACTTACGTTGGCGGGAAAATTGTTTCGTGGAAATTTATGCATGAGTCGTGCATGTATCATCATCGTACATTTAATAATTAAATTTGTTCACGAAATTAAGTAAGTTAGAACGAGTTAGATACTTGATCAGCAAAAGTAGTGGTTGCATACAAAGGTGTGACACCAACTAATATTAGTTCAAAGGGTTGCGCACGAAAGTGTGACGCCAACCATCCAACCTTATACAGTGGAGACGTGTCGATCAAACATCGGCTCCCTTGATAGATCACCTTATCCCTCCATTGGATAGGGTCAGAGCCAGTATCCCATGGCACGACATCTCCACAGTGGGGATCAACTAAGCCCGGAGATCATCATAATCATGATAACATCCATACTACGACCTAATCGCCCGTCAGACTCTCCTATCTGACTCGAGGTTGGGATTTGGACGATGGAGGTCGGTACAAGATTGCAACCGAGCTGACCTATCCCATACACACTTATCCATTCCATATACACGATCAAAGGTTATCTCAATTAAGTAATTTATAGCAAGTCCATTAGAAAACCAGAGTGATCTATTATGCATAAGTTTGTATTTCAATATTAGAGATTTGTTCGGGCGAGAAAGTCGCCTTAATGATCGTGTATTTATTCGGGTAAGAAAGCCCACTTAATAACTTTGGATAATAATTAAAATATAATTTTTGTTGGATAATTATAAAAATTATATCTTAATACAATATAAGTAAACTAATTTTGAAATATAAATTTTCTAGGTCCTTAGTAATTTTATTTAAAAATATATCCTTTTACTAAGAATGATATTTTCATATCGGTTTCTAAAAATTCAACAAGTTTCAATCTCGGATTCAAAAAGAGGTAAGGTCAGTTTTTAAATTTTCTAAAACTTTCTGAGGGTTAAATTTTCAGAGACTCGAGGTCAAAATTTCAAAATTTGCAGATTAACCATCAATTTTCTAAAAACTATGTTTTTGACACGATAACTTAAACCGGGAAGGGTTTTAATGTGATTACAAGCTTAGAGTTTTTCTTAGGACAACACTATTTTGAGGTAAAACAGGTTTTAGAAATTTCACGGGTTAGGTACCCTATTTTCGAAAATTATAGTTTTGGCCAAATTTGAACTAAGGGTCTTAAATAGTATAATAAATAAGTCATTAAATTTTTGGGGCACAGAGACTGTTCTATTTTTGAAAATTACAGTTTGGTCCCTTAAGTTTAAAAATTTTATATTTTAGTATCAAGTTTGTTCTTTATTGCATTTTCTTGACCCAAAGGGTCTACAAATGTTTCGAGTAACTTAATATATAAAGTTTTCAGTGTTTTAAGTCCAGAATTTCAAAATATAGGGATCCTTTTACATTTTTAATTTTTATATTTTGACCTTATATTTCGCAATAATCGCAAAAATAGCCCAAGTTCAGATTTTCTACCTAGTCACGAGTCCAGAATTTATATTACATATAAAAATTAATATTGCACATTTCTAAATCATATTTGGACATGCATAATAATAAAACACTTCAAATCATATTTTAACTACCTTTTTGCAAGTAAAAATCATGCTCTCTTTTTTTTTTTAAACATCCTTAGAACAAAATACTAAAAATTCATATAAAATTTCATATATACTATTAAGGTCACAAAATCATGTATTGTTATGCAACTAAAAAAAAAAAAAAAGAGAGGTTTTAAAGAAATAAGTTGCACCCACCTTTTGGTCTTAGTAGCAAAATATTCTAGGTGCTTTCTCCCCTTTAGTATCACTAGAGCTGTCAATTTTGGCCTGGTCCAGTGGGCTGGCCCGACCGGCATAGTAAAAAGGTCGGGTTGGGCTGCACTTTCTTAGGCCCAAAATAAGCCGGGCTATTTTGGCCCGACCCATTAGGCCCAAAAAATCGGGTTGGCCCAATTTTTTCTTTGTATTTTCATGGGTTGGGCCGGGTTGGGCTCCCAAAATAGTAGTCCGATCACTGTTTGGCTCGGCCCGACCCTGCCCATTTTTTGCTTTGGCCCGTGCAGGCCGACACCGGTATGGCCCGGCCCGACCCGTTTGACACCTCTGAGTATCACCCTCTCAAGGTCTTAAGGTCCTTAGGGCAGTTCCAAAGTAGGGAGAATGGTGTCAAAAGAAAGGAAGTTGGAGAGAAAAAAGAAATAAAAGAAGAACTCTAGCATAGGAGATTCTTACCTTGAGTCTAGCTTCTTGAAACTTCTTCCAAACCACAACTTCAAAGCCTTTTTTTACTCTATAATTTTCGGCCCCTATGGAGTGTTGGAGAGAAAAGTTTTGTGTTTTGTTGTAAAAAGTATAATTGTAGAGGAAGAAGGATGAAGAAGAGTGTTGGTGTACAAAAAATCATGGCTTCCTCCCCACATAATAGCCTATGGCCGCCCCCCCCCACTCCTCCTCTTTCTTTAGGCACTCAATTGAAATTTTTGGAAGCTTGCAATTTTTGGGGGCTCATGCTTGTGGGAAATTGCAAGGGTTTGCAGGGTTGAGAAGCTTGCATGCCTTGAAATGAGTAGGACAAAAGAAATTGATGGCTTGTTCCCTCCCCCCCTCCATCATCATCATTTCCCCTCCAATATTTCTTCTTTTCTTTTTTGTAATTTGGGATAATCAAGTCATATTATCACATCTTCAATCTTTCTTATCACTTCTCTTATAGTTTAGTCCTCTTATATAAGTCAAATATTATATCTATACCACTTATAGATACGTCACCTTAACTCTCTATAGTTGGGTTTTAATAAAACGAGTGTTTTACCCGTGCGATGCACGGCGAGTGTTATGTCGGACCGTATGAAGTTTATTGTGTTTTACGATATTGGGTTTGTTGGGTCTGACCGTATAGATTGGATGTCTATAAAATTTATTATATATTAATAAAAATAGACAAACATCGACTCGAACAAATTAATAACTACAAATTTTGAAAAACTTCTTTGTACACCATATTTTGCGTCTGTTTGTTTTTTGATTTATCTTCGCCACATACTAATATTTTTAGTCCCTTCCGATTGGTGACTCGGGAAACAACAACGTATAATTAACCATGACTGAATACTGGATTCTTCAAATACAGACCAACATTTGAGAGAGATTGGCCTTGGCTCTTGTCTACGTTGAAACTTGAATGAAATTCTGAGGTCCGACGGTGTTAGTGTCATTCGCGGTATCAACACCTTCTGACCTGCATGCATTCCAGTGAGAATTTTAGCTTCAGGTACGTGTCTAGATAGCCTCGTAATCACCAATCTAGTCCCGTTACACAATCCAGTCGAGTGGTCCATGTTCCTCAAGAGCATAACTGGAGTCCCATCCTTCAAATGCAGCTCATGATTAGGAACGCTAGAATATTTTATACCATTCAAAAATTTTGGCGTATGCAGATCATGCAAGAAATCAACATTAGCATCAGATTTACTCGTGTTATCTGAGCTCTAATAAATCTGCCCTCCAATGAATTTAAAGACGTCATATATTGATTGATGGACTCAACAACATCAAGAGTCAGTGCGAGTATCGCACTCTCTTTCAATTAAGTAGGATCATCAATGGCATCTTTAAACATTGGATACGTATATCTCTACAATTGTTGTAATCGGATCACCTGATGATTCCAAAAGAATATCTTCAGGTATATCAATAGTGGCACAACCATAATTAGATCCTCCGATTGTTCCATCTCGATGCTTGCTATCCACTCGAGATATGGGCCAAATCATCATCATGCCTGATTGAGGCTTTGAAAACGCATATTTTTAGTCAATCTCAGTACTGTACAAACTTTCCACAGGTACGATGCATTTATCGTGGCATTGACTACATCCTGTCGACTTCCCTTAGGTATAACAAGCAATATCTGTCTGAAGTCCCCCCCAAACATAATATCTCTCCCTCCAAAAGGTTTTGATTCATTCTGTGGGTTCACTAATTTTAAAAGAGATTTTAAAGTTTCATCCAATGCTTGAAAGCAATACTTGTGCATCATTGGGGCTTCATCCCAGATTATAAGTTTAGAACGAATAATCAACTCAGCAAACGGACTTCCCTGTTTGATATTGCAAGTTGACTCTTGATTTAGGTTTAAAGGAATAACATAACAGGAATGTGCAGTCCTTCCACCAGGCAGCAATAGAGACGTTATTCCACTCGATGCCACGTTCAACACAATTTCTCCTTTTGATCTCAAAGCCGCAGACAAAGCTCTCCACAAGAATGCTTTGCATATTCCCCCATATCCATATACAAAGAACATACCACCTTTATTTGATTCCACCGCTGTCATTATTTTAGAGTAAACATTTTTTTGTTCATCATTGAGTCTGGAAATGAGGTTGTTGTGCTCTACCAAAAGAGCCTTACGATCATAACGCAACTTGTCATATATCAATCTGTTTTGGCTATTCCCAGTATTGTCCGCATCACGAAATGGCGTCGTATCAAAATCACGTAGACTCGTGCCACGACTTCTCCAAAAAAATTCAATCTCTAACAAAGCAAGATTTTGTTATCTCGTTCTCACTCAATATCAATTCTGCAAGAGAAATAATGCGACATTCGATAAATAATAAGATATATAAAATAATGTTATTAGAAACAAATTATGATATTTAATATATAATAATACTTTAGTTAATACCTTGATGTTGGAGAAGGCGTCACTGGAAATGCATATAGAATATCATTAGAAAGATATTGCCAACACTTGTCCCATACTACTTTTGGTCCGCTCAAAGATTCGGATGATAGCAATGACACAAAAAGACTTCGAGACTCTTTGCGAGGAAGCCCATGACTCGCTTCAGTGATTGCATCAACATATTTTCTATCGTCTTCGAACAAACCAAGAGCATAGAAAGCTTCACGGTATGAAGAGTGTTGAATACCGTTGACCTTCTTGTAGTCATCATGACACATAACTCTAAGGACAATATTGATAAGATACCGCAAATAGTACATATCACCAGCACCTGGAGGGACGAAAAACACTCGACCTATTGATTTACCCATTTTTCTTGGCATCCACTTCCTGACTTTTGGTTTCCATGTGAATTTTGTTGGGGCTTCAGCATAGGTTAGCTCATGTGCTTCGGAATATATTTTGTTTGCTTCCATCCACACTAAAAACATGCTCTCTTTAACTAAATCTTTATTAAGAACTTCGTCGATTCGCTCATTATCATCGAAAATAAGACTCTGCTCATTCACAAGATGGAAGCTAAGGCGTTCGATTAAAGGATATTTGTATTGAATCTCAAATCCCAATAACCTCCATGATGCTTCACATGACGATATATACCTATAATCATAATAAATGCTAACTTCATCAACGGTTTTCTCTGAGTCCTCATTGTTGGTGCTTGTATAAAACGACGCTGTCACGCGATCATTTTCTTTGTTGACATACTTGAATAGATACTTAATAGATCTGGCCTAGTTACACCATTCAACATTTATGTGAGCTCCATATTTGAGTAACAACTGACGATTATGAGGCACCACATATTTGTTGTCCAGCGGCACACCATTTTTTTCAACTATTCTTCCATCATTTCTACGTGTATAACGCGGATAACCTTCTTCATCAATAGTAGTTGCATCCACAAATGTTTTGAGAAAATATTTAGTGTAACGACCATCAGACATACAGGGAGAGTTTTTCCTGACATCACCACATGGACCATGAATCATATAATCCTTTACTACAACATAATAACATGGATCAGTTCTCTCGTCAGGTATTTTGGCTGATATAATTCGATCTATGTCATCTGCAGTTGGATATCTGTCTTCCTTCGCCAGAAACAACAATATATGGGCATGAGGCAAACCACGTTTTTGAAATTCTATCATATAAATAACTACAATATAATAATAAAAAATAATAAGAATTTGAGACAATAAACTAAGTAAATAAATATTTACTATATTATTAAACATATTTAATATAAAGTTATAAATAAAAATATTTAAAATGTATTGTAACTATTTATAAATTAAAAATTCTTCAAACATGCTTGTTACGTATATGTATATTAACATAAACCATTCATTAATTTCATATAATTATTTTACGAGTATCATTTTTATATTTGTAGCACATATGTAATGGATATTTTACTAATACACGTTAATATACATCACATAATAAATAATAAATATGAATTATATGAAATATTTTAGTGGACGATATTCAAATTCTATCAAAATCTAAAAAGCTAAAATCAGATATTTTCTCCAATACACATTTGTCGATTTTTGTAATTCTTTACAAAAAACATACTGTATATGTCATGCCCCAAACTAAGTCGTGACACATACGATCGACTTATGTCGGTTTACTAAGCCGACCCATTTGTTCATCAACATAAGCCAACAGAAATAACAAAATCCCAAAATAATCATAGATAATGTAATAAACTAAGTCAGAGTACGGTTGCGATGAAAACAGAAAGAAATACAAACCAATATCATAATCATTCTTAAGGACCCTACGCCCTGCTATTACATCAGAAAATATTTGGAAACACGACCATTACAAAATAAGATTAAATTAACTTAAGCGAATCATAAAATACATCAAGGAATCTCGTCAAATGCGGGTTGAAGGTCATCATCGCCATCATCTCGACACGGGTCCTCATCCTCGGTTGTAAAACAAAGGAGTGAGACAAAAATTCTCGGTGGATGGGTGCGGGTGTGTGAGTGTGACTTATGTTGTGCAGGAAAATTGTTTCATGGAAATTTATGCATGAGTTGTGCATGTATCATTATTGTACATTTAATAATTAAATTTGTTCACGAAATTAAGTAAGTTAGAACGGCTAGATAACAGTCAAGCAGTAGTGGTTGCGTACGAAGGTGTGACGCCAACTAATATTAGTTCAAAGGTTTGCGCACGAAAGTGTGACGCCAACCATCCAACCTTATAAAGTGGAGACGTGTCGATCAAACATCGGCTCCCTTGATAGATCACTTTATCCCTCCATTGGATAGGGCCAGAGTCAGTATCCCAGAAGGCACGACATCTCCACAGTGGGGACCAACTAAGCCCAGAGATCATCGTAATCATGATAACACCCATACTACGACCCAATCGCCCGTCAGACTCTCCTATCTGACTCGGGGTTGGGATTTGGACGATGGAGGTCGGTACAAGATTGCAACCGAGTTGATATATCCCATACACGACTTATCCATTCCACAGACACAATCAAAGGTTATCTCAATTAAGCAATTTATAGCAAGTCCGTTAGAAAAACCAGAGTGATCTATTACGCATAAGTCCGTATTTCAATATTAGAGATTTATTCGGGCGAGAAAGTCACCTTAATGATCGTTTATTTATTCGGGTAAGGAAGCCCGCTTAATAACTTTGGATAATAATTAAAATATAATTTTTGTTGGATAATTATAAAAATTATATCTTAATACAATATAAGTAAACTGAATTTGAAATATAAATTTTCTAGGTCCTTAGTAATTTTATTTAAAAATATTTCCTTTTACTAAGAACGATATTTTCATATGGGTTTCTAAAAATTCAACAAGTTTCAATCTCGGATTCAAAAAGAGGTAAGGTCAGTTTTTAAATTTTCTAAAACTTTTCAGAGGGTTAAATTTTCAGAGACTCGAGGTCTGATTTTAAAATGTGCAGATTAACCCTCAATTTTCCAAAAACTATATTTTTGACCCGATAATTTAAAAATAGGTATCTCTTAAACCGGGAAGGGTTTTAATGTGATTACAAGCTTAGAGTTTTTCTTAGGACATCACTATTTTGAGGTAAAAATAGTTTTAGAAATTTCACAGGTTAGGTACCCCTATTTTCGAAAATTATAGTTTTGGCCAAATTTGAACTAAGGGTCTAAAATAGTATAATAAATAAGTCATTAAATTTTTGGGGCACAGAGACTGTCCTATTTTTGAAAATTACAGTTTGGTCCTTAATTTAAAAATTTATATTTTAGTATCAAATTTGTTCTTTATTGCATTTTCTTGACCCAAAGGGTCTACAAATTTTTCGAGTAACTTAATATATAAAGTTTTCAGTGTTTTACGTCCAGAATTTCAAAATATAGGGATCCTTTTACATTTTTAATATTTACATTTTGACCTTATATTTTGCAATAATCGCAAAAATAGTCCCCAAGTTCAGATTTTCTACCTAGTCACAAGTCCAGAATTTATATTACATATAAAAATTAATATTGCACATTTCTAAATCATATTTGGACATGCATAATAATAAATCACTTTAAAACATAATACTCGACAATTTTAACTATCTTTTTGCAAGTAAAAATCATGCTCTTTTTTTTTTTTAAACATCCTTAGAACAAAATACTAAAAATTCTTATAAAATTTCATATATACTATTAAGGCCACAAAAGCTTGTATTGTTATGCAACTAACAGAAAAAAAATAAGAGAGGTTTTAGAGAAATAAGTTGCACCCACCTTTTGGTCTTGGTAGCAAAATGTTGTAGGTGCTTTCTCCCTTTTAGTATCACTAGAGCTGTCAATTTTGGCCCAGTCCAGAGGGTTGGCCCGACCGGCACAGTAAAGTGGTCGGGTTGGGCTGTACTTTCTTAGACCCAAAATGAGCCGGGCTTTTTTGGCCCGACCCATTAGGCCCAAAAAATCGGGTTGGCCCAATTTTTTCTTTGTATTTTCATGGGTTGGGCCGTATTGGGCTCCCAAAATAGCAGCCCGATCACTGTTTGGCTCGGCCCGACCCTGCCCATTTTTTGCTTTGGCCCGTGCAGGCCAACACCGGCCTGGCCCGGCCCACCCGTTTGACACCTTTAAGTATCACCCTCTCAAGGTCTTAAGGTCCTTAGGGCAGCTCCTAAGTAGGGAGAATGGTGTCAAAAGAAGGGAAGTTGGAGAGAAAAAAGAAATTAAAGAAGAACTCTAGCATAGGAGATTCTTACCTTAAGTCTAGCTTCTTGAAACTTCTTCCAAACCACAACTTCAAAGCCTTTTTTTACTCTATAATTTTCGGCCCATATGGAGTGTTGGAGAGAAGAGTTTTGTGTTTTGTTGTAAAAAGTTTAATTGTAGAGGAAGAAGGATGAAGAAGAGTGTTGGTGTACAAAAAAATCAAGGCTTCCTCCCCATATAATAGCCTATTGCCGCCCCCGCCCCCACCCCCTCTTTCTTTAGGCACTCAATTGAAATTTTTGGAAGCTTGCAATTTTCGGGGGCTCATGCTTGTGGGAAATTGCATGGGTTGTCTTAAGGGTGAGAAGCTTGCATGCCTTGAAATGAGTAGGACAAAATAAATTGATGGCTTGTTCCCTCCCCTCCATCATCATCATTTCCTCCAATTTTTCTTCTTTTCTTTTTTTGTAATTTGGGATAATCAAGTCATATTATCACATGTCCAATCTTTCTTATCACTTCTCTTATAGTTTAGTCCTCTTATATAAGTCAAATCTTATATCTATACCACTTATAGATACGTCACCTTAACTCTCTATAGTTGGGTTTTAATAAAACTAGTGTTTTACCCGTGCGATGCACGGCGAGTGTAATGTCGGACTATATGAAGTTTATTGTGTTTTACGATATTGAGTTTGTTGGGTCTGACCGTATAGATTGGATGTCTATAAAATTTATTATATACTAATAAAAATAGACAAACATCGACTCGAACAAATTAATAACTACAAATTTTGAAAAACTTCTTTGTACACCACATTTTGAGTTTGTTTGTTTTTTGATTCATCTTCGCCACATACTAATATTTTTAGTCCCTTCCGATTGGTGACTCGAGAAACAACAACGTATAATTGACCGTGACTGAATGTTGGATTCTTCAAATACAGACCATGTGAGGCCCCAAATTTTAACAACATGAGATACGGTGTTATGTAGTGATTATTTATTCGGCTATGTATCACAAACCTATTATTAATGAAACGCGACTCGACTTTTATTTATTTCTTCTAATGTCAATTACATCTTCCTTATTTTCGAACGTAATGATTTTATATTCTCCTCTAGTACTAATACTAGGTCGATTAACTACGACTTTAGAAATATTAGATCCCGATAATTTAGGAGTATATTCCAATCCTTATTCAAATATTTCTTCTTATTCTATAATTCATCCTAACCAATTTCCAATTTTTTTTGGAATACACATTTGTTATTTCACAACTTTATTTTAAATTTCTAAATATTTAATTATGGATATCTATACATTTTATTTTTTCCCCTCAATTTTATAAAGAAAAGAAACCAAATATTTTTTTTCTTTTTCCCCTAATTTTCGAAATTACCACATTAAATGGGGAAATTAACTCAATTTTTCTTCTACTACTATTTTTATCATTTTGTATCTCCCAACTAGTTAATTATTGGACAAATAAATTGATAAATTTATTTTTATTTTTTTATATCTTGCAAGCCTACAATTTAAAAGTTTCTCTACAAATCCCACTACATCTTGGTCAAACAAAACAAAATGATTCCCCTAAAACCTAGCTTTTGGCCAATTGTCCTTAAGAAAGTAACCTAGCTATTAATTTATGTCCTAACTTCCCCAATTATTATCCTAACTCATCATTTAACCAAAACAAAACACAAATCTTCTCTCCAACTCTCCCCAAAAATCCTCCAACATTTTCTCTAAGCATAAGTTCATCTTCTTCTTCAAACCTTCGAACACTTAACCAAAATTTCAAGAACACCCCTTCTACTTCAACAAAAATTCAAACACCCCTTCAACAAGGTAAGAAATTGTGTTCTAAAAATCATCTTGTTATCATCTAGCTCATCATCTTCACTTCTTAACATAAGTTTGATTTTTGGTTTGAGGTATACTTAGAAGACTTGGAAGACACTAAGAGCCTTACCATCATCTTGAAAAGGACTTCAAGACTTTGAAGATTTTGAAGAGAAATTGCACTATAATGTAAGAAATGGGATTTTTAGTACATTTTCTTCTTCTCTTCTATTTTCCAGAATTTTGATACTCCATTTTCATTTTTGGACTTTTAGGGGCTGATCTTAAGAGTTGTTTTAAAAGTGAGCAATGAGACCCATTTTGAGACCTCTACTAGTCTCATTTCATCTACTACGCAAGGTAAGTGTAGTTTTACCAATTTTCTTCACCTCCTTCTTCTTTCCTTAAATTTTTAACCTCATTTCCTAACTCCTACATTTTTTTGCTATTCCTTGACCTAGGGGGCTGACCTAAGTCACTTCTCCTTCAAGAGTGATTTATTTCATCTTTCACCAACAAGTTCATTTTTAAGGTGGGTGGAAAAATCTTTCCAACTTCTAGGTGTTTTTACTTAAAATGCATGCAGTGTTTTGATGTTGAGCACTTGAGATATATATGTTATGTATTGCATGTTAATTTCTTGTATCAAGTTGAAAATTTCTCAAGTATGGCTCAAAAAAGCTATTTGTTGAAAAATAGGCGCATACATGTACACTTTATTGTGATATTTGGTGAATGCTTGTGTGAATGGACTTGTATATGTATGACTCTTGAAATCCATGTTTTGTATGACTTATAACCTGTACAAGTCGAGCATAATTGATTAAATTTCAATTTTTGGACTTAAAATACAAAAATAGAAAGTTGGTGGACTTAATTGCAAGAAAATACAACTTAAGGGACCCCTCTATAATTTTGCGAGTTTTGGGACTGTACACAGGTTCAAAAATGATGTTTGGACATTTTAATAAAGTTTTAAGAGTTTTTAGATAAATAAAATCAACTCTTAAAAGCCCAAGGACTAGATTGTAAAATTTTAGAAGTTTAAGGGCTATATTGCAATTTTCGAAACTGTACCAGACCCTATTTTTTAAATTTGAAATTTTAACTCTTAAGGGACTGGAAATAACATATTTTAAGTGTATTAAAAAAAATCCAAGTGTTTAGAGCTTGGAAAGTAATTTATAAAAATTGAGGGACAAAATCGTAAAAGATTAAAATTGAGGACCAAAATGAAATTTCCAGGACTTATGCAGTCCATGCACCTGGAAATACTTATTTAACTATAACATAATTATATTGGACCCAAGGTTCAAATTTCATAACAATTGGACCCTAGAAGCCTTAAAGGCAATTATTTCAAAATGGGACAAAAATGAGATTTTCAAAAATTAAGGGACATATTCTTATTTCCTTTTAAAACTGCTTTTGTCCCAATATCCCACTGACCTTAGTGACATTTTACAACTTGAATCACATAAAAAGCCCTTCCGGTTTGTGAGTTCCAATTATTTTAAACTTAGGGCCCGAAATGACAATTTTAACAAATTTGGGGCCAATGTGAGAATTTTATAAAAACTCGACCTCAAAACTTTATAAACCTGAATTTTTGAACAATTTAGAGAATTTAAGAACTGACCTCATAATGTTTCAAGGTCGGGACATTTACATATTCAATTTTTAACCCCAAAAGTATTAGTTTTTACAAAACAGGGCTAATTGTAAATTTTCTTTTTACAAGGACCTAACTCAAATTATTTCTCTTTTAAAGAAATAGCCCTGGACCCTCTGACTTTTAATAATGATATAAAATATTTTATTTTCTTAAAACACCTTGGCTTATCGGATCGTCTTGACCGATTAATACGCGATCGTGGGCGACTTTAACCGCCTGCCTTGCGATTTCGAATCTATAACGGTACTTATGTTCCACCTAATCTTTCAAGATATCGAAGATTGCTTATCCTCCCGATAATCATCTTCATCTAAATAACTCCACCAACGCCATAATTGCCACTCGCGATTTTTTGAAAATTTTCTGAATCGTCAATCAATAATACTCAATGCGGTTGACTACGAACTTGTATTTACTTTCTGCCCGAGTCAACTTGGTGTGTTGAGCTCACGGTCGGAATGGATACGTTGGGGATGGGAAGGCAGCTCGGCCGCTATTCCACTCTCGGCCCCATCGTCCTAATCTCGCAACTGAGGGACGGAGTTTGTCCAAGGGAAGCGGGTCATAGTACTTAAGGTATAATCATGATTATGACAATCCGAGCCTAGCTAGCTCCACTGTGGATTTTGTCTTTGCCTATGGAGTGATAAGGTGACAGGTCTTGGACTATCTTTCTCGGGGAGTTACAAGGAAGAACGAAGGAATCATTGTCGATCCACACGATTCTGGAGTTAATCGGACCCGTTTGGTTGGCGCTACAAATCTGTACGCAATCGCTACTTGTATTGCATTGGTTGGCGCTACTAATCCGTACGCAACCATTATTTGTCTTGCATAGGATTGGCGCTACAAATCTGTACGCAATCCTACCTGCCTATGTGACCACGAACTGTTTCTTAAACTGTATAAGTATATTACTTAAATATATTTATCACGACGCTTGTGGACTGTGGGTAAAATCATGCATCATATATCACACATTTTTCATACAATTGTTTTTCTTGCATTAACTATATATATCGCCACACTTGCACACGATCACCCCATCCACTGAGATTTCTGTCTCATCCCCTCTTGTTTTCTAACCTTTAGATGAGAACTATGTTGAAGATGTCGAACCGGCCACAGACGGATTACCCTCGCCCCGCCTGTCGAACTTGCTTCCTTTTTCTGATGATTGTACTTTATTTCATGTACTTCTGCTGATGTTGGACTCCCTTTTATCCTGCTATTTTTTCTCTCTTTGACTGTAATTTGAGGGCGTAGGCCCTTGACTTTTAAGATATGGATATGGTGTTCTTTACGCATTAGTTTTGGCCTGTAAACTTATTCAAGTTATTATGTCGGATGTATTTGGACCTCGTTAGACTTTAAGTTGTAATTCGTACTTATGTTTATTTTATTTCCGCTGCTTTATACTCTGTTTCACTTGGGATTGTTGTATCATTTGTCTAGACTGTTAGGTTTATTTCTGTTTAAGTGGTTGATCGTCGTCGCATCGCGTTTGGGGCATGACAATTATGGTATCAGAGCTCGGCTAGTAAGATGGAAACTTACACCGAGGTGACCCGGGATAGGTTCCTCTGCCTTGGATTGGGTACCACTACTAGATGACCTAAGTTGAATCTTGGATGAATATTTGACTCTTTTTGGCTGTTATAGTGTTAAGATATCCGGATATTCCTCTATTTGGACGTTAGGTGATTTAGAAAATCCGTGATTTAGAGATTATAATGCCTGATATGGTGAGACTCGAAGAAAATGAGGATATCTCTTGATAAGTATATGATTTGGATGTGATATATTATGGGATCTAGACACCTAATGATATTACTTTGGGAAAATGATAGTAGGGGAATCACTAAGTATATTGATCAATGATAATACCGTTGTGTTATTCACTCTCAAGTACATGCACAAGCTTAAGTAAGGGAATTTGACTTGTGGTTTAGGTATCACGGATAAGATACATTAATGATGTGACTATTATACGATCTCGACTAGATGTTACCACTAAATATCCCCTCCCGAGGATAGGCGAACTATTTGATCAACTTCAAAGAGCGACGGTGTACTCAAGTTTGATTTACACAACAAGTATATTATCAATCAAGATCCGTGAAGAAGACGTTTCCAAAACGGAATTTCAAACTAGGTATGGACACTACGAGTTTGTAGTGATGCCTTTCGGTCTGACGAACGCACCAGCAACATTTATGGATCTGATGCATCGAGTCTTTCAACCTTATTTGGATCAATTCGTGGTGATATTCATTGATGACATACTCGTATACTCTAAGTCTAGAAAAGAGCATGAACGTCATCTGAAGATTGTTTTGGAGATACTATGAGAGCACAAGTTGTATGTCAAATTCAGCAAGTGCGAATTTTGGCTTAGTGAAGTCGCATTCTTGGGACACATAGTATTCGGCACTAGGATTGCTGTAGACCATTCGAAGATACAGACAATGGTTGAATGGAAACAACCCGAGTCTATAACGGGGATCAGAAGTTTCTTAGGACTAGCTGGATATTATCGAAGATTTATCCAGGATTCCTCCAAGATAGCCGGACCACTCACTCGACTAACTCAGAAGCAAGTCAAGTTTGTGTGGAATGACAAGTGTGAGGCTAGTTTCCAAGAGCTGAAGAAACGACTCACTACAACTCCAGTCTTAGCCCTTCCAAAGGGAACATAAAACTTTGTCGTCTGCAATGATGCATCAAAGGAAGGACTAGGAACAGTGCTCATGTAGGAAGGAAAGGTCATCGCTTATGCATCACGAAAGCTCAAGCCGTATGAGGCCAATTACCCAATGCATGACTTGGAATTGGCAGCGACAATATTCGCGTTAAAGAAATGGAGGCACTATCTCTACGGAGCAACATTCACAATTTTCACAGATCACAAGAGCTTGAAGTATTTATTCTCTCAGAAAGACCTCAATTTGAGGCAACGGAGATGGATGGAGTTAATTGAGGACTATCACTTTGATATTCAATACCATCCCGGGAAAGCTAACGTAGTAGCTGACGCCTTGAGCTGAAAGGCGAGTTTAGCCAGACTAATGATTCGAGAGTGGAAATCATTAGAAGAGCTGAACACTTGGAACCCAACGAGAACTAATACTCATATTTCATGTGCTAATATTTCGGTTAAACCTGATCTGCTGAACGAGATCAAGGAAGCACAGGGAACAAATGTGCATCTTCAAAAACTTAAAGAGAAGATACTTAAGGGAGAGAGTTCAGAATTCTCGGTACATGAAGATGGAATTATTAGATTAAAACAAACAAAAAAATTGAGTTTATGTACCGAGTGACGAGCAGATTAGGAATAGAATTCTCGCAGAGGCACGCGTTCGAAATACACTATACATCCTGGAGGAAACAAGATGTTAAGGACTTGAAACGGAATTATTATTGGGTAAACATGAAGAACCAGGTAGCGGAGTTCGTTGCGAGATGTTTGACTTGTCAACGAGTGAAAGCAGAACACCAACGACCATTTGGTTTATTACAACCGTTGAGAATTGTCGAGTGGAAATGAGAACACATAATGATGGACTTCGTGACGGATCTACCAAGGACCAGAGGAGACCATGATGTTATATGGGTAGTCATAGACCGACTCACGAAATCTGCACACTTCATACCCATGAAGAAAACCGACAGCTTGCAGAAACTCGCACAGATTTATATTCGAGAGATCATTCGACTGCATGGAGTGTCAGTCAACATTGTGTCAGATAGAGACTTGAGGTTTGTCTCCAGATTCTAGAAGTGCTTGCACGAGGAATTAGGTACCTCGCTAAGTTTCAGCACAGCAACACATCCACAAACTAATGGTCAGTCTGAGCGAACGATTCAAACCCTGGAAGATATGCTGCGAGCCTACACGTTGGATTTCCAAGGAAGTTGGGATTCACACGTACCATTGGCCGAGTTCGCCTATAATAACAACTATCAGGCCACAATTGGGATGGCACCCTACGAAGCCTTGTATGGGCGAAAGTGTAGATCTCCACTACACTGGGAGATTGATGACCAATGGACTCCAAAAGAGAAACGAAAGTCGCCCTCGATTCCAAAGGTCGACTTAGTTCAGGAGGCCATGGAGAAATTCAAGTTGATCAAGGAACGGATCCCATGACTCAAAGCCGCCAAAAGAGTTACGCAGAGATAAGAGGAGAAAGGACTTGGAATTTGAAGTGGAGATGAAGTATTTCTCGGACTCTCTCCTTTGAAAGGATTGATCAATCCAGAAGAAAGGAGACAAGTTGAGCACGAGATATGTTGGACCTTACAAAATTTTGCGGAAGATCGGGAAGTTAGCCTACTGGACTCGAGTTACCGGCATAGTATGTGGGAATGCACGATGTATTCTACGTATCGAGGCTAAAGAAGTATCAACCAGATCCCGAGCATATCATCACCCAAGATACTACTCCTACGATGGAAAATTTATCTACATCGAGAAACCAATCCGGATCATTGACCAACGGATATGTCGGGTTGCGTAATAGAGAGATTAGATGGTTAAATGGTATGGCGAAACCACAACCGAGACGAAGACGCAATGTGGTAGATGGAAGAAGACATGAGGAATCAATATCCAGAGTTGTTCTGAAGAGAATTTGGGGACCAAATCCTTTTAAGGAGGGGTCAATGGGAGGCCCCAAATTTTAACAACGTGAGATACGGTGTTATGTAGTGATTATTTATTCGGCTATGTATCACAAACCTATTGTTAATGAAACACGACTCGACTTTTATTTATTTCTTCTAATGTCAATTACGTCTTCCTTATTTTCGAGCGTAATGATTTTATATTCTCCTCTAGTACTAATACTAGGTCGATTAACTACGACTTTAGAAATATTAGATCTCGATAATTTAGGAGTATATTCCAATCCTTACTCAAATATTTCTTTTAATTCTATAATTCATCCTAACCAATTTCCAATTTTTTTTGGAATACACATTTGTTATTTCACATCTTTATTTTAAATTTCTAAATATTTAATTATGGATATCTATACATTTTAATTTTTTCCCCTCAATTTTATAAAGAAAAGAAACCAAATATTTTTTCTTTTTCCCATAATTTTCGAAATTACCACTTTAAATGGGGAAATTAACTCAATTTTTCTTCTACCACTATTTTTATCATTTTGTATCTCCCAACTAGTTAATTATTGGATAAATAAATTGATAAATTCATTTCTATTTTTTTTATATCTTGCAAGCCTACAATTTAAAAGTTTCTCTACAAATTCCACTACATCTTGGTCAAACAAAACAAAATGATTCCCCTAAAACCTAGCTTTTGGCCAATTGTCCCTAAAAAAGTAACCTAAGGAACCCCTCTGTAATTTTCAAGTTTTGGGACTGTACTCAGGTTCAAAAATGATGTTTGGATATTTTAATAAAGTTTTAAGAGTTTTTAGATAAATAAAATCAACCCTTAAAAGCCCAAGGACTAGATTGTAAAATTTTAGAAGTTTAAGGGCTATATTGTAATTTTCGAAACTATACCAGACCCTATTTTTAAATTTTAACTCTTAAGGAAATAACATATTTTAAGTGTATTAAAAAAATCCAAGTATTTAGAGCTTGGAAAGTAATTTTATAAAAAATGAGGGACCGAATCGTAAAAGATTAAAATTGAGGACCAAAATGAAATTTCCAGGACTTATGCGGTCCATGCACCTGGAAATACTAATTTAACTATAACATGATTATATTTTGGACCCAAGGTTCAAATTTCATAACAATTGGACCCCTAAAAGCCTTAAAAGCAATTATTTTAAAATGGGACAAAAATGAGATTTTCAAAACTTAAGGGACCTATACTTATTTCCTTTTAAAACTGCTTTTGTCCCAATATCCCACTGACCTTAGTGACATTTTACAACTAGAATCACATTAAAAGCCCTTCCGGTTTGTGAGTTCTAATTATATTAAACTTAGGGCCTAAAATGACAATTTTAAAAACTTTGGGGCCAATGTGAGAATTTTATAAAAACTCGACCTCAAAACTTTATAAACCTGAATCTCTTAACAATTTAGAGAATTTAGGAACTGACCTCATAATTGTTCAAGGTCGGGACATTTACTTATTCAATTTTTAACCCCAAAAGTATTGGTTTTTACAAAACGGGGCTAATTGTAAATTTTCTTTTTACAAGGACCTAACTCAAATTATTTCTCTTTTAAAGAAACAGCCTTGGACCCTCTGACTTTTAATAATGATATAAAAGATTTTATTTTCTTAAAATACCTTGGCTTATCGGATCGCCTTGACCGATTAATACGCGATCGCGGGGCGACTTTCTCGTCTGGCGATTTCGAATATATAACGGGACTTATATTCCACCTAATCTTTCAAGATATCGAAGATTGATTATCCTCCCGATAATCATCTTCATCCAAATAACTCTACCAACACCATAATTTCCACTCGCGATTTTTGAAAATTTTTCCTAAATCGCTTCCCTAAATCAATAATACTCAATCAATGCCGGTTGACTACCCGAACTTGTATTTACTTTCTGCCTCGAGTCAACTTGGTGTGTCGAGCTCACGGTCGGAATGGATACGTCGGGGGATGGAACTGGGCAGCTCATTTGTTATTCCACTCTCCGCCCCATCGCCTTAATCCCGCAACCCGAGGGACGGAGTTTGTCCAAGGGAAGCGGGTCGTAGTCTTGAGGTATAATCATGATTATGAAAAATCTAAGCTTAGATAGCTCCACTGTGGATTTTGTCTTTGCCTATGGAGCGATAAGGTGACAGGTCTTGGACCATCTTGCTCGGGGAGTTACAAGGAAGAATGAAGGAAATTGTCCCGATCCACACGATTACGGGAATTAATCGGACCCGTTTGGTTGGCGCTACAAATCCGTACGCAACCTCTACTTGTTTTGCATTGGTTGACGCTACAAATCCGCACGCAACCATTATTTGTCTTGCATAGGATTGACGCTACAAATCCGTACACAATCTACCTGGCTTGCTTTGAATCACATAGTGCTGTGTGACCGAACGATTTCTTAAAATCGTATAACTATATTACTTATATATATTTATCACGACGCTTGTGGACTGTGTGTGAAATCATGCATCATATATCACGCATTTTTCATACAATTGTTTTTCTTGCATTAACTATATATATATATCGCCACACTTTTCACTTGCACACGATCACCCCATCCACTGAGATTTCTGTCTCATCCCCTCCTGTTTTCTAACCTTTAGATGAGAACTATGTTGAAGATGTCGAACCGGCCACAGACGGATTACCCTCGCCCCGCCTGTCGAACTTGCTTCCTTTTTCTGATGATTGTACTTTATTTCATGTATTTCTGCTGATGTTGGACTCCGTTTTATCCTGCTACTTTTTCTCTCTTTGACTGTAATTTGAGGGCATAGGCCCCTTGACTTTTAAGATTTGTATATGGTGTTCTTTACGCTTTAGTTTTGGCCTGTAAACTTGTTCAGGTTATTATGTTGGATGTATTTGGACCACGTTAGACTTTAAGTTGTAATTCGTACTTATGTTTATTTTATTTCATTTGCTTTAGACTCTGTTTCACTTGGGATTGTTGTATCATTTGTCTAGTTGGGTTTATTTCTGTTTAAGTGGTTGATCATCGTCGCATCGCATTTGGGGCGTGACAGACCAACATTTGAGAGAGATTGGCCTTGGCTCTTGTTTATGGTCATTGCATAAGACACGATTAGAGAAAAGCGTCACGTTGAAACTTGAATGGAATTCTAAGGTCCGATGGTGTTAGTGTCATTCGCGGTATCAACACCTTCTAACTTTTGCATGTGTTCGGTGAGAATTTTAGCTTCAAGACGTGTCTAGAGAGCCTCGTAATCACCAATCTAGTCCCGTTACACAATCCATCAAGTGGTCCATGTTCCTCAAGAGAATATCTGAGTCCCAACCTTCAAATGCACTCATGATTAGGAACGCACGAACATTTTATACCATTCAAAAATTCTTGCGTGTCGAGATCATGTAAGAAATCAACATTAGCATCGATTTACTCGTGCTATCTAAGCTCAAATAAATCGCCTTCTCCGATAAATTTAAAGACGTCATATATTGATTGATGGACTCAACAACACCAAGAGTCGGTGCGAGTAGTATCGCACTCTCTTTCAAATAAGTAGGATCATCAATGGCGTCTTTAAACATTGGATACATATGCTCTACAATTGTTGCAATCGGATCACCGATGATTCCAAAAGAATATCTTCAGGTATATCAATAGTGGCACAACCATAATTAGATCCTCCGATTGTTTCATCTCCGATGTTTTCTATCCACTCTGAGATATGGGCTAAATCCGCATAATCATCTGCCTAATTGAGGCTTTGAAGACGCATATTTTTAGTCAACCTCAGTATTGTACAATCTTTCCACAGGTACGATGCATTTATCGTGGCATTGACTACATCATGTCGACTTCCCTTAGGTATAACAGGCAATAACTGTCTTAAGTCCCCCCAAACACAATAGTTTTCCCTCCAAAAGGTGTTGACTCATTCTGTGGGTTCACTAATTTTAAAAGAGATTTTAAAGTTTCATCCAGTGCTTGAAAGCAATATTGTGCATCATTGGGGCTTCATCCCAGATTATAAGTTTAGAACGAATAATCAACTCAGCAAACGGACTCCCCTGTTTTATATTGCAAGTTGACTCTTGATTTGGGTTTAAAGGAATAACATAACGGGAATGTGCAGTCCTTCCACCATGCAGCAATAGAGACGCTATTCCACTCTTAGCACTCTATGCCACGTTCAACACAATTTCTCCTTTTGATCTCAAAGCCGCAGACAAAGCTCTTCACAAGAATGTTTTGCCTATTCCCCCATATCCGTATACAAAGAACATACCACCTTTATTTGATTCCACCGATGTCATTATTTTAGAGTAAACATTTTTTTTGTTCATCATTGAGTCTGGAAATGAGGTTGTTGTGCTCTACTAAAAGAGCCTTAAGATCATAACGCAGCTTGTCATATATCAATCTGTTTCGGCTATTCCCAGTATTGTCCGTATTAGACATCGTATCAAAATTGCGTAGACTCGTGCCACAACTTCTCAAAAAAAATTCAATATCTAACAAAGCAAGTTTTTTTATCTCGTTCTCACTCAATATCACTTCTGCAAGAGAAATAATGCGGCATTCGATAAATAATAAGATATATAAAATAATGTTATTAGAAACAAATTATGATATTTAATATATAATAATAATTTAGTTAATACCTTGATGTTGGAGAAGACGTCGCCGTCTATATAGAATATCATCAGAAAGATATTGCCAACACTTGTCCCATACTACTTCTGGTCTGCTCAAAGATTTGGATGATAGCAATGACGCAAAAAGACTTCTGAGACTCTCTGCAGAAGCCCATGGCTCGCTTCAGTGATTGCTTCAACTTATTCTCTATCGTCTTCTAACAAACCAAGAGCAAAGCAAGCTTCACGGTATGAAGAATGTTGAATACCGTTGACCTTCTTGTAGTCATCATGACACATAGCTCTAAGGACAATATTGATAAGACACCGCAAATAGTACATATCACCAACACCTGGAGGGACAAAAAACACCCGACCTATTGATTTCCCGATTTTTCTTGGCATCCACTTCCTGACTTTTGGTTTCCATGTAAATTATGTTGGGGCTTCAGCATAGGTTAGCTCACGGGCTTCGGGATATATTTTATTTGCTTCCATCCATGCTAAAAGCACGCTCTCTTTAACTAAATCTTTATTAAGAACTTCGTCGATTTGCTCATTATCATCGAAAATAAGACTCTGCTCATTCAGAAGATGGAAGCTAAGGCGTTCGACTGAAGGATATTTGTATTGAATCTCAAATCCCAATAACCTCCATGAAGCTTCACATGACGATATATACCTACAATCATAATACATGCTCACTTCATCAACGGTTTTCCGTGAGTCCTCATCGTTGGTGCTTGTATAAAATGTCATTTGCCACGCGATCATTTCCTTTGTTGACATACTTGAATGATATCTTAATAGATCCGCCTAGTTACAACATTCAACATTTATGTGAACTCCATATTTGAGTAACAAGCGCGATTATTATGAGGCACCACATATCTCGTTGTCCGGCACACCATTTTTTCAACTATTCTTCCATCATTTCTACGTCTATAACGCGGATAACCTTCTTCATCAATAGTAGTCGCATCCATAAATTTTTTGGGAAATGTTTAGTGCAACGACCATCAGTCATACATGAAGAGTTTTTCCTGACATTACCACATGGACCATGAATCATATAATCCTTTACTACAACATAATAACATGGATCAGTTCTCTCGTCAGGTATTTCGGCTGATATAATTCGATCTATGTCATCTGCAGTTGGATATTTGTCTTCCTTCGCTAGAAACAACAATATATGGGCATGAGGCAAACCACGCTTTTGAAATTTTATCGTATAAATAACTGCAATATAATAATAAATAATAATAAGAATTTGAGATAAACTAAGTAAATAAATATTTACTATATTATTAAAAATTTATTAAAAAATATTTAAAAAACAAATGCTAACCTGCATTTACTTTCCCGAATAATTTATTTTACCGAAGGTCTTTAATCAAAGAATCTAGCTTCAGTTTAAAGATTCTGTAAATAATATTCGGACGATCTTCAGGATTTAGATTCTTTTTCTGGAGAAAGCGAATGATCACGGCCATTTAGGATTGCAAGTAAATGTTATAAGCATCAGGGTAACGCCCATCGACATATAGCCATCGCATTTTAATAATTCTATATCATATATGGAGCACCTCCGGTGAAAGTTGAAGGTAATATAATGCGTTTACCCTGAGTACTTAGATCAATGTCACCACGCAAAATAGCATCAGTCAAGCCTTTATATATATCACAACGTAGTTTTTTCTGATTCAAACGGATATATTTCAATCGAGTGGACTCGACCATTGTGCATGCATCCACAACAAACTGTTGAAACAATCTCCGAGATGACAAAATAGTCGACAATTCATGGTCTCTGTCATGTAATCTGTATGTAAAGTATTCACGCACACTAATTATTCTTCTAGCACCAGTACTATTTGTCTTATTTATTGAAAATGGTATATCTTCTCTAAAACCGTCCTCACCATAAGGTAATAATAATGGATACTGCAAGGCCAAATAAGAGGCATTCAATTCATTTATCCGCTGCAAAAGTCCAGATCTTGTTTCAACAACAATATCCCTATCGCCTAAAGCACGATCAAAATTGCCAACAATCAAAATGGCAACTTCACTACTCGTTGGCAATATATCTCCTAGCATTCATACTCATTCTACCAATCAAACGTAATTTTACGTCTGAATATCCATGTTGTCGAATCTTTCACTACAAGAAAAATGGACATCAACAACACCGAAAATACAACGGATTTTCGTAAATTCTGTTGTCTTTAACAATATAACAATGGGTTTTCCGAAAACCGTTGTCTATTAGCGGATGTTTACGCTCATTGACAACGGTAGTTCTATATATGACAACGGATTTTCCATATTGTTGTCTATTAGCGGATTTTTTGGCTAATTGACAACGATTCTTACAACGGTTTCTCAAATCATTGTATATTATTGAAATAAATGCGCTTAAAGACAATGATTAATACAACGGTTTCTTCAAGCATTGTCTACACCCGTTTGTCTATCAGCAAAAAAATAATCACACACATTCAGAAAATATAATATTAATAAATAAATATTATATTTAAATAACGTGATAATTATATAAAAATCTACTTGATGTTAAATTTATATAATTATTTGTTAATAAAAAAATTATAAATTCTAAATAGCTTTTACAAATTAAATTTTATATTTAATTGGAAATTTTAGATTTACATAAAACTTTAAAGTTTAATAAAAAAAGTATAAGTTTTACTAGATATTTTTACACATAAAAGACAAAATATTATGTACTATGAGTAGGGTTGTGCACAGTTCGGTTAACCAGAACCGGAGCCAGAACTAAAAATTCGGTCCGAACCGAAACGGAACCCAAAAATTCGGTTCAGTTTCGGTTTTTATTTTTCAGAATTTCGGTTATTCGTTTTTGTTCCACTTTGTAATTTCGGTTAATCGAACCGGACCGAATAACCGATTTTTATTTTTTTTACATATCATAAGTTGCTGATATTAAATTAAGTTGAATAACAACTAGATCTGCAAAAAAAAACACTTTTTATTAATATTAAAAGCATTTACAGTCTAAATAAACTGAAGTAAAACAAAAAAAAGGACTTTTTTATTTTGATCTACAAAAAAAAAAGCACTTTTTTTTATTTATTTAAGTTGAGGGTTTTAAAGTTGTGGTGGCTTGCGAGCCCAAAACCCGACTTCAGCTTAGGTACAATAAAACTCAGAGAATCTCATACCGTTTGCCAGGGTTTTGCAGCGGGAGAAGAAGAAAAAGAGCGAAAGAAATTTTCTGCAGCGGAGTCCACAAGCAGCAGCCATGGCTAGCACGAAAGTCCAGCGGTAAATTAACCATACAATTAAACTTGCTAGGGTTGTGTGTGTCTACTTGTTTATTTTCTCCCCTTTTTTTTTGTTGCTTGAACTTTGATTGATGAAACAGGGTGTCGTACGAGAGGGACACGAAGATTATCAAGGCATCGTCGTTTACCATCGAGCGTGAGGACCACACCGTCGGCAATATTCTCCGCATGTATATAATTTGATTTTCGTTTTTGTAGTTTAAAAATTATGTCTTGCTTGTTGCAAGCCTTAATTTTCTTTGGGGATTAAAGTTTTCTAAAGCAGTATGGAACAAAAACTTGTGCAGATCTAGGATTGAGTTCAGTATCTAGTATTGAAAATGGGGATTTTCTTGCATGTGCTGATGTGCAGCTGAAATTCGACTGCACTTACAGTTGCTTCTGAATATACAAGTTCACCATGGTGACTTGGTTTTGCAGCGGGAGAAGAAGAAAAAGAGCGAAAGAAATTTTCTTCAGAGCAAAGCTCGCATTCAGATATGGCTTTTTGAGCAAAAGGATCTGAGGATTGAAGGCCGAATAATTGGGTTTGACGAGTACATGAATTTGGTTCTGGATTTTGAACTTACAATTTGCTTCAGTATTTTTTTATCTGCATCTACACTGATACTGATATTTAATGGCTGTGTATATGTATTTGAACCGGTTATTAGGAGTGATATGAAGATATTGGCTGATGATATAGAAACTGCACTTATCGAGTCGAACAATACACTTGCTCAACTCCATATAGCTCTTTTAAAGGTCGGCTGGTTGGGAGTGTATTTGGGAGGGCTCAGCTTCATATAGCTCAGAACAATACACTTGCGCATATCACTCCCAATAAAGTGTATTTGTAGACAATGCACCACAAATTACATTATGCTCCTTACTGTTTTGTATTTTTCAAAAATCTTTTTATGCAATTGTTCCCAATAATTTGTTGATATTGTTTGTGTAGTCCTATTCATATGTGTTGAATCTAGTTGCAGAATATGGCATGGCCTGACTTACACAAGGCTACAGAAAGTAAATTCTCATACATTTAATAATTTGTTTATGCGTCTCCAGAGTTTGACACCAGTCTTTAGCTTTCTTTTAGTTTAAAACTGATTTGGTACCTTTTTTGCCACTAAATATATCCGACTGCTGAATTGTTTTGTCGTGTATAAGTGAAACTTACTATTGTGGTTTGGTTTAATTAATTGGTGTAGTGACAGTATGCTAGTGTGGTACCCCCCTTTTTTTTGGAAGTTGAGAAAGTTATACTAGTATATAGGGTAAATGAGTTTTAAAATTGTTTTAAAAACTCCGAGCATCAACATGTGCAAAATTTGACCGCTTAGAACGTGCAAACTTTGGAACTTTACAAGTTAAAAGAGTACATATGTGATATGACCCACCCTATAATTGCTCATATATTGAAACATAAACATCTAATTCCCAATTGATTGCTTTTTCTATTTGCTTAGTATTAAGTAGATTATTCCATCATATGTCACAAGTAGCTCATTACAATGTATAGTTGGATAGCAGAAACAACACATTTTGAGGAGTTTTAATTGATGTTTTTAGTACTTGCAAAATCTTGAGCTCTGAACTGTATGAATCTGTATTGGTTGATCAATGGTAGGCAAGACCTGGGTAGAATATAACCTGTATCAGTTCCTTGTTTCTTTAAGTTAGTAGAGAAAGGTCACAAGTTGGTACAGTGATTGTGTTGAGTGATGTTTGAAAGCTTTCATGTAATTTTTCTGATATTGAGAGAGCACAGTCCATCGAAATGTTTGAACCTAAATTTCAAAAAATGAAGTCATGAAATACACACACACTCTCAATTTTCGTACATACTTAAAGAGGTATTTTGAACCGTCCAATTCTACATGTTTCTTAGTAAAATCTGATATGCTGAAATAAAAGTTTTAACATTACCTGTAGTAACATTTAAACTTCTATTGTTATTTGTTATTTTGGTTCCAATAGTTCCCTTTACTATTAAGCACACCACTCTGATGCTCATCTCCCTAAGTGAGAGAGTGCATATTATTCTATATTGGTGTGTTATTGGAATGGAAATATATGCTGGTGCATTTATTAGTGTTATCTGATGGAGATACTTAAAGATAATCCCTATTAAATAATCTGGATGTATATTTAGCTTGTATGAGATCCTTCTGCAAAACTAATCTGCCATTGGTCCTGTTTGGTTCCTCTGGATAGCTATTGTTGGTGACATCACTCCTTTTTCAAAATGAGAGAATTCTTCAATGGAAGCTTTTCTGATTTTCAGCTAAAATGGGACGGCTGTGGATCTTGCACTTTTACTTGTACTGTTTTAACTCTGTTTGAGATGTTGAAAATTAAGTTTTCTTATTTCTGTTTCTCGTTGATTTTGCGTTTGATTTCAAGTTTAGAATTTCATATTGTGCATTAATGAACTAAGTTGTCTAATACTTATCAATGTCATTTAAAATTGTTTCAGACATAGGCTCTATTCAACTCCGATTCATTCCAATGCGGTTATTTTGTGATGAGGTACATGAGGCAAATTGTAGAAGATTCAACTATAGACATGACTTCATTGCGATCAATGGTAAATTATATTAAAATTTGGCGTTCTCATGTTTTTCGCAAATGTTTAATAATTGGAGCCAATTATAATACCTATGTTTTTTTCTCACAGTTCTCAAATGTGGAGTATTCTCAAGTTCAAATTGATGAAGTGCGATCAGAGTGGGCAGAATGCGTCCAAGACCATATACATGAGTAAATAGGTATTTTGTTCATAGTTATATGCAAATTTTCATAGTTATAAAGAATGCACATTCTGTAATTGAGTGAATTTGATTTAATGTAAATTGATGTATATACTTCTTATTTGGAGGCATGAACTTAAATTATGTAAATTGATGTATATACTTATTATTTGCAGGCATGATATTGGAGTGCTTTGCAGCTGCCCTCAATGAAAGAATTAGTGTAACTTTGAGAACACTTGTTAGATGTTTTGTTAAATACTTGTTAGATATATTTCTGATATATTTGTTTTGTTAAACTTTTGCAGACATGTACTAGATACAATCACTTGAATGTCATGTTTTGTTTTAGTTAATTATATGTTGTTTTCTTTTAATGGCAATATTGGATGATATATTGTTTTTTGCATATATGAAATCAAAATTTATATATTACCACAGGTGAAAAAATAATAGACACCAAATATAAAATACATTAGCCATGGTTTCAATTTACAACGATTTGATCTGTTGTTGAAATAGTTACAAAGTACAACGGTTTTAAAGCCTTGTAGAACTGTTGTGATAATTCAACCCCACAACGGATATTAACTGTTGTCAAATACATTGTTGTATCTCATAATTCAAAAACAGATGCCAGCCGTTGTCCCAATTGTTGTCTTTCAGCATTCAAAGACAACGGATTCTAACCGTTGTCTTCTTATTAACGACAACGGATTGTAACTGTTGTGGTTGAGCGGATTTTTTTACAACACCATCTACTACAACGGCTGATTATTGTATTACACAACAGATTATATCTGTTGTTGTTGAGCATTTTTCTTGTAGTGTTTTCTTTTGCCATTCTGAAAGATTTGACCAAAACATTGTTCTCATCCAATATTCTCTTCAATTCAGACACGATAACTTCGTGCAAATTATTGCTATTGTAAAACCCCATTTCTGGATAGTTGTGTGATATCATTATAAGGGATAGTTGATATAAGAATTCTATTTTGTGTGTTTATTATTTTGTGTAAATATTCTAAATTCGGGTTTTATTATCGTAATATTTATGAACGATAGCTATTTGATTCACGTTTGCGATTAATTGGATTTGGAGGTATTTGAATCATTAGAATTTACGGACAGACTTATTTAGAATCAAGTTGAATTTTGATTAAGTATGATTTTCTTTAAGAACTAGTTGAATTCATAAATTTCATGTTAGCCCTTTTATTCACAAAATCTTTTACCAATTTTTACATCTTGTTGGCTCATTTTTCTATTAATTTTATTAGCCAACTTTTAGTTAAATGAAAACTCCACTTCCGAGAGTTCGAGTTACGTGGCATACTCTTAAATTTGATATTACCCAAGTTTGACATCAAATTACAATTCTTAAACCAATTCTTTTTTAAAAAAAAAAATTGGACCCATTGTAAACCTCATTCATCTTTTTGGATAAACTTGACTCAATAATTAAACAAAAATCACAAACCCATTTTATATCCTACTTTATCTTGCACACACTACCCACCCGATTCCACTCACAAACACAAACCCATATTCTCTCTTTTTGTACCTTAGCCGAGAGCAATTTGTCAGGGTATGAGAGATCTTCTCTTGAAATTCTTCCATTCATCTTGTTAACACCACAAAAATAACATATACTTAGCAATCAAGTTAGTTAATTACCGAACAAAATCTTCTTTCTATTTTGTCTGAAACCGTGAACATCAGAAGGTTTAAGGGAACCATTTTCTGTCAAACATTCCATCAAATCGGACCTTCTAGCAACCAAAATACTCCAGCGAAATAAGCTACCAAGTTTGGCGCAGGAATTTTAAAGTTCCCGTGTGTCAAAAGACAAAACCAAAGGACCAAACTTTGATAGATTATACATACTTGAGAGTGGTGGAATTGGAGAAAGTGTGCATATTAATGAAGGGTCATATGGCAATGATGGTGCTCCTCAATATAATAGACCCCTGCCCAGATGGAGCAAAAAGATAAAAGAGGGTAAAGTGTTCTTTATACATACTCTTGGTTTGTTCCTTTTATTTGTTACCTTTAGTTTTTTTAAAACAATATCTTGTTCGTGTTTAGCTAGATGAACACTAATTTCCTCGTCAAACAAAGTTTCTAATGGGTAAGTTGATCCTTCCAATACTAAGTATTTAGTGGACATACTGAGGGTTAAAAATCTTTGGAATTTGGTTTAATTTGATGAAGTTGGTGTAGGTGGCCGTACGTTGAGCTTAAAATGAGAGTTCAGTTGAGGAAGATTGCAAAGATCTTGGTGAATTGGTGATTAAACCAAAGGTGGGCAAAATACCATTTTTCTAAAGGAAATTGGGTTTGCTTTTAGTTTCATAAATTTCACGACATTAGCTATTTCATTAACATCACGACATTAAACTATTTCATGATTTCACGGTATACGCCATTTTCGAAATAATTTAGTTGTAAAGAAAACATAAATTATACCATTCATGGTTTGAATTTACATTTTCATTTGCATTTTAACTCTTGTAACTGTTTGACTTGGCCTTTGGGCAAATAAATGTCATTGGATATATATATTGACTGACTGAGTCCATTGCGGTGTGGGTAGGTTAGACAATGGATCGAGCATTTTGCATGTGATCCTGTTTGACTACCCATTTGCCTACTCCCACTTTCGGGTCGGGTAGGAGACGGCGTGAGAACTGGGTCGTAGAACGGTATATTCATGAATATGACGATCTCGGGCAAAAGCCCATAGCTAAAGAGACGTCGAGCTAGTGGGAGGGATAAGGTGATCGGGCTTGGCCAAATATTCTTGGGAGCAATAAGGAGAACGGACAGGATCAGTGTCCGATCAACATTGATCTTGCGTTTCTTGTTTCAGGCTGACGGATTGATTGACTGACTGTTTTTATCAAAATGAATTTCTTTTAAAACGATATATATACTATTGGTTTTAAAGATTTAGATATTTATTACCATCCGAAAAGAAAAATATTTCTTGTCTTGACTAATGTTGTGCAGTAATATGCATCATCATCGCTAGCAACATAAAATTAATGAATTTTTTGTGCACCATTGTCATGCATACATGAATAATTTTTTTGCACACTAAGTACTCTCAACCAAGAAGAAAATATTTTAGCTTTTCAATACTGCATTCCCCTACCCCAACCTACTGAGCTCATTTAGCTCACCCCACGATTTTATAAAACTTTTCAGAGATCGACGAGACTTCCATACAAGGATTGACTCGACCTAGCAGATTCCTTTTGAAGGACTTATCCATCGACACTTGAACCTTGTAACTATTTTATCTTGTAATAGTTAGGTGAGTAACAACTTTATTATTATTTGTATGTAATAAGTTATAGACTCTCACTGTATTTATTGGTTTTTAGTTGTTTATAGTTAGATAGTAACACTTGGTAAGCCTAAATTTGAATATTTCGATTGTACCATATTGGATGATATTCTATTTTATTGGGTACTAAATTGGGGCGTGACAGCTATCACTCCCTTATCTACAAATTTAAACATTGTTTTTTAAAAATTAAACAAAATCACGTTTAAAAATCTGAACAAAATAATAATAAAGAGACACAAAACAGTTAAAATAAAAAAGAAAACAAACCTGACGGAATTCAACCTATGACTTATTTCATTTTCCGTATCATATATGTATAGCTGAACGAATTTGGGGGTCGATCCATACAGCGGCAGCAGACTTCCAATCAGGTGGTAATTTTGACCATACATTTGAAAAACCAGAGGACCTCTACCTTTGTTTACATCCGTGTCAATCTTGTCTCCCATAGATATAAAACAAAACATATTGTTATAAGATCTTATATTCTCTTGAAAATCTTTGTTTTTATTTCCATCTCCAAACAATAGATCTTGAAGATACTTGGTGGTTGTTTGACTGGAGGAAGTTGAACATTTCTGTGGCCACAACACAAAGAGTAGCGAGGCTTTGTTTTTGGATAGGAGGATAGTCTTTCTTCTAACCAAAATAATGCTCCACAGAATTCGCATTTGCAACTCACATCCCCTATATCCCAATATTCTGAAAAAATAATAATTGCGATAATTCATGGAACTACATTAAATAATATTAATAAACTCATACATGAAATTAACTGATATGAAAAAATTCACTAACCATCCATTGAGAATTTAACACGCCACTGAGTTCAATATCAGTTACATTAACCCCAGAAGTTTGGTAGACTATAGTATTGTTTGAAGTCACATTGACTTCATTCGGTTCATCTTCTATAAGATCAATTATTACAGCTTCTTTCGAACTCATCGAAGAGTTTGACCCGGATACACCATAATTAGATAAGCCACGATTAATGATATTTCTTCCAGATGATAATCGTGTGCCCGAAACTGTAATAATAAATTTTAAATATTATGATTATATTATTAAATACAAAAGTATATTTTATTTTATATAAAATAAATAAAGAAAATAAAAATATTATTGAACATACCATTTGTGATATCGCTAAGCGGACTGTTGGAAAATGGATGAACCAATGCACTTGATGAGCCTTTTTCAAAAAACGTCCTTCCCGATTGTGTTATATTTCCTGGAAAATATTTAAAAATAGAAATATAATAAAATGATTATGTACTAAATTAAAATATAATAATATCTATATAATAATAATTAAATAATATATTACAAAATATATAGTTTATTCCATTACAATTTTATTAATAATAATAATAAAATGGTTATATTTTAAAATAAATCTATAATAATATTACATAACTAATATTAATATTATTATATTAAAAGTATATATATAATAAATAAAGTAACATACCACTTAAAAATTAATAATTATTAAATATATATTTAAATAATATCATAACTTGATAATATTGATAATAATATAATTAATATTAATAACTAATATTAATATTTTAATGATATCTATATATATAAATAATAAATAAACATATATAATACGAAAAACTTAATAATTATTAAATTGCATATATACTAATCTAATAATAAAAATAATATTAATAATAATAATAATTAAAATAATAACGAAAATTATTAACAAATTATATTAAATATTTTAAATAAATCAAATTATTAAGAAATTTAAAAAAAATAGAAAATCATTAATCAAAACATACATTAAAGCCCAAATGATAAATATATAGCCCATTAACAAATTTAATTTTTCTTTAAATCCAAGCCCATTTGAAATATAAGGGTTAAAAAATTGGCCCAAAGCCCACATCTAGAACATTCCATCAGATGCACTTTACAAAATAAATGGACACGATTTTGACACGTGCCAATATCGACGGCTAAGATTAAACCAGATATGTATGATGTGTCCCTTGTTAGGGTTTCATTTTCAAATGCTTTGTTTCATTCCTATCCTTATCATCTAAACTCTCGGCCGGAAATTTCTCTCTCTATCCCTATCCTCTCATCTCTGTATCCCAATCCTCTCAACATTCAGATTATTTTCCAATTTCTTCACTGATTTCGACTGGAAAAAAAAATTATAGATCTTTCGATCTTAACATTTCGATCGAAATGTGTTTTTTTTTAAAAAAATTAAAAAAAAATTGGAAACAGACACAATATGTGATTTTTCCGAAGGGAAAATGTTTCGAAAATCTTGATTTTTTTCGTCCGTATAATATATTCTTTAAGTATTTGATTTGTTTTAGGTTTTGAAAGGATCTAGGTTATATTTTTAGTAGATCCAAAAATAATTTTTTTTTCTTTTTTTATGTATTTGAATATTTATGTAAGTGTGAAGCCCCGATTTTTCCGAGCTATTAATTGATCCTTATTGTCGTTTATACTTTTGATCGACTAATTTTACCGCGTCATTTTGACGGGTAATTTTTAATAATACATACATTTTGTATTTTATTTCATTTTATTTAAGTACTTGTGATCATGATCTTTATTAATTCTATTCCTCATTTATGATCACTTGATTGATCATTATTACTATTTTTGTATTTATTAGTCACCTTAGAATTTTAAGAGACTATTTATTTTAGAGACTTTTACCTTATAGAATTAAGAATTTGATTTAGATTAAGTGATCATGAGACTTACAAGTGATCAAGGAAATCACTAATTATTTTGAAGATTGATATATTTCATCTATTATCATCAAATTTGGGACAAAAAAAAATATATGGAATTACCATAATACCCTTGAAGTGGACGGCCAACATGGATATTTTGGAGTAAAAATATCATCCAACTCTTGTACACCTACACCATATATTAGTCATCTTGTGTATAATTATACCATTAATTCAAACATTATACACATCATCCCTCACATCACTTCTTTAATATTTTTTTTTTGCCAACATGTTGGAAGTCTTCCAACATTCCATTCAAACCAAGTTTTGCCCATACCTTTGACCTTCAAATTGTCTCCCATGCATGAGGCAAAATGCAAGACACAATTTGAAAAAAATTCCTCTGCCCTCTCTCACTAGGTGGACGGCCATGAGGGCCATTTTGTGCCAAAATTCCATTTCATTTTTATCACTAAAACATTTATTCCTACACAAATCCTCCTCCTTCTCTCTAAAAACTCCCAACTTCTCTCTACTCTTCTTCTTATTTTCTTCTTCTATACTTAGAAAATTTTTCAACATTTTCCTCCTTATACTCCATAAAAATCGAACCAAACTATACCAAGGTAAGAAATTTTATCTTCAATCCATTTCTTATATCACATTGTTCATCTCTTCCACCTTCTTAACTTAAGTTTGAATTTGGTTTGGATGTACATTTAGAAGACCTTGAAGATTAGAGCTTGATAACATTTTTGAAGAAGGACCTCAAGCTTGAAGGAAAACTAGTAGAGCAATTTGGACTACAAGGTAAGAATTGAGTACTAGACCCCTTCTTTCTTCTTCTTTCTATTTTTTCTTCTTTTTAACACCCCTTTTTCATTTTTGAGAAATAGGGGCTGACCTTAGGTGATTTTGGAGTTGAACCAAAATTACCAATTTTTAAGCTTCAACTAGTCTCCAAACACCTACTACACAAGGTAAAGTGTAGTCCTTCTCCTTTCCTTATTTCCTTCTTTTTCTCCTTAATTTTTCTCTCATTTTTCTAACTTCAAATTTTTGATATTTTTGAATTAGGAGCTAACCTAAGAAGCCTCATCCAAAAATTGTGAAATTATCCTTTTATTTCACAATTTCCAATTTTAAGGTGGGTGGAAAAATATTTTCCAACTTTTAGGTGTTTTGATTAAATGCATGTAGAAAATTTGATCATGAGCCTTGAGATATATATAATCTATGTATTGCATGTCAATTTTATGTATCAAGTCATGAAAATTCTCAAGAGTTGCTCAAATTTGCTATTTATTGAAATTTAGGTGCATGCATGTGCAATTTAATGTTTTAATTGATGAATTCTTGTATGTATTGGACATGCATGTATATGATCTTTAAAATTTATGTTTTGGATGCCTTATAACCTGGAAAAGTCGAGTATAATTGATTAAATTTCAATTTTGGACTTAAAAATGTAAAAAATAGAAAGTTGGTGGACTAAATTGCAAGAAAATAAAAGTTAAAGGACCCCTCTGCAAATTTCGAAATTTGGGATTGTACTCAGGTTCAAAAATGACTTTTGGACATTTTAATAAAGTTTTAAGAGTTTTAAGATAAATAAAATCAACCTTTAAAAGCCCAAGGACTAGATTGTAAAATTTTGAAAGTTTAAGGGCTACTTTGCAATTTTTAAAACTGTACCAGACCTTAACTTTAAAGTTTGAAATTTTTACTCTTAAGGTACTGGGAATTACATATTTTAAAAGTATTCCAAAAAATTCCAAGTGGTTAGGGCTTGGAAAACAATTTTACTAAAATTGAGGGACTAATGTGTAAAATACTAAACTTGGGGACCCAAATGAAATTTTCAGGACTTATGCCGCCCATGCACCTGGAAATACTAACTTAACTATAACTTAATTATATTTTGGACCCAAGGTTCAAATTTCATAACAATTGGACCCCTAAAAACCTTAAAGGCAATTATTTCAAAGTGGGACAAAAATGATATTTTCAAAAGTTAAAGGACCTACACATATTTTTTTTAAAAATTGCTTTTGTCCCAATATCCTACTAACCTTAGTGACATTTTCCAACTGGAATCACATTAAAAGCCCCTCCGGTTTGTGAGTTCCGAATTTTTAAAACTTAAGGTCCGAATTGGCAATTTTTACAAATTTGGGGCCAATGTGAGAATTTTATAAAAACTCGACCTCAAAACTTTAAAAACCTGAATCTCTGGACAATTTGGAGAATTTAGGAACTGACCTCTTAATTTTTCAAGGTCGGGATATTTATTTATTCAATTTGTAACCCCAAAAGTGTTAGTTTTTACAAAACGGGGCTAAATTACAATTTTTCTTTTATAAAGGACCTAACTCAAATTATTTTCTATTTTACTAAAATAGCCCTGGACCCTCTAACTTGGAGATTTAATTAAAGTATTTTATTTTCTCAAAATCCTTGACTTATCGGATCAATTTGACCGATTAATACTCGATCGCGGAGCGACTTCCTCGCCTTGCGATTTTGAATCTATAACGGGACTTATGTTCCACCTAATCTTTCAAGATATCGAAGATTTCTTATCCTTCCGATGATCATCTTCATCCAAATACTCCACCAACGCCATAATTGCCACTCGCGTTTTCAAAAATTTTCCTAAAACTGCTTCCCTGAATCAATAATACTCATTGCTGGTTATTTTTGTGCTTGTAATTACTTTCTGCTGAGTCAACTTGGTGTGTCGAGCTCACAATCGGAATGGATATGTCGGGGGATGGGAAGGCGGCTCATTTGCTATTCCACTCTTAGGCCCCATCGCCCTAATCGCAGGCGGGACGAGAGTTTGTCCGAGGAAGCGGGTCGTAGTACGAGGTATAATCATGATTATGACGGATCCGAGCCTTGCAAGCTCCATTGTGGATTTTGTCTTTGCCTACGGAGCGATAAGGTGCGGTCTTGGACCATCTTGTTTCGGGAGTTACAAGGAAGAACGAAGGAATCATTTGTCGATCCACACGATTCCGGAGTTATCGGACCGTTTTGGTTGGCGTTACATTTCCGTGCACGCAACCGCATTACTGTTTTGCATTGGTTGGCGCTACAAATCCGTACACAACCATTATTTGCCTTGCATTGGGATTGGTGTTACACTTCCGTACGCAATCTACTGTCTTGATGAATCACATAGTGCTGTGTGACCATGAATCATTTCTTGAATCGTATAAGTATATTATTTAAATATTTTATCACGACGCGCGAAACCTGTGTGTGAATCCATGCATCATACTCACGCGTTTTCATATAACTGTTTCTCACATTAACTATATTGCGCCACACTTGCACACGATCACCCCATCCACTGAGATTTTTGTCTCATCCCCACCAATTTTCTAACCTTAGATGAGGATTTCGTTGAGGATGCGGGCAGGCTCGGGATTGAGACCTTGTACTACGCTTGTTGGATTAGTTACTTCTTCTTGTTGTTGATTGGACTCTTATCTTGTGTTGTTGTTGGACTATTGTATTTCTTTCTATTCGGGTTTGTAACTAAAGGGCGTAGGACCCTTTGACTTTAAGTTACTATATTTTGTTGATTTTCGGGTTGTAATTTGGATGATGGATTATAGACTTTAAGTTGTACTTGTACTTGTTCTTTATTCCGCTACTATTTAGACTCTGTTTCATTGGGTTTCGTTGATATTTATGCGGACTATTTGGTTATTGTATTTAAGTTGTGGATCGTTCGTCGCGTCCGTTGGGGCGTGACGATTAGAAGTGGTATCGAGCTCGGCTAGTAAGATGGAAACTTACACCGGTGACCCGAGGATAGGACCTTCGATGCGTGTTTTGGGTAGTCCGCGACTTGACCAATTAAGTGTGAAATCGATTTCAAATTGGCATAGAACCGTCTTATTGATATTTGAACTAAGTTAGAACGCATATTTTGAGATTTCATAGTCATACTTGTCTTGACTTAGTTGATTCTTGACTGATTTCCTTATTCATTCTTTCCTTATTCTCTTCTTATCTTTCCTTTACCTTTGAGTGATCCGCCTTAGTTTTGTTTGATCAAGATGGAGCCGACGCCGCCTACATGGTGGGATGTATTCCATGCCCGTCTTTGGCCGGCGGGAATATTACCGGGCATGCGATGATTCAGGCAGGGAGAGTGATCGCGCGACCACGAGCTAGCCCGGGAGCGCCAACGTAATAGGGACTGACTCGGCGCTTGGCGATGAGCCAAGATGAGAAGAAACGAGCGACTCTTTTGTCATCAAGGACCGCGATAACACCATAAGAGCGCGGGAGGACCAAATACAAAGTATCCAGGAGCACCTGGATAACATGCGGGAGAAGATGAAGAGGGCAAGTGACGGCTGCCAGAAATGGGAGATTGACGCCCGCCTATCCCGTGACATCATCGAGCGCTTGGAGGAGACCCTCATCAGGCAGATGACAGTCATAGAGGACCTTACACAGGCCCTAGCTCAGAGAGACGCCGAGGAGGATCCCGAGGAGGATCCAGTCGACATTGGAGAGCCGAGGAGGCACTCAAAGGCTGCTCCACTCGATGAGGCTCAGGGATTCGAGCAGTGGTTGGACTTCGTGGATTGGCCCGAGGTTGAGGCGCCACCTCAGCCCGACCCAACCCCGATTATGGACATAGCTACGAGCGACGATGATGGCAATCTCACTGACTAGCTAGCAGATTTTCAGTTGTACTTTTGTTGTTGTAGCCGTGTATTCCAGTGTTGTACCTTACTTTCTATTGTACTAGATTTGGATGTATTTTTGGTTCCGATGTATCTGACTTAGTATTCTGCTGTTGTACTTTGGGTGTATTCAAGTTTTACATTAATGGATATGCTTTTTGCTATTTATTCAGTGTCTTGTGTTTGATATTACTTTCCCTGCGATATCACTTGCTTTACGCAAATCATTATTGTATTCATTTACTCGCGAATCGCAACTAACGCTTCAAGATACATAATGGCCGAACATCGAGGACGTGGGAGACCTCGTCGCGTTCCACGAGGAGACGATGATGTACCCAGGGATCGGGTACCCTCTCCGGAATTACCACCACCTCCTCCTGCTGCAGGAGACAATCGACCGCACAAGCCTTACACGGCCAAATCTTGGTTTTTATGAGGCAACAGGCGAGCCTCAACCCCGTGCTCGAACCCGCCAGAGAGGCGAACGATCGCACGTTGGAGCGATTCTGCAGATTCGACCCACCAACCTTCTTGGGAGAGCGGGACGATGTGAAAGCGAGAAGAATGGATAGAGAAGCTAGAGAATATCTTCAATGCTCTTCAATACTCCGACAAGCAGAGAGTCACACTCGTTGTATTTAAATGCGGAATCGGCCGCTAGAGGCGGTGGAGGGCGGTTGAAAGGAGATGGGAATAGGACCGAGTAATCGAACATGGGGAAATTTCTTGGCTCGAGTTCAATGAACAAGTATATTCCACGAGGTTGTGAAAAGAAATACGCCGAGATGAATTTCACGATTGAGGCAAGATAATCTGATCGTAGCTCAAGATGAGTCCGAATTTCACCGATTGTCCAAGTATGCTCGGGGACAATCGATCAAGAGGATAAGCTTTACAAGTTCACTCGAGGATTGAAAGCGGAACTTTAGAAAATTTGTTGATTGTTGGATGGCAACCTACTCAGCCGTGGTAAAAGCGACTCTCCGCATTAGTCGGGGGATCAACCGTATTGGACATGATTCAACAGAATAGGCCATCGAGCAGTCTTAAGAGAGGACAGTGTGGGACATCCATCTAAACCTTTGCTAAGTTTGAAGGGACGATTAATAAAAGCAGAGACAAGGAAAGAGACCAGTCAAGGAAAGCGGGTCAAGAGTGTGCACATTGCCGTAAACGCGGGGCACGCCAACGATGTTGTCGGCGTAAAAAAAGGAAGGTGTTTGCGTTGTGGTAATGTCGGCACGATTGCAAGATTGCCCGAAGTACAATGACCGAACCAAACAAACGCAGCCACGAAAACCGAAATGGCCAGGGTAATCGGGCAAGGATGCCCGCTCGAGCTTTGCACTAGCCGGACGGGGAGGCTCCGAAGGCAACAGGATGTGGTGGAAGGTACGCTTCTAGTATCTAACCACTACGCTAAAATATTGTTCGACCCTGGATCAACGCATTCATTTGTTGCACCGCATTTTGTACACAAATTGCATGCATGCATGGAACATATTCCTATATGTTTAGAAGTGTCAACTCTATGGGTGCAAGTCGGATAACATATATTATCTATAATGCATGCGAAGTTAAGATTCTTTGAGATAAATTTTCCGCCAATTTGATCTTATTACCTATATCCGAATACGATGTGATATTGGGGATTTAGTTATCTGCACACCATGCACAAATGGACCGCCATAACAAGTCCATTAAGCTATGTGAACCGGAAAACCGAAGTGGAAATTTCGGGAAGGGCATGAGTTAAGATTGCCCCAATCATTTCATCAATGAAAGTGAGGAGGGCGATCACTAGAGGGGCTCAAGGGTACTTGGCGTTTGTAATTAACAAACCCAAGATTGAGACAAAAATCAACCAAGTACCTGTTAGTCCAAGTGGCTACGATAATCTAGAGGGGGCGTGAATAGATTATGCCGATTTTTCGCAAATCACCCTCTTTTTCGAATCAACAAGTAAATGACAAAAATGTAAATACGGAAATTAAACAACACTCGTTGATTTAAAGAGGTTCAACCCACCTAGGGCCTAATCCTCTACCACCCCAGTATCTCCGGGATGGATTTCAAAAAGAAAAAGATTTTATTAATTACCACAATTAATACAACACCTTGAGGATCACCACAATCCTCTTACAACACCTTCAAGGAGATTACCACAATCTTCCTTCACCACCTTTGAAGAGTACCACACTCTTCAAACACCTATCACCTAAATCACCCAAGTGTATTCTTACCACAAGAATACTCACAAGGATGTCTTGTGTTGAATGATGGACAAAATTCAAGATTACAACTCTATGAAACCAATACAAAGATTGAGTGCAAGTGTAATCAAGAATCAAAAAGCCTAGACCTCAAAGATGTGCAAGTGAAAGTACATAGGCTATTATAAGAATGTAAAAATGAAAGCTTGAACAATTTGCGATTTCTTGTTGTGTATTTTGCTTGTATGTGTAGTATCTTGTGTCTTCAATTCATCCTCTATTTATAGGGAAGCTTCACCAACATAGGCTCCCAACATAGGCTCCTCTATCTTTACTTTTGTCTACAAAAAGAAGATCACAAGATGTAGAAATATTGTACAAAATAGAAAAGCAAATCTTGCTGTCACAGATTGCAACGGTTGAAATTTTCTTTGTCACAAAATAACAAAGGCGACCGGTTGCCCTGTTGAAGATTTCGACCGTTTTGAAAAAAATAGTGCGATCCAGGTAGGGGTTGCGGGGGTGCGGCCGGTCGAGGTGGGGTGCGACCGTCGCCCTAGGGTGCGACTCCATCGACCTCACCCTTGACCGGTCCCCCCCCCTCTTTTTTAAGACTGTAAGTTCTGTTTCAATTTTCTAATCTTGGTGCGGGTCGACCATTTTGGGCGACCGGTCGACCGCCCCTTTGAAATGTTGTCCGATATTTTTCAAAAATAAACTTCAAGAAATACTCCAAAAAATTAGTAAAAACATTTTAAATCATTTGGGAGTATTTAGACAACATTTATAAACATAGTTTTGGTGTAAAAACCAATTTTAAACAAAACCATCAAAAGTGTTGTCCAATTTTTATCAAATTAAAAACTAAGAAATACTCCAAAAATTATTTAAAACATTTTAAATCATTTAGGAGTATTTGGACAACATATAAAAACATTGTTTTGGTATAAAATCCTATTAAAACAAAATCATCAAAATCTAGATAAAAACATTTATCTAACAAACTCCCCCTTTTTGATGATTACAAACCAAAACAATTTTAGAAGGTCGATTTTAAAACAAAACAAATTTTCCGGTCTTAAAACTACAATCAATTACAAACAAGATACATAATAAGTACAAGCACACAAGGATAGGAGCAAAGATTTTTCAAAATCATTTTTGCACAAGCTCCCCCTATCAACATGCATATAAAGAACAAGTATACAAGCAACAACTAAAAGCTAAAAGCTTAGCTTTCACAACTTAACCTTGAATTCCATGAGCTTATAAGCTCCCCCTGTCACAAAACATCATTAGTCAAGCATAAAAGTCCACACTACATCAAATGGACTGAGCATTGTTCACAGCTTATGGCTTTCAAGAGCCCTAGCTTATAGCTTTTCTTGCAAGCTTATTTTCGCTTCTTTGAGCGTATGAGCATTTTTCCTGTTTCTCCCCCTTTGGAATCATCAAAAAGAGTGTTAGCACGATAAAAACATCATATATTCATATCAAAGTGCGCAAATTTATCGATTTATCGAGCTTATAGAAAATGGAAGCTTAAATTCCAATTAAAAGGGAAAAATTGATCAATTGACTTGCAAAAGCTCATTTGATTGATAAAACATGATCTCTATAAACTTATATGACTTTTCAAATCGAGAGAATCACGTAGGTGATGAATTTTTCATTGAAACATTTTGTCGAACACTTGGCGTGCGTCGAATAAAACTAGAAGTATATGACGTCTTTGAAATTCATTTAAGCCAAAAATTTTCATCACCAATTCAGTTCAAACAACATTCAATACATCATAAATATTAAGCTCATCACTTTCATATGAAATTAGCATCAAGAATTTTGCAAATAAGTCAAAATCTCAAGGGTTCAACCCAATTGAGCAAATGGAGTAGAATTCTTACCATTTATTCGGTAAAGATGAGCAATGATGATGATAATCGAGCTTAATGAAGTCTAAAATATAAAACATATGCAAGAAAACAAATTTGAAGTGAAATTTGTGTGATTTAGGAAAAGGGACGAAAAATGGCCAAAATAAGTTAAAATGAAGAATCTTTGAAGACAGAGCGGTTTTAATCGATTTTATGCTTAGGCGGCCGGTCGGCGTTGAGGGCGACGGTTGCCCTCAACCATTCCAGCCCACTGTTTTGAAAAAAAAATTTCCAAAATCCGAATTTTCAACCAAAAATCCGATTTTTCGCCCCTAAGTTTTAAAACGTGCAAAATGCAATCATAGACCTCATTCAATATGCGTTATGCCTAACCGAGCTCGTATTGATGCAAAAGTCTCGGAAGTTAACGGTTTAGTAAAAATGTCCGCTAATTGATCTTGAGATGGTACAAAAGATATCTCAATTTTTCGTTTTGAGACACAATCCCTTAGAAAATGATGTTGAATCTCAATATGTTTAAATACGGTTATGATGAACCGGGTTTTGAGCAATATTTATAGCGGATATGTTATCACAAAAGATAGGAACATTTTCAAAAGAACATTTATAATCCGCTAAAGTTTGTTTCATCCAAAGAAGTTGAGTACAACAAAATCTTTGCGGAAATATATTCGACCCGGCCGTTGAAAGTGAAACACAATTTTGCTTCTTTGAAAACCAAGATACTAGGCAATCGCTTAAAAATTGACATGATCCAGGAAGTACTTTTCCGATCATCAATATTTCCGCATAGTCCAGAATCACTATAACCTTTAAGAAAAAAATTTTCATTCTTTGGATAAAATAAACCATATTGAATAGTGCCTTTCAAATATCGAAAAATCCTTTTAACGGCACTTAAATGAGATTCTTTGGGATTGCTTTGAAAACGAGCGCATAGGCATACGGCATGAAGAATGTCCGGTCTACTTGCGGTTAAATAAAGTAAACTACCAATCATACCTCGATATTTGGATTCATCAACCGATTTGCCTTTTTCATCTTTGTCAATCTTGGCGTTTGTTGCCATTGGGGTAGAGCGGTTCTTCCTTCTTCAATGCCAAATTTCTTCAAAAGTTCCTTTATATATTTTGATTGAGAAATATAAATTTCTTCTTGGCATTGCTTAATTTGAAGTCAGGAAGAAGTTGAGCTCCCCATCATGCTCATTTCAAATTCACCTTGCATTAACTTAGAAAATTTCTTGCACAAGGATTCATTAGTAGCACCAAAAATAATATCATCAACATAAATTTGCACTAATAAGCAATCTTGCCCTTTTTCAAAAACAAAGAGAGTAGTGTCAACTTTATCTCTTGTAAAACCATTTTGCAAAAGAAAAGAGCTAAGTCTATCATACCATGCACGGGGTGCTTGTTTCAAACCATACAAGGCCTTTTAAGTCTATAAACATCATTAGGCCTAGAAATATTTTCAAACCGGAGGTTGTTTTATATAGACTTCTTCTTGAATAATACCATTTAAAAATGCGGATTTTACATCCATTTGGTAAAGCTTGAAATTTTTAAAACAAGAATAGGCAAGTAAAATACGAATAGCTTCTAAACGTGCTACGGGTGCAAATGTTTCATCATAATCAATACCTTCTTCTTGACAATAACCTTGAGCTACTAACCTTGCTTTGTTTGAACAATATTGCCTTGGTCATCGAGCTTGTTCGAAATACCCATTTTGTACCAATAATGGTTTGAGATGGAGGACAAGGTACTAATTCCCATACATCATTCCTTTCAAATTGATTCAACTCCTCTTGCATTTCTAAAAACCAATCCTCATCTTCAATAGCTTCCTTAGCATTTTTAGGCTCTTTTTGAGATATAAGAGCTTTCTCGGCAAATTTTCCTCGAGTCATTACTTTATCAAGGGGATCACCAATAATAAGATCTTTTGGGTGATCTCCCTTAAATTTCAATGCTACGGGAAGATTGAAGTATCACCTTTATCTTCTTGAGGAACACTTGAGCTTGAAGGTTGATCATTTTGAGTTTCATCTTGAACAATGGTTTCAACGATATCCTCTTCATCACTTTCATCATTGGGTATCCTTTCAACCCCCGAAGCTTCATTGAATTTGACATGGATAGATTCTTCAACAACCCCACTAGTCTTATTAAAAACCCGATATGCTTTGCTCTTGATTGAATACCCCATAAATATTCCTTCATCGGCCTTAGGATCAAGTTTGTCTAATTGATCCTTAGTATTCAAAATAAAACATTTACATCCAAATATTTTGAAATAACTAATATTTGGAGTTCTTCCTTTCCAAAGCTCATATGGAGTTTTATTCATTTTAGGACGAATATAAACTCGATTAATGACATAGCAAGCGGTACTTACGGCTTCGGCCCAAAAATATTTTGGAAGTGAAAATTCATTGAGCATGGACCGACTCATTTCTTGAAGTGTCCGATTCTTCCTTTCGGCAACTCCATTTTGTTGAGGTGTCCTTGGAGCCGAAAAATTATGACTATATCCCTTGGTTCACAAAAGACTCTAAATTCGCCGTCAAATTCTCCACCTCGATCACTTCGAATGGACTTAATAGTATCTTCCTTTTCATTTTCAATGAGTCTACACAACTTAACAAACTCATTAACGGCATCGCTTTTATTTGTATGAAATAGAGCCCAAGTATATCTAGAAAAATCATCAACTATAACAAAGGTGTAATGTTTTCCACTTAGACTTGCCATACCAATATCCCCATACAAATCAAGATGAAGCATTTGTAGGGGTTTGGTAGTGGAAATTTCATTTTTGGGCTTAAAACTACTCTTAACTAATTTGTTCTTTTGACAAGTGTCACATAAGCCAAGATTTTCAAAATTCAATTTTGGTAGTCCTTTTACATGTTGGTTTTTGTAAATAGTTTGCAAATTTTTGTATCCAACATGTCCAAGTCGCCTATGCCATAAGCTAGTTAAATCATTATTGGCGACAAGACAAGAAACATTTTGACTAACCAAATCACTTGTACAAATTTTGTAAAGATTGCCTTTTCTAATTGTTTCACAAATAATTTTATCATTTTTGGAAATAAGGCATTTTTCTTTATTAAAAACAACATTATAATTTGAGTCACAAAGTTGGCTAACACTTATCAAATTGAACTTAAGCCCTTCTACTAGGAGAACATTACTAAGAGAGAAAGAAGAGTTACCAATTTCTCCATTTCCAAGAATTCTTCCTTTGCCATTGCCGAACATGACCATACCCTCTTCTTGGAGCTTGATGTTGGTAAAAAGTTCTCTCTTTCCGGTCATATGGCGTGAACATCCGCTGTCCACGAGCCATTTTGAATCTTCCATTGTTGTTATAGCCCCTATAACCTACAAAGGAATTATTTTTAGGTACCCTATAATTTTGGGGTCCATGGGGGTTAGCCTTGAGACCTTTAGGTCTCCAATAATAGCTAAAATTATTCTTCAATTTACAATTGCTAGCATAGTGTCCATTTTTATCACAATAAAAACAAGTAATAATACGAGGACTACTAGCACGTACAAAGGTTGGATCTTGGTCTTTTTTCTTAAAAGCATTTTGAAAAGGTTTATAACCAAGACCTAATTTAGAATGCTCACCTCTTTGTGCATCTAAAATTTTTGTGACTTTATCCGTACTTAAATTGAATCGATGCACATCCTTTTTCAAATTTTCAATATCATTTGTGAGCGTTTGTTTTTTGGTTTCAAGAGTACGGACCATAATAAGAGTAATAGCATGAGCTTTATCAAGAGAATCATAAGAAGTAAATAATTTATCCTTTTCTAGTTTAAGCTCTTTATGCTCCTTTTTCAAATTCTTGTATTTAACAATCAAATTTTGAAACTCATTTTGCAATTCATCAAAATCACATTGTAATTCATCAACTAGGGAAGAAGATGAAGCATTAGAGCGTACCTCGGTATTTTCATCGTCTATGGCCATAAGACCATGTTCGGATTCTCCTTCCTCGTCGGTTGTTTCAAGTAATTCATCCCAAGTTTTGATGTCCGCATTTAATGCCTTCTTTTTCGGAAAAGGCTTTTTCTTCTTTTGTTCCTCTTCCGCTAATTTTGCGCAATCGGCTATGTAGTGCCCGGATTTTCCACATTTGAAGCAAGAATTGTCTCTTGGCTTTCTTGCTTTATTTTTGTTTACAAATTTTGCAAATTTTCTAACAAGAGCCGCCGTTTCTTCATCATCCTCATCACTAGCATAATAAACATTATTAGAAGAAGATGCTAAGCCTTTAATAATATTTTGCGTACCCGATTTAGAGGTGGATGGTTGAGAATTTTTCCTCTCCTTGAGATATACTTCATAAATGAGGAGATTCCCAATGAGCTCATCAAACTTGAGTGTCTCAAGATTTTGAGCTTCCGTGATTGCCGTCACCTTTTCGGACCATGAACTGGAAAGGGCGTTTAATACCTTGGTCACCTTGTCTTCTTCGGAAATGACCTTTCCAAGAGCCACAAGAGGATTGACAATGTTGTCAAGCCTTTCCACCATTTTTGATATGCTTTCACCATCATGCATATTGAAATTTTCAAAGTCTTTCACAAGCATTGTTTTTCTTGCTTGCTTTACTTTCTTTGTGCCCTCATAAATGGTTTCTAATTTTTCCCAAACTTCATGTGCCGACCGTATGCCTCTTATGCGATTATATTCGGTGGCGGTAAGAGAGCAATGTAAAATATTTAAGGCCTTACCATTTAGAGAGAAAGCCTTCTCGTCATTTTCATCGTACTCCTTGAATGGCTTGGGAGTAGTGGTACCATCCTCCAATTTTTTGTTGGTTGAGCAACTCCTTCAATGACCACATTCCAAATATCAAACCGCATCCTTGTAGAAAGCACTCCATGCGGTCTTTCCAAAATGCGTAGTTGTTGGCGTCGAATAGTGGTGGCTTGTTGGTGGAGGCGCCGGTGGTGAGATAAGCTTCATTCGTAGCCATGGATCTTTCCTCTTTACTCGGGCGAGCTTAGCCAAAGAGTTTGGCTCGATACCACTTGTTAGTCCAAGTGGCTACGATAATCTAGAGGGGGTGAATAGATTATGCCGATTTTTCGCAAATCACCCTCTTTTTCGAATCAACAAGTAAATGACAAGAATGTAAATACGGAAATTAAACAACACTCGTTGATTTAAAGAGGTTCAACCCACCTAGGGCCTAATCTCTACCACCCCAAAGTATCTCAGGGATGGATTTCAAAAGAAAAAGATTTTATTAATTACCACAATTAATACAACACCTTGAGGATCACCACAATCCTCTTACAACACCTTCAAGGAGATTACCACAATCTTCCTTCACCACCTTTGAAGAGTACCACACTCTTCAAACACCTATCACCTAAATCACCCAAGTGTATTCTTACCACAAGAATACTCACAAGGATGTCTTGTGTTGAATGATGGACAAAATTCAAGATTACAACTCTATGAAACCAATACAAAGATTGAGTGCAAGTGTAATCAAGAATCAAAAAGCCTAGACCTCAAAGATGTGCAAGTGAAAGTACATAGGCTATTATAAGAATGTAAAAATGAAAGCTTGAACAATTTGCAGATTTCTTGTTGTGTATTTTGCTTGTATGTGTAGTATCTTGTGTCTTCAATTCATCCTCTATTTATAGGGAAGCTTCACCAACATAGGCTCCCAACATAGGCTCCTCTATCTTTACTTTTGTCTACAAAAACAAGATCACAAGATGTAGAAATATTGTACAAAATAGAAAAGCAAATCTTGCTGTCACAGATTGCAACGGTTGAAATTTTGCTGTCACAAAATAACAAAGGGCGACCGGTTGCCCTGTTGAAGATTTCGACCGTTCTGAAAAAAATAGTGCGATCCAGGTAGGGGTTGCAGGGGGGTGCGACCGGTCGAGGTGGGGTGCGACCGATCGCCCTAGGGTGCGACCGGTCGACCTCACCCTTGACCGGTCCCCCTCCCTCTTTTTTTAAGACCTGTAAGTTCTGTTTCAATTTTCTAATCTTCAGGTACCGGTCGACCATTTTGGGCGACCGGTCGACCGCCCCTTTGAAATGTTGTCCGATATTTTTCAAAAATAAACTTCAAGAAATACTCCAAAAAATTAGTAAAAACATTTTAAATCATTTGGGAGTATTTAGACAACATTTATAAACATAGTTTTGGTGTAAAAACCAATTTTAAACAAAACCATCAAAAGTGTTGTCCAATTTTTATCAAATTAAAAACTCTAAGAAATACTCCAAAAATTATTAAAAACATTTTAAATCATTTAGGAGTATTTGGACAACATATAAAAACATTGTTTTGGTATAAAATCCTATTAAAACAAAATCATCAAAATCTAGATAAAAACATTTATCTAACAAACTCCCCCTTTTTGATGATTACAAACCAAAACAATTTTAGAAGGTCGATTTTAAAACAAAACAAATTTTCCGGTCTTAAAACTACAATCAATTACAAACAAGATACATAATAAGTACAAGCACACAAGGATAGGAGCAAAGATTTTTCAAAATCATTTTTGCACAAGCTCCCCCTATCAACATGCATATAAAGAACAAGTATACAAGCAACAACTAAAAGCTAAAAGCTTAGCTTTCACAACTTAACCTTGAATTCCATGAGCTTATAAGCTCCCCTGTCACAAAACATCATTAGTCAAGCATAAAAGTCCACACTACATCAAATGGATGAGCATTGTTCTGACTTATGGCTTTCAAGAGCCCTAGCTTATAGCTTTTCTTGCAAGCTTATTTTCGCTTCTTTGAGCGTATGAGCATTTTTCCTGTTTCTCCCCCTTTGGAATCATCAAAAAGAGTGTTAGCACGATAAAAACATCATATATTCATATCAAAGTGCGCAAATTTATCGATTTATCGAGCTTATAGAAAATGGAAGCTTAAATTCCAATTAAAAGGGAAAAATTGATCAATTGACTTGCAAAAGCTCATTTGATTGATAAAACATGATCTCTATAAACTTATATGACTTTTAAAATCGAGAGAATCACGTAGGTGATGAATTTTTCATTGAAACATTTTGTCGAACACTTGGCGTGCGTCGAATAAAACTAGAAGTATATAACGCCTTTGAAATTCATTTAAGCCAAAAAAATTCATCACCAATTCAGTTCAAACAACATTCAATACATCATAAATATTAAGCTCATCACTTTCATATGAAATTAGCATCAAGAATTTTGCAAATAAGTCAAAATCTTAAGGGTTCAACCCAATTGAGCAAATGGAGTAGAATTCTTACCATTTATTCGGTAAAGATGAGCAATGATGATGATAATCGAGCTTAATGAAGTCTAAAATATAAAACATATGCAAGAAAACAAATTTGAAGTGAAATTTGTGTGATTTAGGCAAAGGGGACGAAAAATGACCAAAATAAGTTAAAATGAAGAATGCTGAAGACAGAACGGTTTTAATCCAATTTTATGCTTAGGGCGACCGGTCGACGTTGAGGGCGACCGGTTGCCCTCAACCATTCCAGCCCACTTTTTTGAAAAAAATTTCCAAAATCCGAATTTTCAACCAAAAATCCGATGTTTCGCCCCTAAGTTTTAAAAACGTGCAAAATGCAATCATAGACCTCATTCAATATGCATTATGCCTAACCGAGCTCGTATTGATGCAAAAGTCTCGGAAGTTAACGGTTTAGTAAAAATGTCCGCTAATTGATCTTGAGATGGTACAAAAGATATCTCACTTTTTCGTTTTGAGACACAATCCCTTAGAAAATGATGTCGAATCTCAATATGTTTAGTACGGTTATGATGAACCGGGTTTTGAGCAATATTTATAGCGGATATGTTATCACAAAAGATAGGAACATTTTCAAAAGAACATTTATAATCCTCTAAAGTTTGTTTCATCCAAAGAAGTTGAGTACAACAAAATCTTTCGGAAATATATTCTGGCCGACCGTTGAAAGTGAAACACAATTTTGCTTCTTTGAAAACCAAGATACTAGGCAATCGCCTAAAAATTGACATGATCCGGAAGTACTTTTCCGATCATCAATATTTCCCGCATAGTCCGAATCACTATAACCTTTAAGAAAAAAAATTTCATTCTTTGGATAAAATAAACCATATTGAATAGTGCCTTTCAAATATCGAAAAATCCTTTTAACTAAGACTTAAATGAGATTCTTTGGGATTCTTTGTGAAAACGAGCGCATAGGCATACGGCATGAAGAATGTCCGGTCTACTTGCGGTTAAATAAAGTAAACTATCAATCATACCTCGATATTTGGATTCATCAACCGATTTGTCTTTTTCATCTTTGTCAATCTTGACGTTTGTTGCCATTGGGGTAGAGACGGTTCTTCCTTCTTCAATGCCAAATTTCTTCAAAAGTTCCTTTATATATTTTGATTGAGAAATATAAATTTCTTCTTGGCATTGCTTAATTTGAAGTCCAGGAAGAAGTTGAGCTCCCCATCATGCTCATTTCAAATTCACCTTGCATTAACTTAGAAAATTTCTTGCACAAGGATTCATTAGTAGCACCAAAAATAATATCATCAACATAAATTTGCACTAATAAGCAATCTTGCCCTTTTTCAAAAACAAAGAGAGTAGTGTCAACTTTACCTCTTGTTTGGATCAATTCGTAGTGATATTCATTGATGACATACTCGTCTACTCTAAGTGCAGAGAAGAACACTAACGTCATCGAAAAATCGTTTTAGAGACACTACGAGCATAAGCTGCATGCCAAATTTAGCAAGTGCGAATTTTGGCTTAGTGAAGTCGCGTTCTTGGGACATATAGTATCCCAAGACTTTGGGATTGTAGATCCTTGAAGGTAGGACGGTGGTTGAATGGAAACAACCCGAGTCCAGAACGGAAATCGAAGTTTTCAGACTATTTGGATATTATCGAAGATTTATCCAGGACTTCTCCAAGATAGCCGGACCACTCACTCGACTAACCCGGAAGCAAGTCAAATTTGAGTGGAATGACAAGTGCGAGGCAAGTTTCCAAGAGCTAAAAACGACTTACTACGGCTCCAGTCTTAGCCCTTCCAAAGGGAACAGTAAAACTTTGTCGTCTACGGTGATGCATCAAAAGAAGGACTAGGAGCGGTTTCAGTGGAAGGAAAGGTTATTGCTTATGCATCACGAAAACTCAAGCCGTATGAGGCCAATTATCCAACGCATGACTTGGAATTGGCAAAGAATAGTTTTCGCGTTGAAGAAATGGAGACACTATCTCTACGGAGCAACATTCACGGTTTTCACGGATCATAAGAGCTTGAAGTATCTATTCTCCCAGAAAGACCTCAACTCGAGGCAACGGAGATGGATGGAGTTGATTGAGGACTATCACTTTGATATTCAATACCATCCCGGAAAAGCTAACGTCGAGTGCACGCTCCAAGCGAAAAGGCGAGCTTAGCGGACTTATGATTCAAGAGTGGGAATCATTAAAAGAGTCGAGCAATTGGAATCGACGAGAACCAATACTTTCGGATTTCATGTGCTAACATTTGATTACACCCAATCTGTGAATGAGATCAAAGAAGCACAAGAGAAAGATACACATCTTCAAAAATCAAGGAGAAGATACTTAAAGGAGAAAGATCGAATTCTCGGTACACTGAAGATGGAGTTATTAGATTCCGAATCGAGTGTGTGTACCGAATGACGAGTGATTAGGAATAAAATTCTAACAGAGGCACACCGTTCAAAATACACTATACATCCTGGAGGAAACAAGATGTATAAGGATTTGAAACGGTTATTGGTGGGTAAACATGAAGAACCAGTAGCGAGTTCGTTGCGAGATGTTTAACTTGTCAACGAGTAAAAGCGAACACCAACGACCATCCGGTTTACTACAACCGTTGAGAATTCCCGAGTGGAAATAGGAACACATAACGATGGACTTCGTGGACGGATCTACCAAGGACCGGAGGAGGCCATGATGCTATTTTGGTAGTTGTAGACCGACTCACGAAATCGCACACTTTTACCCATCAAGAAAACTCGATAGCTTGCGTAAACTTGCATAGACTTATATCCGAGAAATCATTCGATCGCATGGAGTACGGTCGATATAGTATCCGACAGAGACCCGAGGTTTGTCTCAGATTTTAGAAGTGCTTGCACGAGGAGTTGGAGTACCTCACTAAGTTTCAAGACAAAAGAGCACATCCACAAACCGATGGATGGGATCGGAGCGAACAATTCAAACCCTTGAAGATATGTCGCGAGCCTACACCTTGGATTTTCAAGGGAGTTGGGATTCGCACTTACCATTAGCCGAGTTCGCCACAATAACAGCTTATCGTGCCACGATTGGGATGGCACCTACGAGGCATTGTATGGGCGAAAATGTAGATCCCCACAACACTCGGGAGATTGATGACCAATGGACTCAAAGAGAAACGAAAGTCGCCCGATTCCAAAGGTCGACTTAGTTCGAGAGGCCATGGAGAAGGTCAAGCTGATCAAGGAGCGGATTCGCACACTCGGAGCGCCAAAAGAGTTACGTTGAGACAGAGAAGAAAGGATTTGGAATTTGAAGTCGGTGATGAAGTATTTCTCGGACTCTCACCACGGAAAGGATTGATCAATCCAGAAGAAAGGAGGCAAGTTGAGTCCGAGATATGTTGGACCTTACAAGATTTCTGAGAGGATCGGGAAATTAGCCTACCGACTCGAGTTACAAAGCACCATACGCGGGAATGCACGATGTATTCCACGATCGAGATTGAAGAAGTATCAACCAGGATCCCGAGCATATCATCACCGAGATACTCCTCCTCTAATGGAAAATCTATCCTACACCGAGAGGCCGATCCGGATCATTGATCGGCCAGAAAATGACGGCAGGTTGCGTAAGAGAGAAATCCCGATGGTTAAAGTGGTGTGGCAAAACCACAACCGAGACGAAGACGCAACTTGAGAAATGGAAGAAGACATGAGGAATCAATATCCAGAACTATTCTGAAGAGAATTTGGGGACCAAATTCTTTTAAGGAGGGGAGGATGTGAAGCTCCGATTTTTCCGAGCTATTAATTGATCCTTATTGTCGTTTATACTTTTGATCGACTAATTTTACCGCGTCATTTTGACGGGTAATTTTTAATAATACATACATTTTGTATTTTATTTCATTTTATTTAAGTACTTGTGATCATGATCTTTATTAATTTTATTCCTCATTTATGATCACTTGATTGATCATTATTACTATTTTTGTATTTATTAGTCACCTTAGAATTTTAAGAGACTATTTATTTTAGAGACTTTTACCTTATAGAATTAAGAATTTGATTTAGATTAAGTGATCATGAGACTTACAAGTGATCAAGGAAATCACCAATTATTTTGGAGATTGATATATTTCATCTATTATCATCAAATTTGGGACAAAAAAAATATATGGAATTACCATAATACCCTTGAAGTGGACGGCCAACATGGATATTTTGGAGTAAAAATATCATCCAACTCTTGTACACCTACACCATATATTAGTCATCTTGTGTATAATTTTACCATTAATTCAAACATTATACACATCATCCCTCACATCACTTCTTTAATTTTTTTTTTTTGCCAACATGTTGGAAGTCTTCCAACATTCCATTCAAACCAAGTCTTGCCCATACCTTTGACCTTCAAATTGTATCCCATGCATGAGGCAAAATGCAAGACACAATTTGAAAAAAATTCCTCTCCCCCTCTCTCACTAGGTGGACGGCCATGAGGGCCATTTTGTGCCAGAATTCCATTTTATTTTTATCACTAACACATTTATCTCCTACACAAATCCTCCTCCTTCTCTCTAAAAACTCCCAACTTCTCTCTACTCTTCTTCTTATTTTCTTCTTCTATACTTGGAAAATTTTTCAACATTTTCCTCCTTATACTCCATAAAAATCGAACCAAACTATACCAAGGTAAGAAATTTTATCTTCAATCGATTTCTTATATCACATTGTTCATCTCTTCCACCTTCTTAACTTAAGTTTGAATTTGGTTTGGAGGTACATTTAGAAGACCTTGAAGATTAGAGCTTGATAACATTTTTGAAGAAGGACCTCAAGCTTGAAGGGAAACTAGTAGAACAATTTGGACTACAAGGTAAGAATTGAGTACTAGACCCTTCTTTCTTCTTCTTTTCTTTTTTTCTTCTTTTTAACACCCCTTTTTCATTTTTGAGAAATAGGGGCTGACCTTAGGTGATTTTGGAGTTGAACCAAAATTACCAATTTTAAGCTTCAACTAGTCTCCAATCACCTACTACACAAGGTAAAGTGTAGTCCTTCTCCTTTCCTTATTTCCTTCTTTTTCTCCTTAATTTTTCTCTCATTTTTCTAACTTCAAATTTTTGATATTTTTGAATTAGGGGCTGACCTAAGAAGCCTTATCCAAAAATTGTGAAATTATCCTTTTATTTCACAATTTCCAATTTTAAGGTGGGTGGAAAAATATTTTCCAACTTTTAGGTGTTTTGATTAAATGCATGTAGAAAATTTGATCACGAGCCTTGAGATATATATAATATATGTATTGCATGTCAATTTTATGTATCAAGTCATGAAAATTCTCAAGAGTTGCTCAAATTTGCTATTTATTGAAATTTAGGTGCATGCATGTGCAATTTAATGTTTTAATTGATGAATTCTTGTATGTATTGGACATGCATGTGTATGATCTTTAAAATTTATGTTTTGGATGCCTTATAACCTGGAAAAGTCGAGCATAATTGATTAAATTTTAATTTTGGACTTAAAAATGTAAAAAATGGAAAGTTGGTGGACTAAATTGCAAGAAAATAAAAGTTAAAGGACCCCTCTGCAAATTTCGAAATTTGGGACTGTACTCAGGTTCAAAAATGACTTTTGGACATTTTAATAAAGTTTTAAGAGTTTTAAGATAAATAAAATCAACCTTTAAAAGCCCAAGGACTAGATTGTAAAATTTTAAAAGTTTAAGGGCTACTTTGCAATTTTTAAAACTGTACCAGACCTTAACTTTAAAATTTGAAATTTTTACTCTTAAGGTACTGGGAATTACATATTTTAAAAGTATTCCAAAAAAATCCAAGTGGTTAGGGCTTGGAAAACAATTTTACTAAAATTGAGGGACTAATGTGTAAAATACTAAACTTGGGGACCCAAATGAAATTTCCAGGACTTATGCAGCCCATGCACCTGGAAATACTAACTTAACTATAACTTAATTATATTTTGGACCCAAGGTTCAAATTTCATAACAATTGGACCCCTAAAAGCCTTAAAGGCAATTATTTCAAAGTGGGACAAAAATGGTATTTTCAAAAGTTAAAGGACCTACACATATTTCTTTTAAAAACTGCTTTTGTCCCAATATCCTACTAACCTTAGTGATATTTTCCAACTGGAATCACATTAAAAGCCCCTCCGGTTTGTGAGTTCCGAATATTTAAAACTTAAGGTCCGAATTGGCAATTTTTACAAATTTGGGGCCAATGTGAGAATTTTATAAAACCTCGACCTCAAAATTTTAAAAACCTGAATCTCTGGACAATTTTGAGAATTTAGGAACTGACCTCTTAATTTTTCAAGGTCGGGATATTTATTTATTCAATTTTTAACCCCAAAAGTGTTAGTTTTTACAAAACGGGGCTAAATTACAATTTTTCTTTTATAAAGGACCTAACTCAAATTATTTTCTCTTTTACTAAAATAGCCCTGGACCCTCTGACTTGGAGATTTAATTAAAGTATATTTTCTCAAAACCCTTGACTTATCGGATCAATTCGACCGATTAATACCCGATCGCGGAGCGACTTCCTCGCCTTGTGATTTTGAATCTATAACGGGACTTATGTTCCACCTAATCTTTCAAGATATCGAAGATTCCTTATCCTTCCGATGATCATCTTCATCCAAATACTCCACCAACGCCATAATTGCCACTCGCGTTTTTCAAAAATTTTCCTAAACTTGCTTCCCTGAATCAATAATACTCATTGCCTGGTTGATCTTTACTTGTAATTACTTTCTGCCGAGTCAACTTGGTGTGTCGAGCTCACGTCGGAATGGATACGTCGGGGATGGGAAGGCAGCTCATTTGCTATTCCACTCTTAGGCCCCATCTAATCCCTAATCCCCATGGCGAGGGACGAAGTTTGTCGAGGAAGCGGGTGTAGTACCGAGGTATAATCATGATTATGATGATCCAGCCTTGCAAGCTCCACTGTGGATTTTGTCTTTGCCTACGGAGCGATAAGGTTAGGTCTTAGACCATCCGACCGGGAGTTACAAGGAAGAACGAAGGAATCAAGAAATCTCGATCCACACGATTCCGGAGTTATCGGACCCGTTTTGGTTAGCGTTACATTTCCGCACGCGACCGCTATTGTTTTGCATTGGTTGGCGCTACAAATCCGACGCAACCATTATTTGCCTTGCATTGGGATTGGCGTTACACTTCCGTACGTAATCCTACCTGTCTTGACTGAATCACATAGTGCCTGTGTGACCATGAACTGTTTCTTGAACTGTATAAGTATGCGAACTGTGTGTGAATCCATGCATCATACTCACGCGTTTTCATATAACTGTTTTCTCACATTAACTATATTGCGCCACACTTGCACACGATCACCCCATCCAGCGAGATTTCTGTCTCATCCCCACCTATTTTCTAACCTTAGATGAGGATTTCGTTGAGGATGCGGAACCGGCTCGGGATTGAGACCTTGTACTACGCTTGTTGGATTCGTTACTTCTTCTTGTTGTTGATTGGACTCTTATCTTGTGTTGTTGTTGGACTATTGTATTTCTTTCTATTCGGGTTTGTAACTAAAGGGCTTAGGACCCTTTGACTTTAAGTTACTATATTTTGTTGATTTTCGGGTTGTAATTTGGATGATGGATTGTAGACTTTAAGTTGTACTAGTACTTGTTGTTTATTCCGCTGCTATTTAGACTCTGTTTCGTTGGGTTCTCGTTGATATTTGTCTGGACTATTTGGTTATTGTATTTAAGTTGTGGATCGTTCGTCGCGTCCCGTTTGGGGCGTGACAGTAAGGATCTGTGTTTTTTCGAAAATATTGTCCGATTTGTTTTTCATATTAAAAAAAGGGAGGAAGTTTTTGATTTTAACCCTTAAATGCCTTATTTTTCTAGAAAAAATGGTAGATCTAGGGTTTTCAAAAATTTGAAAACCCTAGATCTGTGATTCTTATGGTGGAAATGGGGGTTTTAAACCCTTCCACTGCTTCATTTTTTTGAAGAATGTATTTCAGATTTTTTTTTATATTAACAGATTCAAAAAATGTTTCGATACTTTTTTTTAAAAATTTCTTACATTTTTCCAGGTGTTAAAAAATCTGTGTATTAGATTTTAACGGTGAAAATGGGCGTTTCAAAGTCTTAACACGTCATTGTCTTAAATGATTTCAATTTTTAAAGCATATGCATCTTAAACGATTTCAGTTTGTAATGTTGGGTGTAAATTGAGTGTCTTAAATGATTTGAGTTTTTGGAAAATGGTTTTCTGAAATAGAAACCCTAAATCTGTGTTTGTAATGTTGAAAATGAGTGTCTTAAATGATTTCATTTTTTTGAAGAATGAGAGATGCATTTTTTTAATATTAACAGATATTAAAAAAGAGTTTTCACTATTTTTCTAATTTTTTTTTATATTTTTTCATTAGTTAAATTCATCTAGATTTCAGAGGTTATTGGTAGAACAGGGTGTTTGTAAAAATAGGATTTTTGGAAATTGAAAACCCTAAGTTTTCTAATTAAGATTTTCTTATACCAGTGAATATATATATCTGAAAAAATGAAAAGATGTGTTATTTTCTGAACCGAAAATTTTCTTTTTCAATAATTTTCATTTTTTTATATATGTATGATGGATGTTTGATGCTCAGAACCTTGAGCTTCAGGATAAAAAGGTGTAGATATTGTTGTACATTCGGAGCATGCATGAACAAAAACAACTTGACCCTACAACACGATTGTAGTGAAATCTTGTTGTTTGTAAAGAAATCTTAATTTATATAAAATTGTTCTTCTGAAATCCAAAAGTTGCACCTTTGAAGAAAATATACTGAAATGCAGGCCGGTTACAGAGTGTGAAAAAAGATAAGTATTTCAATTTTTCTGGACTTATTCGTGTTTTTTGTTTAATATTTATTGGATGATTGATTGCTATTTGTTTAATATGTTACTGAAATGCTTCATTGCTATTTATTGTGCTTTATGCATTTTAATATAATCATTGCTTACTAATTTGAATTTGAAAAAATTCATTTTCAGGTTACCTGATAACGAATGGTAGTGATAACAAACTTCAATAACAGAAATTTTCAAAGATAAGTATTCAACTAATCTGTATTTTATTTGTTAAAGAATTTTAATCTATCACTATTAACTATAGTTTCTTTTATTGATGTAGGTTCTAAGTATGTGATTAATCAAACAAAAAACAACTATATGCTCATGGAATTCAGCATCACAAGATAAGTTTTCACATCCAATCTGGACAATAAAAATAAATAAGTGAAGGAAGCTTATATATATATATATATATATGAACAATCAGGAATGATATTTAGAAAACTAATATGCAAAACAAACAGATATTTATTTATAAAATTAAGAAACATAAAACATATATCACCTTGTTCGTATACATTTGGTAATTATATTGTGACCAAAGCTTCCTCATTGTGATGATCGACCTGTGTGAAGTTTATGTGAATATTTGCTTGAAGTTTTTTCTGAATTTTTGCTAAGATAGATGGTAATGTATTGTTGTGCTACATTCTGAGAACTATTTATACATTGAAAATATTTGTTGTTTTGGTATGTGAATCGAATTAAATGAGTGGATTTCTCTAAGATGATTGAAACCGATGTCATAAGATATGTATACTGAAAAATAATTAGAATAAGGTTTGACTTAAGAATTTTATTAGGCATGTGAGTTATTGGAGATATAATCCTCTTTTAAATTGTTTAAAGTAAAAAAGAAAACGTATAAAATAAAATATAAGATGACTATTTCCATACATACTAAATTTTCAATATGTCAAATGAATGTATCTTTTTTATTACATTATATTTAGATATTTAGATAATTAGGATTTTTTAAAATAAATAGTAATTTATTATAAGAAAGTTGCATCAGATGTATGTTATATGTAAAAAAATGCAGTCTATTTTCAGATTTTATTTTTACAAATAAACATTCTATATATAAATTCGATTTATCGAGTAAATTTAAGTGATTGTTGTATGTTGTAATCTTAAATGCATTTACGTGATGCAAAAACATCAATATTTACGAATCTTAATTCTGTTTCGTGAAATGTATTATGTTTGTCATATAATTGTTTACCCTCTTTTGTTCTATGTAAGTGGTTGAAGATGCTGCTTACTGTATGTACCAAATGATCTTTTTACATTTTCATGTTTATCGCTATTCTTAATTGATCTTGGCTGTTTGTTCAAATTTACATTTCACCTATACTACGATATTTCCTCGCTTCCAAGTATGTTTTTCATTTACGAGTTTTCATTATAAGAAAAATATAAAGACAACTCAATACAAAAAAATCACTTGACCGTACACTAAAAGTGTATTGGAATCATGTTGGTTAAAACTGTTATTTTTTTATAAAGTGCTCAATTTTTTATTGACAACAAATACATAAATTTGTTTAATTATTGTAAAGTGAAGCTCATTACTTGTTCTTTGTCAATCTTAACGTAAATATCGATCTTATGGTTTTGAGGTGTCATTATTGCTTTGTAGTCTAATGCATGGCTCTATATAATACCACTTGACCCTACAACACGATTGTAGTGGAATCTTGTTGGTTAAAGGAAACTCCGTTTATGTATACAGTTTCATTACTATTATATCTATCTTGAATTATTATTTAACTAATTTTTATTTTAGATGATAGAGGTATGTATTTAATTTTAAAAATACAATAAAAACTACAAAAAAATTCACAATCACAATGTCCGAATATTTCATTAGTTAATTTTCGAGAATGGAACATTATACAAGTATTTGCGATGAAGTTACAAATAGTTCAAATACTTGAAAGAAAAATTACAATGTATTTAAATTACATTAATTAATTTTCAGATTTATAATTACAAAGTATTTTACAAACAAATTTTTGAAAAAATACAAATACGAAACATTTTAGGGACCAATACAGGGTAGAAAACACAATAAAAATTATAAAAACACATCAGAATATATATATTCTCGATGTATTAAAATTTGAATTACATAAAAATTCAGAAACAATATTAAAAACAATAATTCAGACTACTTAATAAAAAAACAATCCAAATCCATAGATGTAAATGCCAAAATAATATTCATAGTTGGGTAACAAACCCAATCAACCAAACAGAAATAATTGTTCCAAAATAATAAAAAGAAAATTGTCTCCTATCTAAAACTCTCCTAATAAACTATTGAGCAAAAACTATTTAAAACTGATAAACATTGTCCAAACTATCTAAATCACTCCGCATATCTCTTTTCATCTTCGATCTTTATGATACTTTTCATCTTCATTGATGATGAGAAATCCTCATTCAATCTACGTTTGCAATGAGGAGATTCAGACGTAGAGGACCTCTTTTTAAGGTTCTTGATGGGAGTATTGACCTCGGATTCCGAGGAAGATTCTTCCTACAAAAACAAAATAATTATTAAATAATTGTTCACTTTTGATAGTTTAAGAAAAATAATATTACTTAGTTCAAAATAAAACTTTGTCATCACAAACATCATCCGATTAAACTCGACAAAAATCGATTCATGTACATCCAAAATTAATTTAAATTTTTTTAATTATTCGTCCATAAAAAAATATAGAAAACATAAAAAAAATAAAGTACTTGACTCTCAAGATTCATTACTCCATACTTCCAGATTAAATCCGGATTTGCTGAGATCTAAGCAACGAAAAAAATCCGGAGTAATTATGTAGTTATTCGGATTTTATATGAACTTTAAAAAGAAGTTTCTCATTAATGAAACACTATAGCTCCGGGGGTAACTCCTCGCCTCCACGCTACAATGTTTGATAAAAAAAATTAAAACATTAATAATTCAAATAAATTTTAAAAGAATTGTGTACAATAAATAAATGATGAAAAAATAATTAAACTTAGAAAATTAAATTATACCTCAAGATGCTCCTTCCTCAAATCTGAACATGACTTCCCCGTTAAGTTTTCCAAGTCCCTATCCCAACAAAGCAAAGTGTCGCTAGCGGATTCATCAACAACCGATCATGTGCCATATACCTATTCAAGCAAAAAATCAAAAAAAGATGTGAAAACAAACAATATTAAAATAAAATTTAAACATAAATATAATAAATATAACATAAGTATGTAAAATATTAAAATGTTACCTCAAGATTCCAATTTCAAACATAGAATCACACTTTGCACGAAGAAATTATCGGTTCTTTGGATGCATTTTTTTCGTCAACAATGAGTGCAAGCAAGGTACCACCATTCATCTGAAATTGATACCACTCTTGCATAAATCCAAGCTTTGCCGAGTCACTATATATATTGAATTAATAAATTAGAACAGAATTAATAAATTATAAATAGACTATTTTATTAAATAAAGTGATTAAAGAGATTAAATAAAATACTTACCTTCTCATTATACAAATAATCGACGAGTTTTTAAGGATGCGTCAGGAGCTTCAAGCTCTTCTCGGGATGTCCGTGCAGAGGGCAAACTCACATGGCTAATGGAATATGTAGGATTGTTCTTGCTCATAATCCTAATTTAGATAAAAAAATGTGAAATAATATAATATATATTGAAAATTCAAAACGAGAAACTATTAAAACAAAAATACTACATTTTCTTGAAATCTTCAATCTCTTGTACTTTTTCATTCACAAGTAATTTTGTGACATGAAAGCTATTGGATACCTTCACTTAATCTTATGAATATTCAAAAAAATATAAAATCATTAAATTCCTATATCAAATAATAAATAATAATAAATAATAAAATATTAATAATAAAAATATACAAAAAAATAAATTTATATTTACCACCTTGAAAAACCTTGGCTCGACCCATTTGTAGAATAATCACTACCAGTTCAAAACGTTCTTTGCTCCAAGTGAGGCAAAATAAGCTCGCATAGTTCTCCCAAAGCGTGCATGTGAGGCGATTGTTTCTGCAAAATTAAATTAAATAGAAATATACATACAAACATAAATTAACAAAATAAATTGGTTGTAATATCATATATATTATCTTACTCTAGATCTTCCAATGTTAAATCCAAAAACCTTGTAAAACGACCATGTATGCCCTTGTTTTGTGCAACCTTACCAATAATATCTGCAAAAGACATTTTCGAAACATTAGTGCATAAAAAAAAATTAAAAAATATTTATAAGAATATAAGAATTTTGTGTATACCAATCAACATTGTGTCATCAACTTTCTCCTTGTCAGCCAGTTCACGAAACTTGGTAAAATTATACATGAACCTTGGGAATATTTCGTCAAACATCTCGAACACATGCGTCTTTCCATAGAAAAGAATTTTGACTTTTGTAGCACTTGTTTTGTATTTATCGGTTTCTTTCTCCTCAACAAAATCTTTTACGGCATAAACATGCCCTTCTTTAAGAGTTCGTCTAAAATTTGGAATTTGATATTTTCGAACTGTACCCCAAATTCGATCACCCTACAAATGAGAACATTAAAATTATTAAATAATATAAGAAGTTTATATGAATTAAAAATTTCAAAGATAGAATTGAATCAAAAAACGTTGAAAAATAATATAAAGGTAAAATATACTCGCGGCGTCGTGAAAAACACATTCAAGGCTCGATATTTGTCTATTACCGTTGAATATTTGGTTTCTCGTACATTCGCACGAGCCTCAACTTCATTGCCCATAGAGTTTTGCTATTGTTAATTTCGTGTATCAGGCTGAAAATTGGGGCCATTGTAACTTGTATGATAATGAATGTATGAAGGAAAGAATATATATTTATGTATGCTTTTAATTCTGCACTCAAAGATGCTTGAATGAATGTGAAAATAGTTCAGCATAGGCATCTAATATTTATAGGAGAACATCTTACTTTTTAAGAGATTTTATTTCTGCCATTTTTTGTGCAAAACAATTAAATCAAGTAGTATAATTTTACAAGATATTTTGGTCAGATTTTTTGTATGCAAATTTTTGTACAAAAAGTAATATAATTTTTAAATAGAGGAATATACTTTAAGATATAAAAAACCAATTCATAAAATTTAGATTCATTCACTGATTTATTTAGATTCGAGTTTTCGATTGCATAAATTATTGATTCTTTTTACTCAAAAAAATCGGTGCACATCTTTTTACTCAGAAAAAATCGGTGCACATCTTTTTACTCAGAAAAAATCAGTGCACATTTATACTTGCCCAAATTCTGAAATGAAAAGGAGCAACAAAAGGTCAAACATTCCAAGTATTTTTATAAAATCGTTGATACAGATTTATGTCAACAAAAAAGGGCAAAAAAAAGGTTAAACATTCCAATTGTATTTATGAAATCGGTAATTTTAGAATTATGCCAACAAAAATCTGCAGACAAAAGACCAAACATTACCATTTGGTAAAGAATCTTCCATATTAATCGCACAGTTGCAGTAAATCCGGTTATGCCAACAAAAATCTGCAAACAAAAGACCAAGCATTACCATTTCGTAAAGAATCTTCCTTATTAATCGCCAGCCAGATGAAATCGAGGCAAAAAAAGGTCACGAAAATTTTAGAAACGGCGTTTGGGCGGGAAAACAATAATAGAAAGCATTTTCCTGTTATATATATATATATGGAGAGGATCAAGTGAGACCATTGTTATAGGTGAGACACAATGGACTCATCCTATCCATCCACCATTATCAAACAATGGCTGAAATTTAATGAATAAGCATAACATTAATGGTTTAGAAAACTACAGAACATAAAATATCTGAAAATCACGTCGATCTCCATAGCCATAGCTCAAAGACACGAAAATACATTAAAATTGTGAAATAATATGGCATCAAATCTATTTGAAGAATCAACGCAAACTACAGAACAATCTGCAACAATGGAGGTTGAAGAACTCAGCTTCGTAACCTCCATCTCCATCGCAAATTCAGATCACAGTCATGAAAAATTATAGAGAAAAGCAGGAAAAATCGGTGCAATATTATAGAGAAACAACGAACAGTGAGTTCGAATCATGATGATGAATCATCGATGTAGAAAAACTCTACCCAACAAAGATCAATGGTGTAGTCATCGATGGAGAACTAAAACTAGCAATTAACATTAACTCTTAAAAACTGTAATTTTCACGAATAAGACGATGCATAGATACTTATGAAACGATGCATAAATACTTATGAAACGATGCATAGATCTGTAGGATATTACATATATGCAACAAAAATCAACTAAATATGCATTATCTGCAAACTATCTATGCAGCGCAAAAAAACTAATATGTAGTATAGTATACCCAACAATGCAAGACATCATAAACTATGCAACAAAATCAACTAACTATGCATTATCTAGAAACTATCTATGCAGTGTGGAATAACTAAATATGCAGTGCATTATGTAACATCCCATTTTTATAATTTCCAAAAGCAACATCTCATTTTCATAACTAAATATACATTACATTGAACCTATTTATGCAGTGTATAATAACGAAATATGCAGTACGTTATATTCAATTATGTCTTGTTTTCGTAAAACAATGCCAACAAAACAACTAAATATGCATTATTTGATGTCTAATTATGCAGTAGAAGAACCCTAACTATACTGTAAAATAAAAATATTTGGAAAAAAAACTGCTTCCTTAAATTCCGCCACCAAATCCGGCAGTTTCAATCTCAGCCCATAAAACCCGTTGGGACCACTAATTTGAATTACAAAATTACAAACTTACCCTTAAAATTAGCGAAAGTTGGGATATAATTAAAAAAAACCGAATTAATCACATCTCTTTATTTTTTAAGATCAATGGGTAAGATGAGTCCACACTGTCTTACCTAGAGATGGTAGTCTCATTTGAACCAAATCCTATATATATATATATATATATATAGATATATATATATATATATATGGATATATATATATATAGATATATATATTGATTTTAATGTACAAGTTATGAAGTTATATGCTTAGGAAAAAAATAGTAAATAGCAATTAGTAATTAAATAAAAAAATTAAATAGTCAAATGTTAAAAATTCGAAATTAGTGTCACATTTTATTAATAAATTATATCGTGACACTTAGAGCATCTCCAGTGGAAAAATCTCTCAAAGGTATTTTCACGAGCTTTTTACATGCCATGTCATCTCGCACACATCAAAAGCAAAAACCCCACCCTTTTGCAAACCTTTCTCCACAATGGTTAAACCTATTTACAATTTTTTAATGGTCCCACCACCTAATTTATAAAATAATTAAAAAATTAACAAATATTAATTTCAACCTATTTCTTCACATATGGGTCCCACACCAACACCCTTTTATCTCATTTTCTCATCCATGAACCGGTTTATAACTACAAACCTTGTTTTTCCTACAAACCCCAAATCCTTTCTCACAAAGGTAAGGTTTTTAGTTGACACGGTTTTTCGTAAAAGAACCCCTCCAAAAACCTACCATTGGAGTTGCCCTTATAAGCCATGTAGTGCATCATCCAGAAATATTATAAAATTCGAATTAAAAATTGTTATAGTAGAAGATTCATTTATGAAAAATATATTTATAAAATTTTATTTTAAAATATATGTTGAATGGTAGTATGGTCATTAAAACTGTTGTGTTATTTTCCGGATCACTCATTTTTAATTTCTATATAAAACAAAAATGGCCATTTCATTTATTTCCCATTAATTATACATATTGCGTGGGAAATGCCATACTCATATCATTCATTTCCTATCCTTATTCAATTTCTAGATTCATTACATGCATACCAATCGCCCATAAAGAGTGAACGTTATTCTTTTGTTTTGGCATACTAAAACGTTTTATCCTTTCGAATCTGCTTCTTACTTGAAATCACTTTCTGCTTCTTTGGGCCTCTTTGAGAATAGTATAAGATCTTAGTGTGACGATATTGTCTGAATGTGAAAATGAGTTGAGCATCTAATATTATCCTCAAGAAACGAGACCACTATGAATTGGGGTTGACATTTGGTGGGCCGATTATTCCATGGACTAAATTTGGGTAGTTTTGTCGACTAGAATTGCCATTGGGCCAAAATGTCTTTCTCATCCTCGCGATGTGTCATTTAGTTGGTTATTATCTTTTTTATTTTATTTTTAAATTTTAATAAATATATATCGATTAATTTATTGTATTATTATTTTATGTTATATAGTGAAAAATATACAATCGAAGCTTTCCAAACATATCGTCCCAACAGTTGAATCAATTCAAAGTGATTAAAATATTAATTGATAACAAAATCAATTTATGTACTAATCGACTATAAAAAAAAACTATTATATGAGAAGTTATCAAAGTTGATTGGCGTGAGTAGGACTGAAAAATAAACCACACTATTCGATATTCAATTCGAGATCGATCGTCAAAACTGAACTCAGTTCATTATAATGTTGAAATTGGTTTTTGCGGCGGGTTTTGACCAATTATTTAAGTGGGATCATCTATTTGATATAAGAAAATAAATGAGATAAATGTAATCTACACCGCACGTAGATGAGTTTAACATTTTGAATTTATCAAAATCAATATCAGGTGAATGAGAAATTAATGCTTAAAGTAAACTACTTAAATGTCTTTTATATATGGAAATATAAAAGGTTGGAATATGGAAAGACACATCCCACATGGAAAGTATTTCAAATGTTTGACTTGTTATGGTACACTTATTGGACCAAATCAATTTTGACTAGCCTTTGGCTAGCTCAAAGAGCACCGTTCGAGCCAGAGCGGGGGCCACACACGTCGCACTTAGTCGCATTGGGCGCTTTAGATGCGCATGTATGCATCGTCGCGAGGAGCTTTGAGGAGCCTTAAAGTTTTGAAAAATCAAATCAGGGTTCGTTCCAGTGGCTCGGTGATGTGGCAAGGCAGCTCAGGTGGCAATGACTTGGCAAAGTCGTCTGGATGGCGACACGTGGCACACGGTGGCGCGATGTCGTCGATTCATCGATCGGGCACCAATCTTTGTGAGGCCCGAATTTTAACAACGTGAGATACGGTGTTATGTAGTGATTATTTATTCGGCTATGTATCACAAACCTATTATTAATGAAACACGACTCTACTTTTATTTATTTCTTCCAACGTCAATTACACATTTCGCATTTTTGAGCTTAGCAATTTTATATTCTCCTCTAGTATTAATACTTGATCGAATGACTACAACTTTAGAAATATTAGACCATCGATAATTTAGGAGTACATTTGACCCTTATCCAAATATTTGATCTTATTCCATTATTCATTCCCAATAACTTCCAAATTATTGTTTTTGAAATACACATTTCTTATTTCACATCCTTAATTTTAAATTTCTAAATATTCAATTATGGATATTTATATATTTTGTATTTCCTTAATTTTATAAAAGAAAAAAACCAAATATTTTATTTTGTTATTTTATTTTACTAATTTTCGAAATTTCATTAAAATTGGAGAATTTTTCAATTTATTTTTGAAGCCTACATTTAAACTACCCTACATGTTCCACTACATCTCGGTAAACAAACAAATAATTCCCCTAAACATAGCTTTTGGCTTCATGTCCCTAGTAAAATGACTCTAATTAATTTTTTATTTCCTAAATAACCCAATTATTCCCACTAAGTTATTTTTTTTTACCAAAAACAAAACAAAAAAAAAATTTGTCTCCCTCCTCCCCCCTAGTGGACGGCCAAATGGCCTTAGATGGGCAAGAAATTTTGTTCAACTTTCATTCATCACACTTCATTTCACCAACACATTCATCCCTCAAGCCATTCTCTCCAACTTCTCTCCAAAAATCCTCCAACATTTTCTCTAAGCATAAGTTCATCTTCTTCTTCAAACCTTCAAACAATTAACCAAAATTTCAAGAACACCCCATCTACTTCAACAACAAATTGAACACCCCTTCAACAAGGTAAGAAATTGTGTTCTAAAAATCATCTTGTTATCCTCTAGCTCATCATCTTCACTTCTTAATCTAAGTTTGATTTTTGGTTTGAGGTATACTTAGAAGACTTGGGAGACACTAAGAGCCTTACCATCATCTTGAAAAAGGACTTCAAGACTTTGAAGATTTTGAAGAGAAATTGGACTATAAGGTAAGAAATGGGTTTTTTGGTACATTTTCTTCTTCTCTTCTATTTTCCAAAATTTTAACACTCAATTTTTATTTTTGGAGTTTTAGGGGCTGACCTTAAGTGATATTTGAGGGTGAGCAAGTAAAACCATTTTTGGAGACCTCTACTTGTCACATTTTGCCTACTACACAAGGTAAGTGTATTTTTACCAACTTCTTCACCTCTTCTTCTTTTTCCTTAATTTTTATCCTCGTTTTCTAACTCCTACATATTTTTTTGTATTCCATGACTTAGGGGCTGACCTAAGTCACTTCTTCTTCAAGATTGATTTATTTCATCTTTCACCAACAAGTTCATTTTTAAGGTGGGTGCATGGAAAAATCTTTCCAACTTCTAGGTGTTTTTACTTAAAATGCATGTTATGTATTGCATGTTAATTTCTTGTATCAAGTTGAAAATTTCTCAAGTATGGCTCAAATTGCTATTTGTTGAAAATAGGTGCATACATGTACACTTTATTGTGATATTTGATGAATTCTTGTGTGAAATAGACTTGTATATGTATGACCCTTGAAATCCATGTTTTGTATGATTTATAACCTGGACAAATCGAGCATAATTGATTAAATTTCAATTTTTGAACTTAAAACGCAAAATGGAAAGTTGGTGGACTTAATTGCAAGAAAATAAAACTTAAGGGACCCCTCTATAATTTTTAATTTTTGGGACAGCACTCAGGTTCAAAAATGATGTTTGGAAATTTTAATAAAGTTTTAAGTGTTTTTAGATAAATAAAATCAACCCTCAAAAGCCCAAGTACTAGATTGTAAAATTTTAGAAGTTTAAGGGCTATATTGCAATTTTCGAAATTGTACCAAACCCTATTTTTAAAATTTGAAATTTTAACTCTTAAGGGACTGAAATAACATATTTTAAGTGTATTCCAAAAATCCAAGTGTTTAGAGCTTAGAAAGTAATTTTATAAAAATCGAGGGACCAAATCGTAAAAGATTAAACTTGAGTACCAAAATGCAATTTCAGGACTTATGCAGTCCATGCACCTGGAAATAATAATTTAACTTTAACATAATTATATTTTGGACCCAAGGTTCAAATTTCATAACAATTGGACCCCTAAAAGCCTTAAAGGCAATTATTTCAAAATGGGACAAAAATGAGATTTTCAAACGTTAAGGGACCTATACTTATTTCCTTTTAAAACTGCTTTTGTCCCAATATCCCACTGGCCTTAGTGACATTTTACAACTGGAATCAAATTAAAAGCCTGTCTGGTTTGTGAATTCCAATTATTTTAAACTTAGGGACCAAAATGACAATTTTAATAAATTTGGGGCCAATGTGAGAATTTTATGAAAACTCGACCTCAAAACTTTAAAATCCTGAATCTCTGAATAATTTAGAGAATTTAGGAACTAACATCATAATTTTTCAAGGTCGGGACATTTACTTATTCAATTTTTAACCCAAAAAGTATTGGTTTTTACAAAACGGTGCTAATTGTAAATTTTCTTTTTTACAAGGACCTAACTCAAATTATTTCTCTTTTAAAGAAACAGCCCTGGACCCTCTGACTTTTAATAATGATATAAAAGATTTTATTTTCTTAAAACACCTTGACTTATCGGATCGTCTTGACCGATCAATACGCGATCGCGGGCGACTTCCCTCGTCTTGCGATTTGAATCTATTGGGACTTATGTTCCACCTAATCTTTCAAGATATCGAAGATTGTTTATCCTCCCGATAATCATCTTCATCCAAATAACTCCACCAACGCCCATAAGCGCCACTTGCGATTTTCGAAAATTTTCTGAATTGCTTCCCCGAATTAATAATACTGACGCTAGTTGACTACGAACTTGTATTTACTTTCTGTCTCGAGTCAACTTGGTGTGTTGAGCTCACAGTCGGAATGGATACGTCGGGGATGGAATCGGGCAGCTCGGCTGCTATTCCACTCTTCCGGCCCCATCGTCCTAATCCCGCAACTGAGGGACGGAGTTTGTCCGAGGGAAGTGGGTCGTAGTATCTTGAGGTATAATCATGATTATGATAAATCGAGCCTTGCTAGCTCCTGTAGATTTTGTCTTTGCCTATGGAGCGATAAGGTGAGTCTTGACCATCTTGCTCGGGGAGTTACAAGGAAGAAGCGAAGGAATCATTTTGCCCGATCCACACGATTCTGGAGTTAATTGGACCCTTTTGGTTGGTGCTACAAATCCGTACGCAACCTCTACTTGTATTGCATTGGTTGGGGTTATAAATCCGTACGCAACCGCTACTTGTCTTGCATAGGATTGGCGCTATAAACCGTACGCAATCTTCCTATCTTGCTTGAATCACATAGTGCTGTGTGACCACGAACTATATTCTTAAAATCGTATAAGTATATTACTTAAATATATTTATCATGACGCTTATGGACCGTGTGTGAAATCATGCATCATATCTCACGCGTTTTTATACAACTAATTTTCTCGCATTAACTATATATATCGCCTCACTTGCACACGATCACCCATCCACTGAGATTTATGTCTCATCCCCTCTTGTTTTCTAACCTTTAGAAGAGGACTTTGTTGAAGATGTTGAACCTACCATGGTGAATTCCCGCACTCACTTTGTTGGACTTACTTTCTATTGTTACCAATGTTGTTGGACTTCTTTCTTTTATTTTTCGCTATTGGACTCTTTTATTTCTCTTTGCCATTCTCGATCAGTAACTTAAGGGCGTATGGCCCTTGATACTTAATTTGGTGATATGATGTGTATTTTAATTCCTAGTTCGGATTTGTGAGTTATTTGGATCTTTGTTGGGATGTATTTGTAATCGCACCGCACTTGTAGTTTTTCGCCGCTTTTAGACTGTTCCACTTGGGATTGTTGTATCATTTTTCTGATTGTTGGGTTTATTTCTGTTTAAGTGGTTGATCGTCATCGCGTCGCATTTGGGCGTGACAAATATGGTATCGAGCTCGGCTAGTAAGATGGAAACTTACACCAGCCGACCCGAGGATAGGACCCTCGCCCCGTGTTGGGTAGTCCGCGACTTGACTATTTAAGCGTGAAATCGATTTCAAATTGGCGTAGAACCATATTATTGAGATTTAAACTAAGTTGGGACGTATACTTGGAGATTCCATAGTCGTACTTGTCTTGACTTAGTTGAATCTTGATTGACTTTCTTTATTCATTCTTTCCTTACTTCCTCCTTATCTTTCCTTTACCTTCATCTAATCCGCCTTAGTTTTGTTTGACCAGGATGGATCCAGCGCCCCCGACTTGGTGGGATGTAGTTGAGGGCCGTGTTGAGCGGGACTACTATAAGGCGTTAAAGCTATATTGGCACTAGGCATTTCTTCAGGCCAACTCCGAGCTAAACGAGGAGCGTCATCGCACTCGCGAATTAGGACACCTCCTGGCGAAGAGCCAAGAAGAGAAGAATAACATTACTCTTCTTGCTAAGGATCGCGAAAACACCATCCGTGCTCGCGAAGATCAAATTCAGTTGATCTAGGAACGCTTGGACAATACTCGCAAAGAAGATGGAACGCCGTGGAAGGCCGCACAAAGTGAGAGATGGACGTGTACATGTCGAGGGACACCATCGAACGCCTCGAGGAGACTATCATCAAACAGATGACGGTTATTGAGGACCTCACACATGCCTTGTCTCAGCGGAATACCACTTTGGAGACTGCTTTGACAGCCAATGCATTAGCATTGCCTTCACCCGAGGTGGAACCAAAGGCCGACCCTGAAGCGAACAATGAAGAGGATCCCGAGGAGGATCCTGAAGAGGATCCCGAGGAGGATCCTGAAGAGGATCCCGATGAGGATCCAATGGAGGACGGAGAGCCCAAGGCGCTTGAAGCCGCCCCACTTGATGATGCTCCGGGACTGGAGCAGTGGCTAGATTTAGCCAACTGGCCTAATGCTGAGGCGCCACCTCAGCCCGAGCAGGTTTCGATTGTGGACGTGGCCGCTAGTGATGATGACGACGACCTCACCAATTAGATAGCTTTTATGTTAGATTTTAGCCGACACATATTTCCATCCTGTTGTATTTTGCTTCCGTTGTACTTTGATCAAGTTGTATCCTGACTCTAGATTTATCTTCGATTCTGTATTTCTGTTGTATGAACTCATTGGGTGTATTCAAATTTTCACATCATTGAATATACATATTCTACTTATTATATGTCTTGTGTACTGTTGTTGCTTCCTTGTGATATAACTTGTTTTACGCGAGTATTTATTGGAATCATTCATTTATGAATTGTAGCTAAACTTCCAGATACAGAATGGTTGGACACCGTGGACGTGGGAGACCCCGCCGTGTTCCCCAAAGGAATAATGACGCGCCCAGGGAACGAATACCATCTCCCAAATTGCCACCACCTCCTCCGCCAGCTGCTGGAGATAACTTAATTGCACGACAGGCCCGCAAAGAAATCCCGTTGTTCATGAGACAACAAGCGAGAACCTCGGCACTTCTATTCTGAACATGTTCAGAGGCGAATGATCGCACATTGGAGCGGTTCCTACGATTCGACCCACCGACTTTCTTAGGAGAGCCAGATGACATAAATGCGGAAGAATGAATTGAGAAACTTGAGAATATCTTTAATACTCTCCAATATTCCAAGGAACAGAAAGTTACACTCACGGTGTTCCGACTAGAATCGGTTGCTCGGGATTAGTGGAGAGTAGTTGAGAGAAAGTGGGATCGAGTAATAGAACATAGGAAAATTTTTAAAATTTGAATTCCATGAGCGAGACATTCCCCAAGTTGTGAAAGAGGCACGCAGGGATAAATTTCATAAGTTGAGACACATGTCAGAGCCCAAGATGAGTCCGAGTTTCATCGGTTGTCCAAATACACTGGGACAATCGATCTGAGAAGAGGACAAATTATATAAGTTCACACGGATCAAGTGGAACTTCAAAAGCGACTTTTGATTGTTGAAATGACAACCTACTCGTAGCAGTAAAGCGACTCTCCGCATCGAGTCGGGACTGAACCGTATTGGACAGATTCAGCAGAGTAGGCCATCAAATAGTCTCAAGAGGACAGCTGTGGGACAGCCATCTAAGCAGCCTGCTAAGTTTCAGAAGGGACCAGTTAATAAGACGGATAAATGGAAAGGACCAGTACAGGGAAAGCCGGGTCAAGCGTGTGCACATTGCCAGAAACCAGGGCATACTGCCAATGACTGTTGGCGTAAATAGGGAAAGTGTTTGCGATGTGGTAGTAATCAGCACCAGCTGAAGGATTGCCTGAAGTACGAGGATCGAATGAAGTAAGTGCAGCCGCCGAAGCCGGGTAATGGCCCGGGAAATCGGGCAAGAATGCCCGCTCGAGCATTTTCACTAGCCAGACATGAGGCTCCGGAGGCAACAGACGTGGTGGAAGGTATGCTTCTAGTATCTAACCACTACGCTAAAATACTGTTTGACCCTGGATCATCGCATTCATTTGTCGCACCACATTTTGTACACAAACTGCATGCATGCATGGAACATATGCCTATATGTTTAGAAGTATCAACTCCTATGGGTGCAAGCCATATAACAAATATTATCTATAATGCATGCGAAGTTAAGATTGATGAGATAAATTTTCCTGCCGATTTGATCTTATTACCTATATCCGAATACGATGAAATTTTGGGAATGAACTGGTTGTCTGCACACCATGCACAAATGGACTGCCATCGCAAGTCCATTAAGCTATGTGAACCCGATAAGCCCAAAGTGGAAATTTTGGGAAGAGCACGAGTTAAGATTGCCCCAATCATTTCAGCAATGAAAACGAGGAAAGCAATCACTAGAGGGACACAAGGGTACTTGGCGTTTGTAATTAACAAACCCAAGGTTGAGACCCAAATTAACCAAGTACCTATAATATCGGAATATACAGATGTATTTCCACAAGAACTCCCTCCGGATAGGGAAGTCGAGTTCACCATCGAGGTATTACCAGGAACCGCCCCCGATGCGAACGCCGTAGAGAATGGCCCCCGCTGTTGAGTTACAAGAGTTGAAGACTCAATTACAATTCTGGCCGATGGATGTGGGATTTATCCACCAAGCACGTCTCCTGGGGAGCAAGTCTTATTTGTCAAGAAGAAGGATGGCACATTAAGGCGTGTATAGATTATCGCGGTCTTAATAGTGTGACCATCAAGAACAAATATACCCTCCTGAGGATAGACGAACTTTTTGATCAACTTCAAGAAGCGACGGTGTACTCGAAGTTTAATTTACAACAACGATATTATCAGCTGAAGATCCGTGAAGAAGACATTTCCAAAACGGCATTTCAAACCAGATATGGACACTAAGAGTTTGTAGTAATGCCTTTCGGTCTAACAAACCCACCAGCAGCATTTATGGATATGATGCATCGAGTCTTTCAACCTTATTTGGATCAATTTGTACTGATATTCATTGATGACATACTCGTATACTCTAAGTCTAGAGAAGAGCATGAACGTCATCTGAAAATTGTTTTGGAGACACTACGAGAGCACAAGATGTATGCCAAATTCAGTAAGTGCGAATTTCGGCTTAGTGAAGTCGCATTCTTGGGACGCATAATATCCGGCACTGGGATCGCCGTAGATCATTCGAAGGTACAGACAGTGGTTGAATGAAAACAACCCGAGTTTGTAACGGAGATCAAAAGTTTCTTAGGACTAGCTGGATATTATCGAAGATTTATCCAGGATTTCTCCAAGATAGTCGGACCACTCACTCGACTAACCCAGAAGCAAGTCAAGTTTAAGTGGAATGACAAGTGTGAGGCTAGTTTCCAAGAGCTGAATAAACGACTTACTACAGCTCCAGTCTTAGCCTTTTCAAAGGGAACAGAAAACTTTGTCGTCTATAGTGATGCATCAAAGGAAGGACTAGGAGCAGTAATAAACTATTGAGCAAAAACTATTTAAAACTGATAAACATTGTCCAAACTATCTAAATCACTCCGCATATCTCTTTTCATCTTCGATCTTTATGATACTTTTCATCTTCATTGATGATGAGAAATCCTCATTCAATCTACGTTTGCAATGAGGAGATTCAGACGTAGAGGACCTCTTTTTAAGGTTCTTGATGGGAGTATTGACCTCGGATTCCGAGGAAGATTCTTCCTACAAAAACAAAATAATTATTAAATAATTGTTCACTTTTGATAGTTTAAGAAAAATAATATTACTTAGTTCAAAATAAAACTTTGTCATCACAAACATCATCCGATTGCAGCCTCGACAAAAAATCAGATTCATGTACATCCAAAATTAATTTAATTTTTTTTAATTATTCGTCCATAAAAAAATATAGAAAACATAAAAAAAATAAAGTACTTGACTCTCAAGATTCATTACTCCATACTTCCAGATTAAATCCCGGATTTCTTTGAGATCTAAGCAACGAAAAAAATCCGGAGTAATTATGTAGTTATTCGGATTTTATATGAACTTTAAAAAGAAGTTTCTCATTAATGAAACACTATAGCTCCGGGGGTAACTCCTCGCCTCCACGCTACAATGTTTGATAAAAAAAATTAAAACATTAATAATTCAAATAAATTTTAAAAGAATTGTGTACAATAAATAAATGATGAAAAAATAATTAAACTTAGAAAATTAAATTATACCTCAAGATGCTCCTTCCTCAAATCTGAACATGACTTCCCCGTTAAGTTTTCCAAGTCCCTATCCCAACAAAGCAAAGTGTCGCTAGCGGATTCATCAACAACTTGATCATGTGCCATATACCTATTCAAGCAAAAAATCAAAAAAAGATGTGAAAACAAACAATATTAAAATAAAATTTAAACATAAATATAATAAATATAACATAAGTATGTAAAATATTAAAATGTTACCTCAAGATTCCAATTTCAAACATAGAATCACACTTTGTACAGAAGAAATTATCGGTTGCTGGATGCATTTTTTTCGTACAATGAGTGCAAGCAAGGTACCACCATTCATCTGAAATTGATACCACTCTTGCATAAATCCAAAAGCTGCCAGTCTATATATATTGAATTAATAAATTAGAATAGAATTAATAAATTATAAATAGACTATTTTATTAAATAAAGTGATTAAAGAGATTAAATAAAATACTTACCTTCTCACTGTTATACAAATAATCGACAGTTTTTAAGGATGCGTCCGGAGCTTCAAGCTCTTCTCGGGATGTCCGTGCAGAGGGCAAACTCACATGGCTAATGGAATATGTAGGATTGTTGCTGCTCATAATCCTAATTTAGATAAAAAAAAATGTGAAATAATATAATATATATTGAAAATTCTGAAACCAGAAACTATTAAAACAAAATACTACATTTTCTTGAAATCTTCAATCTCTTGTACTTTTTCATTCACAAGTAATTTTGTGACATGAAAGCTATTGGATACCTTCACTTAATCTTATGAATATTCAAAAAAATATAAAATCATTAAATTCCTATATCAAATAATAAATAATAATAAATAATAAAATATTAATAATAAAAATATACAAAAAAATAAATTTATATTTACCACCTTGAAAAACCTTGGCTCGACCCATTTGTAGAATAATCACTACCAGTTCAAAACGTTGCTGCTCCAAGTGAGGCAAAATAAGCTCCGCATAGTTCTCCCAAAGCGTGCATGTGAGGCGATTGTTTCTGCAAAATTAAATTAAATAGAAATATACATACAAACATAAATTAACAAAATAAATTGGTTGTAATATCATATATATTATCTTACTCTAGATCTTCCAATGTTAAATCCAAAAACCTTGTAAAACGACCATGTATGCCCTTGTTTTGTGCAACCTTACCAATAATATCTGCAAAAGACATTTTCGAAACATTAGTGCATAAAAAAAAATTAAAAAATATTTATAAGAATATAAGAATTTTGTGTATACCAATCAACATTGTGTCATCAACTTTCTCCTTGTCAGCCAGTTCACGAAACTTGGTAAAATTATACATGAACCTTGGGAATATTTCGTCAAACATCTCGAACACATGCGTCATTCCATAGAAAAGAATTTTGACTTTTGTAGCACTTGTTTTGTATTTATCGGTTTCTTTCTCCTCAACAAAATCTTTTACGGCATAAACATGCCTTTCTTTAAGAGTTCGTCTAAAATTTGGAATTTGATATTTTGAATTTGTACCCCAAATTCGATCACCCTACAAATGAGAACATTAAAATTATTAAATAATATAAGAAGTTTATATGAATTAAAAATTTCAGCATAGAATTGAATCGAAAAAACGTTGAAAAATAATATAAAGGTAAAATATACTACCGCAGCGTCGTGAAAAACACATTCAAGGCTCGATATTTGTCTATTACCGTTGAACGCTGGTTTCTCGTACATTCGCACGAGCCTCAACTTCATCGCCCATAGAGTTTTGCTATTGTTAATTTCGTGTATCAGGCTGAAAATTGGGGCCATTGTAACTTGTATGATAATGAATGTATGAAGGAAAGAATATATATTTATGTATGCTTTTAATTCTGCACTCAAAGATGCTTGAATGAATGTGAAAATAGTTCAGCATAGGCATCTAATATTTATAGGAGAACATCTTACTTTTTAAGAGATTTTATTTCTGCCATTTTTTGTGCAAAACAATTAAATCAAGTAGTATAATTTTACAAGATATTTTGGTCAGATTTTTTGTATGCAAATTTTTGTACAAAAAGTAATATAATTTTTAAATAGAGGAATATACTTTAAGATATAAAAAACCAATTCATAAAATTTAGATTCATTCACTGATTTATTTAGATTCGAGTTTTTGATTGCATAAATTATTGATTCTTTTTACTCAAAAAAATCGGTGCACATCTTTTTACTCAGAAGAAATCGGTGCACATCTTTTTACTCGGAAAAAATCGTGCACATTTATACTTGCCAAAATTCAAATGAAAAGGAGCAACAAAAGGTCAAACATTCCAAGTATTTTTATAAAATCGTTGATCTGATTTATGTCAACAAAAAGGGAAAAAAAAGGTTAAACATTCCAATTGTATTTATGAAATCGGTAATTTTAGAATTATGCCAACAAAAATCTGCAGACAAAAGGCCAAACATTACCATTTGGTAAAGAATCTTCCATATTAATCGATTCTGATTAAAGAATCCGGTTATGCCAACAAAAATCTGCAAACAAAAGACCAAACATTACCATTTCGTAAAGAATCTTCCTTATTAATCGCACAGCAGCAGTAAATCAGGCAAAAAAAGGTCACGAAAATTTTAGAAACGGCGTTTGGGCGGGAAAACAATAATAGAAAGCATTTTCCTATTATATATATATATATATATGGAGAGGATCAAGTGAGACCATTGTTATAGGTGAGACACAATGGACTCATCCTATCCATCCACCATTATCAAACAATGGCTGAAATTTAATGAATAAGCATAACATTAATGGTTTAGAAAACTACAGAACATAAAATATCTGAAAATCACGTCGATCTCCATAGCCATAGCTCAAAGACACGAAAATACATAAAAATTGTGAAATAATATGGCATCAAATCTATTTGAAGAATCAACGCAAACTACAGAACAATCTGCAACAATGGAGGTTGAAGAACTCGACCGTAACCTCCATCTCCATCGCAAATTCAGATCACAGTCATGAAAAATTATAGAGAAAAGCAGGAAAAATCGGTGCAATATTATAGAGAAACAACGAACAGTGAGTTCGAATCATGATGATGAATCATCAGTCGTAGAAAAAACTCTACCCAACAACATCAATGGTGTAGTCATCGATGGAGAACTCGAAACTAGCAATTAACATTAACTCTTAAAAACTGTAATTTTCACGAATAAGACGATGCATAGATACTTATGAAACGATGCATAAATACTTATGAAACGATGCATAGATCTGTAGGATATTACATATATGCAACAAAAATCAACTAAATATGCATTATCTGCAAACTATCTATGCAGCGCAAAAAAACTAATATGTAGTATAGTATACCCAACAATGCAAGACATCATAAACTATGCAACAAAATCAACTAACTATGCATTATCTAGAAACTATCTATGCAGTGTGGAATAACTAAATATGCAGTGCATTATGTAACATCCCATTTTTATAATTTCCAAAAGCAACATCTCATTTTCATAACTAAATATACATTACATTGAACCTATTTATGCAGTGTATAATAACGAAATATGCAGTACGATATATTCAATTATGTCTTGTTTTCGTAAAAACAGTGCCAACAAAAAAACAACTAAATATGCATTATTTGATGTCTAATTATGCAAAGTAGAAGAACCCTAACTATCTTGTAAAATAAAAATATTTGGAAAAAAGCGCTTCCTTAAATTCCGCCACCAAATCCGGCAGTTTCAATCTTAGCCCATAAAACCCGTTGGGACCACTAATTTGAATTACAAAATTACAAACTTACCCTTAAAATTAGCGAAAGTTGGGATATAATTAAAAAAAAACCGAATTAATCACATCTCTTTATTTTTTAAGATCAATGGGTAAGATGAGTCCACACTGTCTTACCTAGAGATGGTAGTCTCATTTGAACCAAATCCTATATATATATATATATATATAGATATATATATATATATATGGATTCTAATGTACAAGTTATGAAGTTATATGCTTAGAAAAAAAAAAAAATTAAAAAAAAAAAAAAATTAAATAAAAAAATTAAATAGTCAAATGTTAAAAATTCGAAATTAGTGTCACATTTTATTAATAAATTATATCGTGACACTTAGAGCATCTCCAGTGGAAAAATCTCTCAAAGGTATTTTCACGAGTTTTATGTCTTGTGTCATCTGCCACATCAAAAGCAAAAACCCCACCCTTTTGCAAACCTTTCTCCACAATGGTTAAACCTATTTACAATTTTTTAATGGTCCCACCACCTAATTTATAAAATAATTAAAAAATTAACAAATATTAATTTCAACCTATTTCTTCACATATGGGTCCCACACCAACACCTTTTTATCTCATTTTCTCATCCATGAACGGTTTATAACTACAAACCTTGTTTTTCCTACAAACCCCAAATCCTTTCTCACAAAGTAAGGTTTTTAGTTGACACTGTTTTTTAAAAAAAGAACCCCTCCAAAACCTACCATTGGAGTTGCCCTTATAAGCCATGTAGTGCATCATCCAGAAATATTATAAAATTCGAATTAAAAATTGTTATAGTAGAAGATTCATTTATGAAAAATATATTTATAAAATTTTATTTTAAAATATATGTTGAATGGTAGTATGGTCATTAAAACTGTTGTGTTATTTTCCGGATCACTCATTTTTAATTTCTATATAAAACAAAAAATGGCCATTTCATTTATTTCCCATTAATTATACATATTGCGTGGGAAATGCCATACTCATATCATTCATTTCCTATCCTTATTCAATTTCTAGATTCATTACATGCATACCAATCGCCCATAAAGAGTGAACGTTATTCTTTTGTTTTGGCATACTAAAACGTTTTATCCTTTCGAATCTGCTTCTTACTTGAAATCACTTTCTGCTTCTTTGGGCCTCTTTGAGAATAGTATAAGATCTTAGTGTGACGATATTGTCTGAATGTGAAAATGAGTTGAGCATCTAATATTATCCTCAAGAAACGAGACCACTATGAATTGGGGTTGACATTTGGTGGGCCGATTATTCCATGGACTAAATTTGGGTAGTTTTGTCGACTAGAATTGCCATTGGGCCAAAATGTCTTTCTCATCCTCGCGATGTGTCATTTAGTTGGTTATTATCTTTTTTATTTTATTTTTAAATTTTAATAAATATATATCGATTAATTTATTGTATTATTATTTTATGTTATATAGTGAAAAATATACAATCGAAGCTTTCCAAACATATCGTCCCAACAGTTGAATCAATTCAAAGTGATTAAAATATTAATTGATAACAAAATCAATTTATGTACTAATCGACTAAAAAAAAACTATTATATGAGAAGTTATCAAAGTTGATTGGCGTGAGTAGGACTGAAAAATAAACCACACTATTCGATATTGATTCGAGATCGATCGTCAAAACTGAACTCAGTTCATTATAATGTTGAAATTGGTTTGCGAAAACTGGGTTTTGACCAATTATTTAAGTGGGATCATCTATTTGATATAAGAAAATAAATGAGATAAATGTAATCTACACCGCACGTAGATGAGTTTAACATTTTGAATTTATCAAAATCAATATCGGAGTGAATGAGAAATTAATGCTTAAAGTAAACTACTTAAATGTCTTTTATATATGGAAATATAAAAGGTTGGGAATATGGAAAGACACATCCCATGGAAAGTATTTCAAATGTTTGACTTGTTATGGTACACTTATTGGACCAAATCAATTTTGACTAGCCTTTGGCTAGCTCAAAGAGCAGATTCGAGCCAGGCGGGGGCCACACACGCCGCACTTAAGTCGATTGGCGCTTTAGATGCGCATGTATGCATCGTCGCGAGGAGCTTTGAGGAGCCTTAAAGTTTTGAAAAATCAAATCGGGGTTCGTTCGGTGGCTCGGTGATGTGGCAAAAGCACTCAGTGGCGAGTGACTTGGCAAGTCGCCGGATGGCGACACGTGGCACACGGTGGGCCGATGTCGCGTCGATTCATCGACCGGGCACCAAATCTTGTGAGGCCCGAATTTTAACAACGTGAGATACGGTGTTATGTAGTGATTATTTATTCGGCTATGTATCACAAACCTATTATTAATGAAACACGACTCTACTTTTATTTATTTCTTCCAACGTCAATTACGCATTTCGCATTTTTGAGCTTAGCAATTTTATATTCTCCTCTAGTATTAATACTTGATCGAATGACTACAACTTTAGAAATATTAGACCATCGATAATTTAGGAGTACATTTCGACCCTTATCCAAATATTTGATCTTATTCCATTATTCATTCCCAATAACTTCCAAATTATTGTTTTTGAAATACACATTTCTTATTTCACATCCTTAATTTTAAATTTCTAAATATTCAATTATGGATATTTATATATTTTGTATTTCCCTTAATTTTATAAAAGAAAAAAACCAAATATTTTATTTTGTTATTTTATTTTACTAATTTTCGAAATTTCATTAAAATTGGAGAATTTTTCAATTTATTTTTGAAGCCTACATTTAAACTACCCTACATGTTCCACTACATCTCGGTAAACAAACAAATAATTCCCCTAAACATAGCTTTTGGCTTCATGTCCCTAGTAAAATGACTCTAATTAATTTTTTATTTCCTAAATAACCCAATTATTCCCACTAAGTTATTTTTTTTTTACCAAAAACAAAACAAAAAAAAATTTGTCTCCTCCTCCCCCCTAGTGGATGACAAATGGCCTTAGATGGGCAAGAAATTTTGTTCAACTTTCATTCATCACACTTCATTTCACCAACACATTCATCCCTCAAGCCATTCTCTCCAACTTCTCTCCAAAAATCCTCCAACATTTTCTCTAAGCATAAGTTCATCTTCTTCTTCAAACCTCCAAACAATTAACCAAAATTTCAAGAACACCCCATCTACTTCAACAACAAATTCGAACACCCCCTTCAACAAGGTAAGAAATTGTGTTCTAAAAATCATCTTGTTATCCTCTAGCTCATCATCTTCACTTCTTAATCTAAGTTTGATTTTTGGTTTGAGGTATACTTAGAAGACTTGGGAGACACTAAGAGCCTTACCATCATCTTGAAAAAGGACTTCAAGACTTTGAAGATTTTGAAGAGAAATTGGACTATAAGGTAAGAAATGGGATTTTTAGTACATTTTCTTCTTCTCTTCTATTTTCCAAAATCTTAACACTCAATTTTTATTTTTGGAGTTTTAGGGGCTGACCTTAAGTGATATTTGAGGGTGAGCAAGTAAAACCATTTTTGGAGACCTCTACTTGTCACATTTTGCCTACTACACAAGGTAAGTGTATTTTTACCAACTTCTTCACCTCTTCTTCTTTTTCCTTAATTTTTATCCTCGTTTTCTAACTCCTACATTTTTTTTTGTATTCCATGACTTAGGGGCTGACCTAAGTCACTTCTTCTTCAAGATTGATTTATTTCATCTTTCACCAACAAGTTCATTTTTAAGGTGGGTGCATGGAAAAATCTTTTCCAACTTCTAGGTGTTTTTACTTAAAATGCATGTTATGTATTGCATGTTAATTTCTTGTATCAAGTTGAAAATTTCTCAAGTATGGCTCAAATTGCTATTTGTTGAAAATAGGTGCATACATGTACACTTTATTGTGATATTTGATGAATTCTTGTGTGAAATAGACTTGTATATGTATGACCCTTGAAATCCATGTTTTGTATGATTTATAACCTGGACAAGTCGAGCATAATTGATTAAATTTCAATTTTTGAACTTAAAACGCAAAATGGAAAGTTGGTGGACTTAATTGCAAGAAAATAAAACTTAAGGGACCCCTCTATAATTTTTAATTTTTGGGACAACACTCAGGTTCAAAAATGATGTTTGGAAATTTTAATAAAATTTTAAGTGTTTTTAGATAAATAAAATCAACCCTCAAAAGCCCAAGTACTAGATTATAAAATTTTAGAAGTTTAAGGGCTATATTGCAATTTTCGAAATTGTACCAAACCCTATTTTTAAAATTTGAAATTTTAACTCTTAAGGGACTGAAATAACATATTTTAAGTGTATTCCAAAAATCCAAGTGTTTAGAGCTTAGAAAGTAATTTTATAAAAATCGAGGACCAAATCGTAAAAGATTAAACTTGAGTACCAAAATGCAATTTCAGGACTTATGCAGTCCATGCACCTGGAAATAATAATTTAACTTTAACATAATTATATTTTGGACCCAAGGTTCAAATTTCATAACAATTGGACCCCTAAAAGCCTTAAAGGCAATTATTTCAAAATGGGACAAAAATGAGATTTTCAAACGTTAAGGGACCTATACTTATTTCCTTTTAAAACTGCTTTTGTCCCAATATCCCACTGGCCTTAGTGACATTTTACAACTGGAATCACATTAAAAGCCCGTCGGTTTGTGAATTCCAATTATTTTAAACTTAGGGACCGAAATGACAATTTTAATAAATTTGGGGCCAATGTGAGAATTTTATGAAAACTCGACCTCAAAACTTTAAAATCCTGAATCTCTGAATAATTTAGAGAATTTAGGAACTAACCTCATAATTTTTCAAGGTCGGGACATTTACTTATTCAATTTTTAACCAAAAAGTATTGGTTTTTACAAAACGGTGCTAATTGTAAATTTTCTTTTTACAAGGACCTAACTCAAATTATTTCTCTTTTAAAGAAACAGCCCTGGACCCTCTGACTTTTAATAATGATATAAAAGATTTTATTTTCTTAAAACACCTTGACTTATCGGATCGTCTTGGACCGATCAATACGCGATCGTGGGCGACTTCCTCGTCTTGCGATTTCAAATCTATAAGGACTTATGTTCCACCTAATCTTTCAAGATATCGAAGATTGTTTATCCTCCCGATAATCATCTTCATCCAAATAACTCCACCAACGCCATAACTGCCACTTGCGATTTTCAAAAATTTCCCTGAATTGCTTCCCTGAATTAATAATACTCGACTGCCTGGTTGACTACCTGAACTTGTATTTACTTTCCTGTCTGAGTCAACTTGGTGTGTTGAGCTCACAGTCGGAATGGATACGTCGGGGATGGAATCGGCAGCTCGGCTGCTATTCCACTCTTAGGCCCATCGCCCTAATCCCCAATGGCGAGGACGAGTTTGTCGAGGAAGTGGGTCGTAGACTTGAGGTATAATCATGATTATGATAAATCGAGCCTTGCTAGTCATTTGTTAGATAAATGTTTTTATCATGATTTTGATGATTTTGTTCAAATGAGTTTTTATACCAAAACAATGTCCCTAAATGTTGTCCCAACACTTCCGATCGATCTAAAATGTTTTTACTATTTTTCGGAGTATTTCTTGAAGTTAATATTCGATTTAAAATTGGACAACACTTTTGTTTCAACTCGACCAAGTCGCCCCATAGGGCAACCCGCACTGAGTTGAGTTTTGAAACAGAAAATGGGACGTAAGAGAAAATGGGGGAGCGGCCGGTCGGCCGGTGGGCGGCAGGTGAGAGGCGGTGGTCGACCCACAGGCGGCCGTGCACTGGGAGTGCCCTCTCAGTGCGGACTTCTCTGTTTCGATTTTCTCTCAACCCCAACCGGTCAAGACCAAGGCGACCGGTCGAACCCCCCTCGGCCAGGTCCCCTATGTAAAAATTCGCGAGAATTCAATTTCAATCTTATCTCTGCATGACCGTCGAACCCCTGTTTTGACAAAGAAACTATCCGCGATTTGCGTTTTGCATGACTTTTCCCTATTTTGTGGGATTGATTTCTATGACTATATTGATGATTTTAAATGGTTTCTTTTTAAAGCAAATCACTCCCCAAGGAGGAGCCAATGTCCGGAAACCAAAGCCAAGACCTCTCCTATAAATAGAGGCCTCTTTCAAGCAACAAGATACACAACACTATATACAAGCAAAGAGCAATTGAGCAAACACTTTCATATATCTTGTTGTATTAGCTTTAAGCACTTTCACTTGCACTTATTTGAGGTCTAGGCTTTCAATTCTTGATTACACTTGCACTCATATTGTATCAATCATTATTGAGTTGTAATCTTGATTTTGGTCATCATTCAACACAAGACATCCTTGTGAGTATTCTTGTGGTAAGAATACACTTGGGTGATCTAGGTGATAGGTGTTTGAAGGTTGTGGTAATCTTCAAAGGTGTTGTAAGAGGGTTGTGGTAATCCTCGAGGTGGTGTAAGAGGATTGTGGTAATCCTCAAAGTGGTGAAGGAGGGTTGTGGTAATCCTCGAGGTGTTGTATTAATTTTTGATAAATTAATAAAATCTTTTCTTTCTTTTTGAAATCCATCAGGAGATCTTTGGGGTGGTAGAGGATTAGGCCCTAGGTGGGTTGAACCTCTTTAAATCAACGAGTGTTGTTTATTTTCCGCATTTACATTTTTATTATTTACTCGTTGTTTGAAAAGAGGGTGATTTGCGAAAAATCGGCATAATCTATTCACCCCCCTCAGATTATTGTAGCCACTTGGACTAACAAGTGGTATCAAAGCCAAACTCTTTGGCTAGCTCGTTCGAGTAAAGAGGAAAGATCCATGGCTACAAATGATGCTCATCTCACCACCGGCGCCTCTACCAATAAGCCACCATTATTCGACGCCAACAACTACGCATTTTGGAAAGACCGTATGGAGTGCTTCCTACAAGGGTGCGGGTTCGACATTTGGAATGTGGTCATTGAAGGAGTTGATCAACCAACAAAGAAATCGGAGGATGGCACCTTGGCTCCTAAACCTTTCAAGGAGTTTGATGAAAACGACAAAAAGGCTTTTTCTCTAAACGGTAAGGCCTTAAATATTTTGCATTGTTCTCTTACCGCCACCGAGTACAATCGCATAAGAGGCATAAGGTCGGCACATGAGGTTTGGAAAAATTGGAGACAATCTATGAAGGGACTAAGAAAGTCAAGCAAGCAAGAAAGACCATGCTTGTTAAAGACTTGAAAACTTTAACATGTATGATGGCGAAAGCATCTCCAAAATGGTGGAAAGGCTTGACAATATTGTCAATCCTCTTGTGGCCCTCGGCAAAGTCATCTCCGAAGAAGACAAGGTGACCAAGGTACTAAATGCACTTCGGCTCATGGTCCAGAAAAAGTAACGGCAATCACGGAGGCACAAAATCTTGAGACACTCAAGTTTGATGAGCTTATTGGAAACCTACTCATCTATGAAGTCTATCTCAAGGAGAGGAAAAATTTCAAACCATCCACAAATCAATCGGGTATGCAAATTATTCCTAAAGGTCTTGCTTCTTCTTCTAATAATGCATACTATGATAATGATGATGATGATGAGGAGACGGCCGCACTTGTTCGAAAATTTGCAAAATTTGTGAATAAAAATAAAGCGAAAACCAAGAGATAATGCTTGCTTTAAATCACGGAAAACAAGGGCACTTCATTGCCGATTGCCCAAAGCTCGATGAAGAGGAGCAAAAGAAAAGGAAGCCTTTCACAAAAAGAAGGCTCTAAATGCGGAAGTCAAAACATGGGATGAACTACTCGAAACAACCGATGAGGAAGGAGAAACCGAACACGGTCTCATGGCTATAGACGATGAAAACAATGAGGTACACTCAAATTCTTCTACTTCCTCCATAGTTGATGACTTGCAATGTGATTTTGATGAATTGCAAATTGAGTTTCAAAATTTAATCGTTAAATACAAAAATTTGAAAAAGGAGCATAAGGAGATTAAGGTTGAAAAGGAAAAATTATTTACCTCTTATGAATCTTTAGACAAAGCTCATGCTCTTACTCTTACTAGAATTCATTCTCTTGAAACCGAAAAGGAATCGCTCACAAAAGATATTGAATGTTTGAAAAATGACGTGCATCGTTTCAACATAAGTACGGATAAAGTCACAAAAATTTTAGATGCACAAAGAGGTGAGCATTCCAAATCGGGACTTGGTTATAAGCCATTTCAAAGTGTTTTTAAGAAAAATAACCAAGGTCCGACTTTTGTACGTGCTAATAATTATAATACTCCTACTTGTTTTTATTGTGGCAAAGTTGGACATTATGCTAATAATTGCAAATTGAGAAATAGCTCAAGACATGTTTGGAGACCCAAAGGTCTCAAGACTAACCCCATGGACCCCAAAATTATAGGGTACCTAAAAGAAATTCTTTTGTAGGTAATAGGGGCCATAACCACAATGGAAGATTCAAAATGGCTCGTGGACAGCGGATGTTCACGCCATATGACCGGGAGGAGAGAACTTTTACCAACATCAAGCTCCAAGAAGAGGGTATGGTCATGTTCGGCAATGGCAAAGGAAAAATTCTTGGAAATGGAGAAATTGGTAACTCTTCTTTCTCTCTTAGTAATGTTCTATTAGTTGAAGGGCTTAAGTTTTATTTGATAAGTGTTAGCCAACTTTGTGATTCAAAATATGATGTTTCCTTTAATAAAGAAAAATGCCTTATTCTTAAAAATGGTGAAATTATTTGTGAAGCAAATAGAAAAGGCAATCTTTACAAAATTTGTACAAGTGATTTGGTTAGTCAAAATGTTTCTTGTTTAGTCGCCAATAATGATTTAACTAGTTTATGGCATAGGCGACTTGGACATGTTGGATACAAGAATTTGAAAAATATTTACAAAAACCAACATGTGAAAGGACTACCCAAATTGAATTTTGAAAATCTTGGCTTATGTGACACTTGTCAAAAGAACAAATTAGTTAAAAGTAGTTTTAAGCCCAAAAATGAAATTTCCACAACCAAACCCCTACAAATGCTTCACCTTGATTTGTACGGGGATATTGGTACGGCTAGTCTAAGTGGAAAACATTACACTTTTGTTATAGTCGATGATTATTCAAGATATACTTGGGCTCTTTTTCTTACCAATAAAAGCGATGCCGTTAATGAGTTTGTTAAGTTGTGTAGACTTATTGAGAATGAAAAAGAAGATACTATCAAGTCTATTGAAGCGATCGAGGTGGAGAATTTGACGGTGAATTTAGAGTATTTTGTGAAACCAAAGGATATTCTCATAATTTCTCGGCTCAAGGACACCTCAACAAAATGGAGTAGCCGAACGGAAAAATCGAACATTACAAGAAATGAGTCGGTCCATGCTCAATGAATTTTCACTTCCAAAGTATTTTTGGGCGAAGCCGTAAGTACCGCTTGCTATGTCATTAACCGAGTTTATATTCGTCTAAAATAAATAAAACTCCATATGAGCTTTGGAAAGGTAGAACTCCAAATATTAGTTATTTCAAAATATTTGGTTGCAAATGCTTTATTTTGAATACCAAGGATCAATTGGACAAACTTGATCCTAAGGCCGATGAAGGGATATTTATGGGATATTCAACAAAAAGCAAAGCATATCGGGTTTACAATAAGACTAGTGGAGTTGTTGAAGAATCCATCCATGTTAAATTCAATGAAGCTTGGGAGTTGAAAGAATTCTAATGATGAAAGTGATGAGGAAGATTTTATTGAACAAATTGTTCAAATTGATAATCAACCGTCTACATCAATTGATCAACCGTCCACTTCAAATGGTCCTCAAGAAGATAGAGGTGATATCTCGGATCTTCCGTTGCATTGAAATTTAAGGAGATCACCCAAAAGATCTTATTATTGGTGATCCTCTTGATAAAGTAATGACTCGAAGGAATTTTGCGAGAAAGCTCTTATATCTCAAAAAGAGCCTAAAAATGCTAAGGAAGCTATTGGGGATGAAGATTGGTTTTTGGAAATGCAAGAGGAGTTGAATCAATTTGAAAGAAATGATGTATGGGAATTAGTACCATGTCCTCCATCTCAAACAATTATTGGTACAAAATGGGTATTAGGAACAAACTTGATGATCAAGGCAACATTGTTCGAAATAAGGCAATGTTAGTAGCTCAAGGGTATTGTCAAGAAGAAGGTATTGACTATGATGAAACTTTTGCACCAGAAAGACGTTTAGAAGCTATTCGTATTTTTTACTTGCCTATTCTTGTTTCAAAAATTTCAAACTTTACCAAATGGATGTTAAATCCGCTTTCTTAAATGGTATTATTCAAGAAGAAGTATATGTAAAACAACCTCCGGGTTTGAAAATTTTTCTAGGCCTAATGATGTTTATAAACTTAAAAGGCTTTGTATGGTTTAAAACAAGCACCCGTGCATGGTATGATAGACTTAGCTCTTTTCTTTTGCAAAATGGTTTTACAAGAGGTAAAGTTGATACTACTCTCTTTGTTTTTGAAAAAGGGCAAGATTGTTTACTTGTGCAAATTTATGTTGATGATATTATCTTTGGTGCTACTAATGAATCTTTGCAAGAAATTCTCCAAGTTAATGCAAGGTGAATTCGAGATGAGTATGATGGGGGAGCTAAACTTCTTCCTTGGACTTCAAATTAAGCAATGCCAAGAAGGCATTTATATTTCGCAATCAAAGTATACAAAAGAACTTTTGAAGAAGTTCGGCATTGAAGAAGGAAGAACCGTCTCGACTCTATGGCAACCAATGTCAAAATTGACAAAGATGAAAAAGGCAAGACGGTTGATGAATCCAAGTATCGAGGTATGATTGGTAGTTTACTTTATTTAACCGCTAGTAGACCGGACATTCTTCATGCCGTATGCCTATGTGCTCGTTTTCAAAGCAATCCAAAAGAATCTCATATGAGTCTTAGTTAACGGATTTTTCGATATTTGAAAGGCACTATTCAATATGGTTTATTTTATCCAAAGAATGAAAATTTTTCTCTTAAAGGTTATAGTGACTCGGACTATGCGGGTAATATTGATGATCGGAAAAGTACTTCCGGATCATGTCAATTTTAGCGATTGCCTAGTTTCTTGGTTTTCAAAGAAGCAAAATCGTGTTTCTCTTTCAACGGCCGGCGAATATATTTCCGCCGCATTTTGTTGTACTCAACTTCTTTGGATGAAACAAACCTTAGCGGATTACAAATGCTCTTTTGAAAACGCATACCTATCTTTTGTGATAATATATCCGCTATAAATATTGCTCAAAACCCGGTTCATCATAACCGTACTAAACATATTGAGATTCGACATCATTTTCTAAGGGATTGTGTTTCAAAACGAAAAATTGAGATATCGTTTGTGCCATCTCAAGATCAATTAGCGGACATTTTTACAAAACCGCTAACTTCCGAGACTTTTTGCGTCAATACGAGCTCGGTTAGGCATAATGCATATTGAATGAGGTCTACGTTTGCATTTTGCATGTTTTTAAAACTTAGGGCGAAAAATCGGATTTTTGGTTGAAAATTCGGATTTTGAAAAATTTGACAAAAAAGGTTGAAGAGGTTGAGGGCAACCGGTCGCCCTCAACGTCGGCCAAGTCGCCCTCAACCACCAAGTCGCCTAGGCAATATTTTGGTTTAAGTTCGATTCTGTCTTGACATATGCTATTTTTACTTCTTTTTGCCATTTCTCGTCCCCTTTGACAAATGCACACAATTTTCACTCAAAATTGATTTTCATGCCTTCAATTCATATCTTGGACCTTATATAACTTGTTAATCATCATCATTGCTCATCTTTTCCGATCAAATGGTAAGAATTTTCCTTACTTTGCTCAAATGGGTTGAACCTCGAGTTTATGACTTTCGTGTATATTTCTTGATATTTTCTTGCGTATAATCTTGATGAGCTTAATTATATTGTTGTATTGTATGATGTTTGATGAGAATTGGTGATGAAATTTTTGGCTTGGATCATTTACAAGGGCTATATACAACTCTTTTTATTTTTCACGCACACATTGTGTTCGATGAAATGTCACAATGAAAATTTCAACTTATACATGATTCTCTCACTTCCACAAGTCTTAAATATTCATTAAGATCATGTTTTGGGAAACAAAACGAGCGTATGAACTCTTCATGATACATTTCTCTCATTTTCCTTGGTTTTTAAGCTAAATTGCTAAATGGTTGATAAACCATTTCTTTGGCGCACTTTGATATACTTCTATGATGTTTCTATCATCCTAACATTCTTTTTGATGATTCCAAAGGGGAGAAACAGAAATTGGCTCGTTAGCTCAAAGAAGCTAATAAAAGCTCATGATAGAAGCTACAAGCTATGGCTTATTAAGGCCATAAGTTGTGAAGAAAACTCAGTCCAATGATCGTTTTATGAACGTGTTTGCATGGATAATAAGTATTTGTGACAGGGGGAGCTTCTAAGCTCATGGAGTTATTGTTTATTTTGTAAAAGCTTGTGCTTCTAGCTTATGCTATATTTCTTCCTAATGTGCTTGTTGATAGGGGAGCTTTTTGTAAAATGTTTTAAACGGATAGTTTACTCATAAAGGAAAATTATTTTGTTTTTTGAAATCGTCCTCTTAAAAATTGTTTTGGTTTGTAATCATCAAAAAGGGGAGTTTGTTAGATAAATGTTTTTATCATGATTTTGATGATTTTGTTCAAATGAGTTTTATACCAAAACAATGTCCCTAAATGTTGTCCCAACACTTCCGATCGATCTAAAATGTTTTTACTATTTTTCGGAGTATTTCTTGAAGTTAATATTCGATTTAAAATTGGACAACACTTTTGTTTCAGCTCGACCGGTCGCCCTATAGGGCAACCCGTACTGAGTTGAGTTTTGAAACAGAAAATGGGACGTAAGAGAAAATGGGGAGAGCGGCCGGTCGACTGAGGTGGGCGGCCGGTGAGGGCGACCGGTCGACCCAGGCGGCGACCGGCACACGGGAGTGCCCTCTCAAGTGCGGACTTCTCTGTTTCGATTTTCTCTCAACCCCAACCAGTCAAGACCAAGCGGCGACGGTCGAACCCCTCGACCGGTCCCCTATGTAAAAATTCGCGAGAATTCAATTTCAATCTTATCTCTGTGGCAGACGGTCGAACCCTGTTTTGACAAAGAAACTATCCGCTATTGCGTTTTGCATGACTTTTCCCTATTTTGTGGGATTGATTTCTATGACTATATTGATGATTTTAAATGGTTTCTTTTAAAGCAAATCACTCCCCGAGGAGGAGCCAATGTCTGGAAACCAAAGCCAAGACCTCTCCTATAAATAGAGGCCTCTTTCAAGCAACAAGATACACAACACTATATACAAGCAAAGAGCAATTGAGCAAACACTTTCATATATCTTGTTGTATTAGCCTAAGCACTTTCACTTGCACTTATTTGAGGTCTAGGCTTTCAATTCTTGATTACACTTGCACTCATATTGTATCAATCATTATTGAGTTGTAATCTTGATTTTGGTCATCATTCAACACAAGACATCCTTGTGAGTATTCTTGTGGTAAGAATACACTTGGGTGATCTAGGTGATAGGTGTTTGAAGGTTGTGGTAATCTTCAAAGGTGTTGTAAGAGGGTTGTGGTAATCCTCAAGGTGGTGTAAGAGGATTGTGGTAATCCTCAAAGTGGTGAAGGAGGGTTGTGGTAATCCTCGAGGTGTTGTATTAATTTTTGATAAATTAATAAAATCTTTTCTTTCTTTTTGAAATCCATCCCAGGAGATCTTTGGGGTGGTAGAGGATTAGGCCCTAGGTGGGTTGAACCTCTTTAAATCAACGAGTGTTGTTTATTTTCCGCATTTACATTTTTATTATTTACTCGTTGTTTCGAAAAAGAGGGTGATTTGCGAAAAATCGGCATAATCTATTCACCCCCCCCTCTAGATTATTGTAGCCACTTGGACTAACACTAGCTCCACTGTAGATTTTGTCTTTGCCTATGGAGCGATAAGGTGACAGGTCTTGGACCATCTTGCTCGGGGAGTTACAAGGAAGAACGAAGGAATCGCTGTCTGATCCACACGATTCTGGAGTTAATTGGACCCTTTTGGTTGGTGCTACAAATCCGTACGCAACCTCTACTTGTATTGCATTGGTTGGGGTTATAAATCCGTACGCAACCGCTACTTGTCTTGCATAGGATTGGCGCTATAAATCCGTACGCAATCTTCCTATCTTACTTGAATCACATAGTGCCTGTGTGACCACGAACTATATTCTTAAAACTGTATAAGTATATTACTTAAATATATTTATCATGACGCTTGTGGACCGTGTGTGAAATCATGCATCATATCTCACGCGTTTTTATACAACTAATTTTCTCGCATTAACTATATATATCGCCTCACTTGCACACTATCACCCATCCACTGAGATTTATGTCTCATCCCCTCTTGTTTTCTAACCTTTAGAAGAGGACTTTGTTGAAGATGTTGAACCTACCATGGACTGAATTCCCGTACTCCGCCTGTTGGACTTACTTTCTATTGTTACCAATGTTGTTGGACTTCTTTCTTTTATTTTACTGCTATTGGACTCTTTTATTTCTCTTTGCCATTCTGGACTGTAACTTAAGGGCGTATGGCCCTTTGATACTTAAGCTGGTGATATGATGTGTATTTTAATTCCTAGTTCTGGACTGTGAGTTATTTGGATGCTGTTGGGATGTATTTGTAATCGTACCGTACTTGTAGTTTTCCGCTGCTTTAGACTCTGTTCCACTTGGGATTGTTGTATCATTTTTCTAGACTGTTGGGTTTATTTCTGTTTAAGTGGTTGATCGTCATCGCGTCGCATTTGGGGCGTGACAAATATGGTATCAGAGCTCGGCTAGTAAGATGGAAACTTACACCGAGTGACCCCAGGATAGGACCTCGATCCGTGTTGGGTAATCTACCGCGACTTGACTATTTAAGCGTGAAATCGATTTCAAATTGGCGTAGAACCATATTATTGAGATTTAAACTAAGTTGGGACGCATACTTGGAGATTCCATAGTCGTACTTGTCTTGACTTAGTTGAATCTTGATTGACTTTCTTTATTCATTCTTTCCTTACTTCCTCCTTATCTTTCCTTTACCTTAATCTAATCCGCCTTAGTTTTGTTTGACCAGGATGGATCCAGCGCCCCCGACTTGGTGGGATGTAGTTGAGGCCCGTGTTGAGCGGGACTACTATAAGGCGTTAAAGCTATATTGGCACTAGGCATTTCTTCAGGCCAACTCCGAGCTAAACGAGGAGCGTCATCGCACTCGCGAATTAGGACACCTCCTGGCGAAGAGCCAAGAAGAGAAGAATAGCCTTACTCTTCTTGCTAAGGATCGCGAAAACACCATCCGTGCTCGCGAAGATCAAATTCAGTTGATCTAGGAACGCTTGGACAATACTCGCAAGAAGATGGAACGCGCCAGGGAAGGCCGCACAAAGTGAGAGATGGACGTGTACATGTCGAGGGACACCATCGAACGCCTCGAGGAGACTATCATCAAACAGATGACGGTTATTGAGGACCTCACACATGCCTTATCTCGTGGAATACCACTTTGAGATCGCTTTGACACCAATGCATTAGCATTGCCTTCACCCGAGTGGAACCAAAGGCCGACCCTGGCGAACAATGAAGAGGATCCCGAGGAGGATCTCGAAGAGGATCCCGATGAGGATCCAATGGAGGACGGAGAGCCCAAGGCGCTTGAAGCCGCCCACTTGATGATGCTCCGGATCGAGAAGCGGTGGCTAGATTTAGCCAATCGGCCTAATCTTTGGCGCCACCTCGGCCGAGCGGAGTTTCGATTGTGGGCGTGGCCGCTAGTGATGATGACGGCGACCTCACCAATTAGATAGCTTTTATGTTAGATTTTAGCCGACACATATTTCCATCCTGTTGTATTTTTTGCTTCATTTGTACTTTGATCAAGTTGTATCGACTACAGATTTATCTTCGATTACGTATTTACATTGTATGAACTCATTGGGTGTATTCAAATTTTCACATCATTGAATATACATATTCTACTTATTATATGTCTTGTGTCTTCTTTGTTGCTTCCTTGTGATATAACTTGTTTTACGCGAGTATTTATTGGAATCATTCATTTATGAATTGTAGCTAAACTTCCGATCTGAGAATGGTTGGACACCGTGGGACGTGGGAGACCCCGCCGTGTTCCCCAAAGGAATAATGACGCGCCCGAGGAACGAATACCATCTCCCAAATTGCCACCACCTCCTCCGCCTTCTTTGGAGATAACTTAATTGCACAGGCCCTGCAGCAAATCCTGTTGTTCATGAGACAACAAGCAGAACCTCGACAGCCTATTCCTGAACATGTTCAGAGGCGAATGATCGCACATTGGAGCGGTTCCTACGATTCGACCCACCGACTTTCTTAGGAGAGCCAGATGACATAAATGCGGAAGAATGAATTGAGAAACTTGAGAATATCTTTAATACTCTCCAATATTCCAAGGAACAGAAAGTTACACTCACGGTGTTCCGACTAGAATCGGTTGCTCGGGATTAGTGGAGAGTAGTTGAGAGAAAGTGGGATCGAGTAATAGAACATAGGAAAATTTTAAAATTTGAATTCCATGAGCAAGTACATTCCCCAAGTTGTGAAAAGGCAGGCACAGGGATAAATTTCATAAGTTGAGACACATGTCTGAGCCCAAAGATGAGTCCGAGTTTCATCGGTTGTCCAAATACACTGGGACAATCGATCTGAGAAGAGGACAAATTATATAAGTACACACGGGGATCTGAAGTTGGAACTTCAAAAGCGACTTTTTTGTTGAAATGACAACCTACTCGGCGCAGAAAGCGACTCTCATCGAGTCGGGTGAACCGTATTAGACGATGATTCAGCAGAGTAGGCCATCAAATAGTCTCAAGAGGACAGCTGTGGGACAGCCATCTAAGCAGCCTGCTAAGTTTCAGAAGGGACCAGTTAATAAGACGGATAAATGGAAAGGACCAGTACAGGGAAAGCCGGGTCAAGCGTGTGCACATTGCGAAACAGGGCATATCGCCAATGATCATTGGCGTAAATAGGGAAAGTGTTTGCGATGTGGTAATGTAATCGGACCACTGGTGAAGGATTACTCAAGACGAGGATCGAATGAAGTAAGTGCAGCCGCCGAAGCCGGGTAATGGCCCGGGAAATCGGGCAAGAATGCCCGCTCGAGCATTTTCACTAGCCAGACATGAGGCTCCGGAGGCAACAGGGGGCGTGGTGGAAGGTATGCTTCTAGTATCTAACCACTACGCTAAAATACTGTTTGACCCTGGATCATCGCATTCATTTGTCGCACCACATTTTGTACACAAACTGCATGCATGCATGGAACATATGCCTATATGTTTAGAAGTATCAACTCCTATGGGTGCAAGCCATATAACAAATATTATCTATAATGCATGCGAAGTTAAGATTGATGAGATAAATTTTCTGCCCGATTTGATCTTATTACCTATATCCAGAATACGATGAAATTTTGGGAATGAATGGTTGTTATGCACACCATGCACAAATGGACTGCCATCGCAAGTCCATTAAGCTATGTGAACCCGATAAGCCCAAAGTGGAAATTTTGGGAAGAGCACGAGTTAAGATTGCCCCAATCATTTCAGCAATGAAAACGAGGAAAGCAATCACTAGAGGGACACAAGGGTACTTGGCGTTTGTAATTAACAAACCCAAGGTTGAGACCCAAATTAACCAAGTACCTATAATATCGGAATATACAGATGTATTTCCACAAGAACTCCCTCCGGATAGGGAAGTCGAGTTCACCATCGAGGTATTACCAGGAACTGCCTCGATTGCCAGAACGCCGTATAGAATGGCCCCTGTTGAGTTACAAGAGTTGAAGACTCAATTACAGAAGCTGATGGATGTGGGATTTATCCGACCAAGTACGTCTCCCTGGGGAGCACCGGTACTATTTGTCAAGAAGAAGGATGGCACATTAAGACTGTGTATAGATTATCGCGGTCTTAATAGTGTGACCATCAAGAACAAATATACCCTCCTGAGGATAGACGAACTTTTTGATCAACTTCAAGAAGCGATGGTGTACTCGAAGTTTAATTTACAACAACGATATTATCAGCTGAAGATCCGTGAAGAATACATTTCCAAAACGGCATTTCAAACCAGATATGGACACTAAGAGTTTGTAGTAATGCCTTTCGGTCTAACAAACCCACCAGCAGCATTTATGGATATGATGCATCGAGTCTTTCAACCTTATTTGGATCAATTTGTACTGATATTCATTGATGACATACTCGTATACTCTAAGTCTAGAGAAGAGCATGAACGTCATCTGAAAATTGTTTTGGAGACACTACGAAAGCACAAGCTGTATGCCAAATTCAGTAAGTGCGAATTTCGGCTTAGTGAAGTCGCATTCTTGGGACGCATAATATCCGGCACTGGGATCGCCGTAGATCATTCGAAGGTACAGACAGTGGTTGAATGAAAACAACCCGAGTTTGTAACGAAGATCAGAAGTTTCTTAGGACTAGCTGGATATTATCGAAGATTTATCCAGGATTTCTCCAAGATAGTCGGACCACTCACTCGACTAACCCAGAAGCAAGTCAAGTTTAAGTGGAATGACAAGTGTGAGGCTAGTTTCCAAGAGCTGAATAAACGACTTACTACAGCTCCAGTCTTAGCCTTTTCAAAGGGAACAGAAAACTTTGGCGTCTATAGTGATGCATCAAAGGAAGGACTAGGAGCAGTACTCAGGCAGGACGGGAAGGTCATTGCTTATGCATCACGAAAACTCAAGCCGTATGAAGCCAATTACCCAACGCATGACTTGGAATTGGCAGGAATAATGTTCGCGTTAAAGAAATAAAGGCACTATCTCTACAGAGCAACATTCACGGTTAACACGGATCATAAGAGCCTGAAGTATTTATTCTCTCAGAAGGATCTCAATTTGAGGCAACGAAGATGGATGGAGTTAATAGAGGACTATCACTTTGATATCCAATACCATCCTGGGAAAGCTAACGTAGTAGCTGACGCCTTGAGGAGAAAGGAGAGTTTAGCCAGACTAATGATTCGAGAGTGGAAATCATTAGAAGAGTTGAGCACTTGGAATCCAACGAGGACCAATACTCAAATTTCTTGTGCTAACATTTCGGTTAAACCCAATTTACTGAACGAGATCAATGCAGCACAGGGGACAGATGTGCAACTTCAAAAACTGAAAGAGAATATACTTAAAGAAGAGATATCAAAATTCTCGATACATGAAGATGGGATCATCATATTTTGAAATCGAGTTTGTGTGCCGAGTGACGAGCAAATTAGGAGTAAAATTCTCTCAGAAGCACACCGTTCTAAATACACTATACACCCTGGAGGAAACAAGATGTATAAGGACTTGAAACGGCATTACTGGTGGGTAAACATGAAGAACCAGGTAGCGGAGTTTGTTGCGAGATGTTTGACTTGTCAACGAGTAAAGGCAGAACACCAACGACCATCTGGTTTATTACAACCGTTGAGAGTTCCCGAGTGGAAATGGGAACATATAACGGAGGACTTCGTGACGGATCTACCAAGGACTAGAGGAGGCCAGGATGCTATATGGATAGTCGTAGACCGACTCACGAAATATGCACATTTCTTACCCATGAAGAAACCGAAGCGACTTGCGTAAAACTCGCGCATATCTATATCAGAGATCATTCGACCGCATGGAGTGCCAGTCGACATTGTGTCAGACAGAGACCCGAGGTTTGTCTCCCGATTCTAGAAGTGCTTGCACGAGGAATTGGGTACCTCGCTAATTTTTAGCACATCAGCACATCCACAAACGGATGGCCAGTCTGAGCGAACGATTCAAACCATAGAAGATATGATGCGAGCTTGCACGTTGGATTTCCAATGAAGTTGGGATTCGCACTTACCATTGGCCGAGTTCGCCTATAATAACAGCTATCAGACCACAATTGGGATGGCATTCTACAAAGCTTTGTACAGGCGAAAGTGTAGATCTCCACTACACTGGGAGATTGATGACCAATGGACTCCAAAAGAGAAACGAAAGTCGCCCTCGATTCCAAAGGTCGACTTAGTTCAGGAGGCCATGGAGAACGTCAAGCTGATCAAGGAACGGATCCGCACAACTCAGAGCCGCCAAAAGAGTTACGCAGACCAGAGGAGAAAGGACTTGGAATTTGAAGCCGGAGATGAAGTATTTCTCAGACTCTCTCTACGGAAAGGATTGATCAATCCAAAGAAAGGAGGTAAGTTGAGCCCGAGATATGTTGGACCTTACAAGATTTTGCAGAGGATCGGGAAGTTAGCCTACCGACTCGAGTTATCAGCACAGTATGCGGGAATGCACGATGTATTCCACGTATCGAGGTTAAAGAAGTATCAACCAGATCCCGAGCATATTATCACCCAAGATACTCCTCCTCTGATGGAAAATGTATCCTACATCGAGAAACCAATCCAGATCATTGACCAGCAGATACGTCAGTAGCGTAATAGAGAGATTCTGATGGTTAAAGTGGTATGGCGAAACCACAACCGAGACGAAGACGCAACATGGGATATGGAAGAAGACATGAGGAATCAATATCCGAGTTGTTAAGAAGAGAATTTGGGGACCAAATTCTTTTAAGGAGGGGTGGATGTGAGGCCCCAAATTTTAACAACGTGAGATACGGTGTTATGTAGTGACTATTTATTCGACTAAGTATCACAAACCTATTATTAATGAAACGCGACTCTACTTTTATTTATTTCTTCAAACGTCAATTAAGCATTTCACATTTTTGAGCTTAGCAATTTTATATTCTCCTCTAGTATTAATACTTGATCGAATGACTACGACTTTAGAAATATTAGAGCCTCGATAATTTAGGAGTACATTTCGACCCTTATCCAAATATTTGATCTTATTCTATAATTCATTCCCAATAACTTCCAAATTGTTGTTTTTGAAATACACATTTCTTATTTCACATCCTAAATTTTAAATTTCTAAATATTCAATTATGGATATTTATATATTTTGTATTTCCCTTAATTTTATAAAAGAAAAAAACCAAATATTTTATTTTGTTATTTTATTTTACTAATTTTCGAAATTTCATTAAAATTGGAGAATTTTTCAATTTATTTTTGAAGCCTACAGTTAAATTACCCTACATATTCCACTACATCTTGATCAACAAACAAATAATTCCCCTAAACATAGCTTTTGGCTTCATGTCCCTAGTAAAAGGACTCTAATTAAGTTTTTATTTCCTAAATCACCCAATTATTCCCACTAAGTTATTTTTTGTACCAAAAACAAAACAATTTTTTTTTGTCTCCCTCCCCCCTAGTGGATGGCCAAATGGCCTTAGATGGACAAGAAATTTTGTTCAACTTTCATTCACCACACTTCATTTCACCAAAACATTCATCCCTCAAACCATTCTCTCCAACTTCTCTCCAAACATCCTCCAACATTTTCTCTAAGCATAAGTTCATCTTCTTCTTCAAACCTTCAAACACTTAACCAAAATTTCAAGAACACCCCCTCTACTTCAAACAAAATTTGAACACCCCTTCAACAAGGTAAGAAATTGTGTTCTAAAAATCATCTTGTTATCCTCTAGCTCATCATCTTTACTTCTTAACCTAAATTTGATTTTTGGTTTGAGGTATACTTAGAAGACACTAAGAGCCTTACCTTCATCTTGAAAAGGACTTCAAGACTTTGAAGAGAAATTGGACTATAAGGTAAGAAATGAGATTTTTAGTACATTTTCTTCTTCTCTTCTATTTTCCAAAATTTTGACACTCCATTTTTATTTATGGAGTTTTAGGGGCTGACCTTAAGTGATATTTAAGGGTGAGCAAGTAAAACCATTTTTGGAGACCTCTACTTGTTATATTTTGCATACTACACAAGGTAATTGTAGTTTTTACCAACTTCTTCACCTCTTCTTCTCTTTCCTTAATTTTTAACCTCCTTTTCTAACTCCTACATTCTTTTTGGTATTCCTTGACTTAGGGGCTGACCTAAGTCACTTCTTCTTCAAGAGTGATTTATTTCATTTTTCACCAACAAGTTCATTTTTAAGGTGGGTGGAAAAATCTTTCCAACTTCTAGGTGTTTTTACTTAAAATGCATGTAGTATTTTGATATTGAGCACTTGAGATATATATATATATATATATATATATGTTATGTATTGCATGTTAATTTCTTGTATCAAGTTGAAAATTTCTCAAGTATGACTCAAATTGCTATTTGTTAAAAATAGGTGCATACATGTACACTTTATTGTGATATTTGATGAATTCTTGTGTGAAATGGACTTGTATATGTATGACCCTTGAAATCCATGTTTTGTATGACTTATAACCTGGACAAGTAGAGCATAATTGATTAAATTTCAATTTTTGGACTTAAAATGCAAAAATGGAAAGTTGGTGGACTTAATTGCAAGAAAATAAAACATAAGGAACCCCTCTATAATTTTCGATTTTTGGGACTGTACTCAGGTTCAAAAATGATGTTTGGAAATTTTAATAAAGTTTTAAGGATTTTTAGACAAATAAAATCAACCCTTAAAAGCCCAAGGACTAGATTGTAAAATTTTAGAAGTTTAAGGGCTATATTGCAATTTTTGAAACTGTACCAGACCCTATTTTTAAAATTTGAAATTTTAACTCCCTTAAGACTGGAAATAACATATTTTAAGTGTATTCCAAAAATCCAAGTGTTTAGAGCTTGGAAAGTAATTTTATAAAAATTGAGGGACCAAATCATAAAAGATTAAAAATTGAGGACCAAAATGAAATTTCCAGGACTTATGCAGTCCATGCACCTGGAAATACTAATTTAACTTTAACATAATTATATTTTGGACCCAGGGTTCAAATTGCATAACAATTGGACCCCTAAAAGCCTTAAAGGCAATTATTTCAAAATGAGACAAAAATGAGATTTTCAAAAGTTAAGGGACCTATACTTATTTTCTTTTAAAAATGCTTTTGTCCCAATATCCCACTGACCTTAGTGACAATTTACAACTAGAATCACATTAAAAGCCCTTCCGGTTTGTGAGTTCCAATTATTTTAAACTTAGGGCCCGAAATGACAATTTTAACAAATTTGGGGCCAATGTGAGAATTTTATGAAAACTCGACCTCAAAACTTTAAAATCCTGAATCTCTGAATAATTTAGAGAATTTAGAAACTAACCTCATAATATTTCAAGGTCGGGACATTTACTTATTCAATTTTTAACCCAAAACGTATTGGTTTTTACAAAACGGGACTAATTGTAAATTTTCTTTTTTACAAGGACCTAACTCAAATTATTTCTCTTTTAAAGAAACAGCCCTGGACCCTCTGACTTTTAATAATGATATAAAATATTTTAGTTTCTTAAAACACATTGACTTATCGGATCGTCTTGACCGATCAATACGCGATCGCGGGGCGACTTCCTCGTCTTGCGATTTCGAATCTATAATGGGACTTATGTTCCACCTAATCTTTCTAGATATTGAAGATTGTTTATCCTCCCGATAATTATCTTCATCCAAATAACTCCACCAATGCCATAATTGTCACTCGCGATTTTCGAAAATTTTCTGAATCGCTTCCCTGAATCAACAATACATGATTGCCTGATTGACTACGAACTTGTATTTACTTTCTGTCGAGTCAACTTGGTGTGTCGAGCTCACGGTCGGAATGGATACGTCGGGGATGGGCAAGGCAACTCATTTGCTATTCCACTTTTCGGCCCCATCGCCCTAATCCCGCAATCGAGGGACGGAGTTTGTCGAGGGAAGCGGGTCATAATACTTGAGGTATAATCATGATTATGACAAACCGAGCCTTGCTAGCTCCACTGTGGATTTTGTCTTTGCCTATGGAGCGATAAGGTGACAGTCTTGGACCATGTTGCTCGGGAGTTACAAGGAAGAACGAAGGAATCATTTATCGATCCACACGATTCTAGAGTTAATCGGACCCGTTTGGTTGGCGCTACAAATCCGTACGCAACCGCTACTTGTATTGCATTGGTTGGCATTACAAATCCGTACGCAACCGCAACTTGTCTTGCATTGGATTGGCGCTACAAATCCGTACGCAATCCTCTTGTGTTGCTTGAATCACATAGTGCCTATGTGACCACGAACGATATTCTTAAAACTGTATAAGTATATTACTTAAATATATTTATCACGACGCTTGTGGACCGTGTGTGAAATCATGCATCATATCTCACGCGTTTTCATACAACTAATTTTCTCGCATTAACTATATATATCGCCTCACTTGCACACGATCACCCCATCCACTAAGATTTCTATCTCATCCCCTCATATTTTCTAACCTTTAGAAGAAGACTTTGTTGAAGATGCTTTGAACCTACCATGGATGAATTCACGTACTCACTTTGTTGTACTTACTTTCTATTGTTATCAATGTTCTTTGGACTTCTTTATTTTTTTTCCGCTATTGGACTCTTTTATTTCTCTTTGCCATTCTGGACTGTAACTTAAGGGCGTAGGACCCTTTGATACTTAAGCTGGTGATATGATGTGTATTTTATTTCCTAGTTCTGGACTGTAAGTTATTTGGATGTTGTTGGGATGTATTTGTAATCGTACCGTACTTGTAGTTTTCATTTGCTTTAGACTCTGTTTCACTTGGGATTGTTGTATCATTTTTCTGATCGTTGGGTTTATTTCTTTAAGTGGTTGATCGTCGTCGCGTCACGTTTGGGGCCTGACAAAGACTAGACACGACTGTTCAGTGTGCAGGGGTGCGTGCCAAGGGATGTGTACCTTAGATGGGATGTAATATGGATCGTCAGATCGCGACTGTTGATTAGAAAACACGATCCGGGCGAGTCTGGTTGATATCCAAATCAAGGTTGCACCGGTCGAAGGGGCACTGTAGCTCTATAAATAGGAGTCCCCCAGAACTCATTTTTGGCATCTCAAAAATCTGAAATTCGTCATATATTCTGCATTAGTTATGAGAGTTCAAAACACCAAAAGTTCGAAGTTTCTTGTGATTTGTAGTGTTACTATTACAAGACGTAAGTCGTTGTATCTTGGGAGGTGATTGCCAGATTCCGTTAATACCGTGAGCGAAGCAATCTCTTCTTAAAGAGATAGAATCTAACTCTTGCCTCGACTTTCTTTTTTCGTACCGTTACTCTGCCCAGATTTCCTTAGCCATTTCAATATTTACAAACCTAATTTATGCAACAATTTAAGATGAAATTTTCTGTGTTTATCAAATGTTTTCAACATCATCAGTTCCAGCACCATCAGTTCCGGCACCAGCACCCAGAGAAAACTAGAGACGTTCTGTGGTGAAAATTTCAAAAGGTGGTAGCAGACGATGCTATTGTTTCTTACTCGTGAACCTTGCTCGATTTCTAACGAGAGAATGCTCCAACTATGGGGGAAGAGGGATCGATTCCCGAGAAGAGAATGGCGTTTGATGCTTGGAGTCAAAGCGATTCCTATGCAGGAACTACATTCTCAACGGATCGGATAACACATTATATAATGTGTATTGGTCGGTAAAGGCGCTAAGTTGCGAAGCTCCTTAGAAAAAGAAGTACAAAACGGAAGATGTCGGACAAAGAAATTTATTGTCAAGCAAATTCCTTGATTTCAAGATGGTTGACACCAAGGCGGTGATCAACTAGGTTCAAGAAATTCGGTGATTCGCACAATATAATCGCCTTGAAGGAATGGTCTTTGAGTGAATCCTTTCAAGTATTGCTATTATAGAAAAGCTACCTCTTTTTGTGGAAGAATTTTAAAAACTACACGAAGTATAAGCGAGAAGGAGATGGGGCTTGAAGACTTAATTGTCAGATTGCGAATTGAAGAAGACAATCGCAAGTCTGAAATTAAGTCTGGCAATCTTCAAATGGAGGCAAATGCAAACTTAGTGGAGCCCAATGCTAGCAAGAAGAGAAAACACTCGGGGAATGGCCAAAAACAGTGGAAGGCTAAAAAGTTCAAAGAGAATCGCTCCAATCGTGGAAAAAGAATCACAAAGCCAAAGATTATCGTCTTCCTAAGAAAGGCAATCGAACCGGTGCACGCGATCGAGGATAAGCGTGCCGATTGATATGTCGGGCTTGATCTCTTGGTTGTTGTGTTTAAAGACAACATGGTGGATAACCCGAGAGAATGGTGCAATCAGAACTAGGTGCACGTGACTGAGGATAAGACCGTGCCAATTGATATGCCTGGGCTTGATCTCTTGGTTGTTGTGTTTAAAGACAACACGGTGGATAACCCGAGAAAATGGTGTGTGGACATAGGTGCAAACACACCACATTTGCTGCGACAAAGACATGTTCTCTACGTATACTCCTATTAATGGAAGGGAGTTATTCATGGGAAATTCTGCAACTTCTGAAATTATCGGTCTAGGCTGGGTGGTGTTGAAGATGACCTCGGGCAAGGAAATGACCCTCGTTAATGTCCTTCATGTTTAGGACATTCGGAAGAACTTGGTCTCGGGATCATTTGTTGCTCAAGGCATGATTTATACTAGTATTTGGCTCAAAAGTTTGTAATTATGAAAAGTGGACATTTCATAGATAGGGTACTTAGAAAATGGTATTCAATATGGATGTAATGAATGTACTCCACAACTTTGAAAGCAATAAAATTAATGCTTCTATTTATTTGCTCGAGTCTTCAAATTTATTGCATGTTAGATTAGGACATGTGAATTTTAACACTTTAAGGTTAGTAAACTTGGAATTACTACCTAGTTTTAAAATTGATTCACATCACAAGTGTGAAATCCGTGTTGAGGCAAAAATGGCTAAAACACAATTCCACTCAGAGGAAAGAAATATAGAACCTGTAGAATTAATTCACAGTGATATATGTGATTTAAAGTTTTTGCAAACTAGAGGTGGGAAAGAATATTTTGTTACTTTTATCGATGATTGCACAAGAAAGCGTATGTATATCTTTTGAGAAGTAAAGATGAGGCTTTAGAAGCTTTTAAAAGCTATAAGGATGATAATGAAAATTAACTTAGCAAACGAATTAAGATAATTCGAAGTGACAGAGGTGGAGAGTATGAAGCTCCTTTCGATGAATTTTGCTCAGATTTCAGTATTATTCATCAAATGACAACTCCTTATTCACCACAATCAGACGGTATTGTTGAACGCAAAAATTGAACTCTTAAAGATATGATGAATGCATTGTTGATAAATTCGGGTTTACCTCAGAATTTGTGGGGGAAAGCAATTCTCTCAGAAAACTACATTCTTAATAAAGTACCACATAAAAATAAAGACAAAACTCCGTATGAGTTGTGGAAATGTCACAAACCTTCCTATAAATACCTTAAAGTGTGGGGGTGTTAGGCTAAAGTAGAGATACCTAAGCCAAAACAAGTCAAAATAGGGCCTAAAATAATCGATTGCATTTTCATTGGATATGCTAATAACAATAGTGCATATTGACTTTTAGTGCACAAATCAACAATTCCAGATGTACAAGAATGTACAACTATTGAATCAATGAATGTTGTATTTTTCGAAGACGTGTTTCCTTATCAAGAAAGAAAAGAAGTTTATTCTGGCAAAAGAACATGTGATAGTGCTGATGGTGATCATCAAGGTGATGAAGAACCGAGATACGATAAAAAGGCCAAAATAACTAAGTCTTTTGGTCCATATTTTCTAACTTACGTGTTATAAAATGAACCAAGGATAATTGGTGAAGCATTGTCCAGTCTAGAAGCTCTATTTTGGAAAAAAGCTATTATTAATGAGATAGATTCAACTATGCAAAATCATACTTTGGAGTTGGTAGATCTCCCGGGGAAATAAGCACTTTGGGATGTAAGTGGATCCTTAAAAGGAAATATAAAGTGATGGAACCATTGATAAGTACAAGGCCGATTGGTAGCTAAAGATTTACACAAAAAGAAGGCCTTAATTTCTTTGATACGTATTCACATGTGACAAGGATCACATCTATTAGAGTTCTCATTGCTATTGATGCATTGCATAACCTTGAGATACATCAAATGGATATGAAAGCGACTTTTTAAATGGTGAATTAGAAGAATAAATCTACATGGAACAACCCGAAGGGTTTTGTTGTTTCGGATAAGAGAAGAAAGTGTATAAACTCGTTAAGCCATTTTATGTCCTTAAACAAGCTTTGAAACAATGGCACGAGATATTTGTGAGCTGTGTTTTGAATGGTTTCAAAATTAACGAGTCTAATAAATGTGTTTACATTAAAAACACACCAAATGCTTATGTTATTGTCTATCATGCGTTGACGACATCTTTGATTATGGATAGTAATTTTGATATCATCACGAATACTAAGAAAATGTTGTCCAAACATTTTGATATGAAAGATATGGGTGCAACATATGTTATTTTGGGAATTAAGATCTCTAAAACATCTGATGGACTTGTTCTATCACAATCCCATTATGTTGAGACAAGATCTTGAAAATTTAATGCTTATGCCAGTCCTCCAACTAAAATACCCGTTGATTTAAGCTTACACTTAGCTAAAAAGCAGGGTGAACATGTATCTCAATTAGAATATTCTTTGGTTATTGGCAGTTTAATGTATATTACAAACTGCACTCATTTGGATACTGCCTATGCAGTTAATAAACTAAGTAGATTTACGAGTAATTCTGATAATGACCATTGGAAGACATTGATAAGGGTTCTTAGATATCTAAGACTCACCTTAAATTATATATTACATTACTAAAAAATATCCACCTATATTAGAAGGATACAGTCATGCTAATTGGATATCTGACACAAAAGATTCCAAGTCCACTAGTGGTTATGTTTTTACCATTGGTGGTGGAGCGGTGTCATGGAAATACTCTAAACAAGCTTGAATAGCTCGATCCATGATGGAATCGGAGTTTATAGCTGTAGATAAAGCTGTTGAAGAAGCAGAATGACTTCGCAACTTCTTAGAGGATATTCATTGTTGGCCTGAGTCGGTGGCTGCAATCATGATACATTATGATAGCAGTGAGCTATAGGAAGAGCACAAAGTAGTATGTACAACGGTAAGTCTCGACATATACGTCGAAGACATAACACCATTAGACAGTTGATCTCAAATGTGGTTAATACAATCGATTACGTGAAATCGAAGGAAAACCTAGCGGATCCATTAACTAAAGGTTTGAGTAGAGATCAAGTATACTGCTTGTCAAAGGGAATGGACTTAAAATCCATAAAATAAGAGTGTTCATAGCGGTAACCCAACCTTCTGAATTGGAGATCCCAAGACCTTGTTTCAATGGGACAACTTATAAGTTATGAATATTCGGCTAAACACTTGGAACATGTTAGAGCTCATTCCTATCCAAGTGGAAGAACCTGCAAAATGTGGTGAGGTTAAGTTATAAATATTTAATGATTCTTATACTTGAAAGAGGTGGAGTATGACAGGATACTCTTAATAGGAGATCACCTATATACGTGTGAAGACATGTCGCTTCAGTGGAACACTTATAAATCTAAGATGTTGTCCAGGGCCAAAATGGACACAACCGTGAGAACCAAATGGTGTTAGGAAATATATTGTGTGGATGATGTTGCCTTGGTTTACATAAAGCGAGTTCATGACATCACGTCACTTTGCAGCCTAGTAAATCCGGTAGTATTCCACTAAGGAAGGTTCAAAGCCACAAGTTACATCTCTTGATACAATAGCTTCCCGTTTGAACTTTCTTTAGTATCTGCATACTCATATGCATTAATTTCATTTATGTGGGGTATTGTTGAAATTGGTTTGTGGAAATTGGGTTTTGACCCGATTTTGATCAATTATTTAATTGCGTTCATTTATTTGATATAGGAAATAAATGAGATAAACGTGATCAACACCGTGGGTAGATGAGTTTAACATTTTGAATTTCTCAAAACCAATATCGGGTGAATGATAAATTAATGATTAAAGTAAGTCACTTAAATGCTTTTTATATACGGAAATATAAAAGAGTGGAATGTGGAAAGACACATCCCACATGGAAAACATTTCAAATGTTTGACTTGTTTATATAGAGCTAACCAATAATAAGGAGTAATCATGTGAAACTCCTTATGACGCACTTTAGTGGACCAAGTCAATTTTGACTAGCTTTTGCCTAGCTCAAAGAGCACCGAGGACGGTGCGGAGCACAGTCCGAGCCGAAGTTGGAGCTGGGCCTGGCCCGCACACGGTCTCACTTAGTCGCATTTGCCCCTTACCATCCAAGAGATGTAAAATGGACCATGGGATCGCGGTTCTTGATCAGAAAACACGATCAAACAATCATGATTTATTCGAATCAAAGGTTGCACCGATCTGAAGGGCACGTAGCTCTATAAATAGGAGTTCCTAGAGCTCATTTTTGGCATCCGAAAAATCCGAAATTCATCATATATTCTCGCATAAGTTTCGAGAGTTCAAAAACACTAAAATTTTGAAGTATCTTGTGATTTGTAGTGTTGTTATCGCAAAACGTAAGTCGTTGTATCTTGGTAGGCGATTGCGATTCCATTAACACCGTGAGCGAGACAATTTCATCTTAAAAGAGAAAGAGTTTAACTTTGCCTCGACTTTTTTTTTCATACCATTACTTTGCTCAAATTTCCTTAGCCATTTCGATATACACCAACCCAGTTTATCCAACATAGAGTTCATTAAAACTTGCTAAAGCTTGACTTAATTAGTATATGTATAAAATATGAAATTGCTTGAACTCAATTCGTATTCGGCTCGATTAAAGCTCGTTCAAATTTTATTCAATTAATAATCAAACCGAGTTCAAACGCAATTTTAAAACTAGGGATGGCAAAAAAATCATGGGAACCATCCCCGTTGATACCCGAGCAATATGGGATGGGGAATCCCCGATTAATTCGGGAATGGGAAGGGGATGATGTCCCAGATTCTTTAGAACCGGGGATGGGCCGAGGATGGTATTTATATCCCCCGTCCCGTCCCCGTCCCCATCCCCGTCCCCATTTTGATAAAATGGGGATTCTAAAATCCCCATCCCCATTCCCCGATACATATATTATATTTATTTATTATTATATTAATTCTAGTTATAATATTTATTTTATTAAATTTAAAGACTAAACTCTTAAGTATTTATAATTTTCATTGTTCTCATTAATTCTTTTATGTATTTTTTATAATTTTTTTATAATTTTTTATAATTTTAATTATTTTAAGTAATTTATTTTATAATTTATTTTATTAAAAATTACAAATGGGGAACCCGATTCCCCGTGGGGACCTCAATCCCCGAATGGGGATTCTCCATTCCCGTCCTAAATGCACAAAATGGGGAATAGTATGGGAATGATATTTGAATGATATTTCACATACAATCTATTTGTTTACGCCCATGCGTAAGTGGGGATATCATAGATTTGCGTGACGCCGCACTGTGGCGAGCAAGCCAAGACGACTGCCAACTACGAGGAACAATATCAGGGGTCCATATATAACTGCAACACGTCATCTTCCAAGTGTGGGAAATAGATCTTCCACTCCGCCACAATATAATGATCAACAAATTAAGTCGTAACTTAAATGAGCGACAATGCCCTCTAATATTGTGCTTGTTAAATAATATTTGAGCATTTTATTTAAAATATTCCTATTTATATCAAATTGATTATCTCGTGGTGATTTTTTTAAAAGAATAAGAATGAACTTTGATAATGAGATTGAATATTAGATGAAAATGTAATGAAAAATTGATTTGACTTAGAAATAATAAAATAATGATGAAAGATGAGTAGGGGAATAGTTAAGTTTGTGGAAAAAAATGTGTAATTGATTAGTGGTTTGATAATGTGTAATTGATTAGTGGTTTGATAATTTTTTTAAATGAGTAGATGTTATTGGTTTAAAATGAATATGAGAAAATAGTATATTTTTTAAAAATTTTAATAAGCAATCGCATTTATTTGGGAAAAAAAATTTCTCAAAGGAAAATAAGAAAATTCTCATTTCTAATCTCGGCCTAATACTGCACTTTATCTCATTCAAAAAGCTGGATTAATGTCACTAGAATTCCCTTTTAGGCCTATTGGATTGATTATGCATGTCCTAATCCAACTCTTGGGAAGGGGATAATCTCACCACTCATGTCATTAGTTGGATTTCCTCTTCCACCTTTTGAAGAAAAAGGATGAACTCCATTTCTGTGGGCCCTTACTTCATTTGCCCTAAAGTTTCGTGTAGGATGTGAATCGCGGGTTATGCCTCAACTAATCAGGGTTTTTGGGCTGCCGAAGACTGAGTCACCACACAATAAGTTCTCCTCCATCCTGTAAGTCGTTACCAGAGGTCCTCTTCCACCTTTTGGATTACGTGTAATCCATGTCATGTCATAATCCAAATCTTAGATTGGGACTACAAATGAAAAATAGAATAAGAGATTCCATTTAAATCCTCAACCACACCAGCTCATATTTAAATCACAATTGTTTGGTAAGGATTTGTCCTTTTTACACCATTAATTAATAAAATAAACTAACACATAAATATTGTTACATCACATCAAAAGTAAATTAACACACGACATCTCTTTTTTTTTTCTTCCCTTTAAGTAATTTATTCTGTATATTGGAATTTTTACATTCGTCATTCACCAATTAGTTCGTTTTGAAAAAGTTCATTATGTACAAATATATCCACACAAACTTATTATAATGAAATTTTATGAAAATTAGAATAAAATTACAAAAAAAAAAAGAAAATAGCTGGTGTTTATAGTATTGTTCTACTTGAGTTAACGTTTGAGACAAACAAATATTCTCTATGTATTAGAAAAATGGTTCTTGAAAAGGTATTTCAGAAATACAAAAATAAAATAAAATGTTAAAAGCTAGAGTATATTATTTAGGGCAAAAAAAAAACAAAAGAAAGAAAGAAAAAGAAAAAACTTATTGCTGCTGCTGCTGCTGCTATTAAGCGCCAAAAATAGCACCACAAAGTGGCAGAAACCTTCCCTTTCTCTTCACAATCTCACACACAACACACACTGCTCTTCATCGTTTCATCTCGTCGGGTAAGTTTCCATTTCGTATAATTCTTCATTAATCGCGTTTCTTGGTTGTCCCAGTTACGTGTAAAATTTCTTTCTTTATATGTATACGCAAATTCTGGAGTAGTGGGCGGATCACTTTGTGACACTTTCAGACTTGTATATCCATGTTTAACTCAATCGACTGCTGTTACTTGTGTTAATTGAGAGAGAGAATCTGGGAAGGAAATTGGCCGTTATGATTTATTCCATATTCAACTGACAAAGGAAGAGAATTTGGTAACAAGAAAGGTTTTTTTTTTATTGTACGGATATGTTCTTTTAATTGTTCATTCGTGCCCTTTTTTCTTTCTGGAGTGATAAAGTCATGTAATTTAGCTAAAAGTGTTCTTTTACCCCATTTCCGGGAAAGAAGTGATAGTTTGATTCAAGATGCATTTACTTATGGGTGCGGTTAATGAAGAAAGCCAGAGCAATTTTAGAATGAATATAAGTTGAATGGAGAAGTATATACATGGATGAAATATTCATTGATGTGTATCACGCTTTTACCTATCATCCTCTAATTTTACGGCTTGAAACTTTAGATATGAGCTTTGGATGGAAGTACCTTCTGATCGTTATTTGTGGATGAGTGGCGCGGTCAAGATGAAACTGTGGATCAAAGCATTTCTATAAACATTCAAAATTCGATTATGTTTTAACGCATCATAAATAATTCTCAAGTCATTTATTCTTCTAGGCTGGGCAGTAACTTTACAATCAAGAATCGGAAAAAATGAAGAACATTGGAAAAATGGGAATTCATTACTTGCAGAGGCTGAATGCTGCAAATGTTCCTAAGGACTTGATAGAGAAAGGTCAAAATCGTGTTATTGAGGCATCCCTGACGCTTATCCGTGAGAGAGCAAAGCTCAAGGTATAATCTGGTTAACTTTCATGTTTATATATCTTCTAGTCTCTCGTGATTAGCACAATCCGGTTCTATAATAGTTGGAATCAAAGAATTCATTGATTAGACACGTCCTAAAAGTTTATTCGGGATGCGAAAAATGGTAATAAATATGAGTACCCAACAGGCAATCTCTAAAAGTATGATGGAGAAGGAATTTGTGAAGCTGATATTGCATTATTGAGTTACTTTTTCACTATACACATAATAAGCTATGTTACTTCAAATTATGAATGCATGTGATTTTCTATCTGCATTGAAAAAAAAAATTGCTGATGGGTTCTGTCTGTTAATTGAGGAGATCAACCAACAAAATCAAAATATTGATGCCACTTGCATGAGTAGGGATCGTCCTTATACAATATTTTATGTCTTTCTATATGTGTGCCTATGCCTATTTTCATTTTAAAGATGGGATGTGAATAATAGCATAAAAAGGAAGATAAAACATGAGCAAGTAATTTGGGATCTTTGTTTGTGTTGACATGAGAGGCCCGTGCATTATTTTCTATGGACAAATTAAGATGAAAAAAATATATGAAGGCTAAATTTTGTGGGAGCATGATAGGTTTTAGACTCCGGGAAGGTGTTAATTTGTCGAATGGTTATGTTCTATTTGAATTTAGGGTAAAGCTGCGGCTGTAAATTCTGAACTATAGCTCCTTTGCTGGATTTTCTATTCTGTATCCTAAATGATTCTAAATTTTTCCATTCATCTGAGAAGTGATTATTTCTGTCTGATCTTATTTCTAGTATTAAATGTACTGTGTAACAGGGGGAACTATTGCGAGCTTTGGGAGGTGTAGTGGCATCATCATCTCTTCTTGGAGTTCCTCTAGGACATAATTCGTCATTTCTCCAGGGGCCTGCATTTGCACCTCCTGTCGTATAAGGGAGGCCATTTGGTGTGGAAGCACAAATTCTACCACAGAAGAAGGTATAAATATATATGCCTTCATCAGACATGCCTTTTTGGTCTTTCACAAGAAACTGTTTCTTTGATGATGCCATTTTGTGCTTAGAAAATGATTGATATGGCCTCCTATCATATTATACATGTGTAATTTTCTGCATAATACATTATCTAACAATGATAAGAAATTTGATTTTAATGATAGTAGTTTTTTGGTCTTGTTGCGTCCCTGCTAAACAGATACACTGGCGCCGAACCAATTAACTTGCAGTAGAAAATATGAGTAGCCTATTAATGCTCTATTTTATATTCTGAGCATAGTTATTGTCCCCTTCCAATTTTCTGGCTTGTATAAATAATCATCAATGAAAAAAAGCTTATAAAATCTCTAGCTGCCAAAAACCCAAAAAGATATACAAGTTTTTGTGCATCTTCAAATTCCCAAATAAAGGACTCAATACAGAGTTGCTGTGTGTAAACTCTAATACACAAACGATTGGGATTTTGAAGTTAATATTCAGAGGTGAAAAATACACTATAACAGGGCAAAAAGCTTGCATCTTTTTTATTTTATTTATGGCTCATCTAGTATCCATTTCATTCAATTTTTTTTTCTTCACATTCAGAGGGGTTCATCTCTGGCTATTCGTTTTCCACTTTCTTTTCTTTGGTAAAAGAGTTTTCCTTTTCTGTTACATTTTTCATTGCATTCTCTGGTTATGAGTTTAAACTAATCATTGGCTTTATGGATGGCAATCTAATTTTATGGATCATAAATGATGCTTTAACCAGAATAATCTTTAGTAGGTTACAAATGCCACGTTTTTGTCTGCTTCAATTGAGCAATAACACAAATTTTACATTAAAATAAGAACTTTTATATACTTCTTGATTGATGATTCTGGATTGGTGGAAAAGAATTCTCATAACAGTCAATATTACATTATCAAGACTTCAAAGTCTGAAAGATTGACACTCATTCATAACAAAGCAAGGAATTTGTGCCAGACTATGATAAACTTGGCAATGCTACCAATAGTATACTTTCTAGTTTTCTACAAACACTTAACAGTATCTTGATTCTTACAGATATATGCCATTGTCTTATTTAATTTTATTCAGTTGAAACTATAAAGCAATACGAGTCCCTGTCATAACAATCCTGAGAATGTGCAGGTGAAGACCTTAGGGATCCACGGGTCCTAACGGACGTTGGTGATGTGCCGGTTCAGGAATTACGAGACTGTGGGGTAGATGATGATAGACTGATGAGTATCATAAGCGAATCTGTGAAGCTAGTGATGGAAGAAGTAAGCTTCAATTTTAAAAGCATCCAAGTATTTTGGGGACCTTTTGTACATTTCATATTTTTACTTTCCATAAAACCACCTGAATTTATTGTACATATTTATTTCTTTAATGCATTTTAGGAACCATTGCGGCCATTGGTGCTAGGGGGTGACCACTCTATTTCATTTCCTGTGGTGAGAGCAGTGTCTGAGAAGCTTGGGGGACCTGTTGATATTCTTCACCTTGATGCTCATCCTGATATTTATCATGAATTCGAGGGGAACAAATATTCTCATGCATCTTCGTTTGCTAGAATCATGGAGGGCGGTTATGCTCGGCGACTATTGCAGGTAACTAAGTTTGTTTTTGTCGTTGTTTACATACGTTTGGCATCACAATTCTGCATCTGAGCCATGTAATAACCTAACAACTGAGTACACTATCTTTTGAAAGTTGTTTCTGGTATAACGATGGTTTTATTGTAAATGTTATAAAATATGTAGCAGTGAAACCATTTATTGCATGGTTCAGTTTTGTATGTTAGAAACCATATAAAGCCTTTCATATATAATTTCTCATTTCAAAATCTTGTCTTTATTCTGCAGCTGAAGTCAAGAAATTTGTCATATTGCATTGTCTTGAAGTAAAGTAGTAGAACAAATTCTTTTTAGTGTAATGGTAGTCAGTTGCGTAAATTCAGCCCTATTGGAAACCAGAGATTTCAATATTGCAGATGGTCAGAAAGGAAGTCTGTTAAATCTCTCATAATGGTTGCTGCAGGTTGGAATCAGATCAATAACAAAGGAAGGTCGTGACCAAGGGAAACGCGTTTTGGTGTGGAGCAATATGAAATGCGACGTTTTTCAAGGATCGACAGCTATTAGAGAATCTGGTCTCTCTCTCTCTCTCTCTCTCTCTCCCCACACCCTGGTGCCTTACATATTTCTTTTTCTTTTTTCTCTCACTGAACTACATAATTTGGAAATTTTCAATCTGGAAAATGAGATCAATAATAAAATGCAATCCTTCCTTATATATGGATTGCTTAAAATTGCAGAACTTTTCTAGTGCATTTCAAATTAATTCTAACTTGGAAGAAAAAATAACTTTTTCGTGGATTTTAATCTGTTTTTTTTGTGTTTTTATTTTTTATTATTATTTTGTCCTCCAAACGCGTTTGATTGTTGAATCCAGTTTCCTCTCTGGTTTAAAATTTTGCTATGTTTGTGAGGCATGAGACCGAGTACTTTATATAACAAATTGGTACCAATTAACAAGGTTGTCAAATTTATTGCTAACAATAAAACAATTGCGAAGAATCACATTTTACAATTTATTATGCCAATCTACTTGTCCTTATCTTTTGCCGTCTGATTTTTGTTGGCAGAAACTTGGTGAAGGTGTAAAAGGCGTGTATATTTCCGTGGATTTGGACTGTCTTGATCCAGCATTTGCTCCGGGAGTTTCTCACATAGAGCCAGGAGGCCTCTCTTTCCGCGGCGTTCTCAACATACTTCACAACCTTAAAGGTGGCGTTGTTGCTGCAGCGTCGTTGAGTTCAACCCACAACGAGACACTGTTGATGGGATGACAGCCATGGTTGCTGCTAAACTTGTAAGAGAACTGACCGCAAAGATATCAAAGTGAGCCGATTGGTTCAGCCCGAGTAATTTCATCACATATAGCGGTAATTGTGGTACTAGAGAATTATTGGCATAGAAATTAAATAGAAAAGACAGTTCATCTGTTTCATTAAGATATGCATGCATTTTCGAATAAAGTCAATGCAGCTGTTGTTTTTTACACAATCATTTTAATGCAAGATAACATTTCATCATCATATATTGGCAGTTCTCTTTTTAGGCCTGCTAGTTTGTTGACCATGATCTGATCTTTTGGAATGAAGTGCTGATAATGTGTTTATGGGGTTTGACCGAATGAAATCATGATGTAACTTTTGAGTAAAAATCGATCATTTTAGAACAAATGCCATTGAACAATAATGGATCCCTGGGCTTGTAATTGAAAGTATTCAGCACCATTCAACCTAATGATATCGTCAATACTTGCATATTTTTTGAGTTACTGTTAAAAATTAAGATTTTTTTTTTAAATTTCCAGAATCGCGTATCCTTTATAGTATAGACTACACTTTTACCCTTGTACACATCGTTCTTTTTCATGTTGTCCTAGTCTCAGAAGCTACAGATAAGGTAAAGTGAGTCATTGTCTTCATCAGGTCAAGGCAGAACTGGAGATTCCTTCCTTCGTCTCGTTTCTCTAGTTTGATGCTCTTAAACCGGTTTGCACAGGCGATGAAGAGCACAAGATCAAAAGCTATCAAAGCAGCTGACAAGAAGAAAAATCTGTCCATATGACCTTCATTTAAATTTGGAGATATCCAGCCTGGTTTCCCATCCTTTGATGTTACCTTCATAACCACAGTCAAAATTATGCTGCAGAGAAAGCTACCTAAAGCCGATGAAGACATTGACAAACCGAGCCCTAAGCTCTTTAATCCATCAGGGATCTGTGATGCAAAGAATTCCCATTGCGCGACATATATGAATGCTTCTGAAATTCCCACAAGCACATACTGTGGAACTTGCCAAAAAATACTCAGGGAACTTGTTTCTCCTTCATTAGCATACTTTAGTCTATATTGCTCAACTAGGCCTGCAACTATCATGCCGATAATCGATATCACCATTCCAATTCCCATTCTTTTTAGCTCACTTGGAATCTTTGGCTCTTTCTTGGTTAGTTTGACGTATAGTGGTACTATTACCTTCTCATAACATAGAATAAATGTAGACGTGCTTATGATGTCGAAGGCAGTCATGCTGGCTGGGGCTATGTGGAAATTGGATATCTTTGTGTTCATGGATGCTCCCTGCTCGACGAAGAGGGATAGGACTTGTACGAATACTACAGACGTGACAATGGCACAAAACCATATTGGAAGCAACCTCAATACACATTTCACTTCCTCGACTTGTGAAACCGTACATAGATGCCATGGATTTGGAGTTTGACCTTTAATGGATAACAAGACCTCGTCTGATTGAGTCATTACAGCTGCCTTGTCAAGATACCTATTGTAAGAAATAACCAACAACGTTTATTAGTGACCATTGCAAATACCTTTAAATATGAACTCAAAAAAAATTGTTTTCTATTGGGCTTACTTAAAAAATCATCAGTATGTGATAGTCTTCGAGCACATTCCTTTTCATTGCTACCTTGAACTTCATAGAGCCCTTCTCCATGTGATGGTACATCAACATTTAATTTTCTAACACAAGCGGCAACTACTTGTGAGAACCTAGAAATTGGATTGCCAGAAGGCCTAGTGTGGCGATATCTACATGTCCCACACAGTAGGAATATCAAAGCCAAAAATCCACAAGACGTTGATATCCAAAAGGCCAACACCAATTTCCCTAGATTTTCTATGTAAACCAACACCGTCTCTGCAATCAATGATCCAAGGTTTAGCGCGACATAGTAATAACTGAAGAATGCAGCTTTCGATTTATTCTCTTTAGAATCCCCCTCATCAAACTGATCTGCACCCAATGTTGCTAGTGCTGGTTCTATAGCCCCACTTCCTAGAGCAAGCAAGTATATTGATATGTAGAAGCTAGCAACTTTAGCTGGTGATGGCTGGTTACATACGTCACCAAGTTTTCCACAACCCTTTGGTTCAAGCATGAATTCTTGAGTTGACAAAGACAATAACATCAACCCCTATAAAAGCAATGTAACTCAAAATTATTAAAATGTTGCAAGAAAATTAATAGCTCTTTATTAAAATCTGTAATAGCAAAATGCATCAAATATACCGCAAAACATCTGTTCAGAGAGCTCACTTACAATGACTAGAATAGCTTGAAACACAACAGAAGTCAGGTAGCTTCCCAAATATGAGTCACTTAGAAAAGCACCAATCAGAGTGCAAATGTTAAGAGTTCCCATCCATGTACTAAATGTGTTTGCTGCATCTGCATTGGACTGTCTTAACACTGATTTTGAGAACAGAACCATATTTACTTCTACTCCGGTTGATGCAAGTGCAGCCAGTCCTTCACTCACTGATATTCAACAGATATAGCACATAAAAATCAGCTTTTAAGTGATTTTTCCTCAAATGCACAGACTTTGTTAGTAATTGAATCATACAAATGCTTGTGCTTTGCATAAATTGTACTCTCTTTTAACTTCAAATGTGGAGCCTTCAGATACCATACTTTATTTGAAGCAAGAAAAAGATGTTTTTTTTTTTTGACATCTCATTTTATTAGGTAAAGCTGTACTCAATGTCAGTCACATTGATGCAACTCAACAAAATATTCGTAGTACAGATAATAAGTTAAGCAGGTAAATACCGAGGACAAGTGATCCTGCTCTCCATCCACCAGTTTTTCCTTTGATTGCTGGCTTTCCATACATATCGATCGTCCCATCTTTGGTGCAACCATCCAGAAATTCAGTTCCTCTTTCCTGCATGTTATTATAGATCAAGCTCAAAAGATCAAATCTAGGAAAATTAAATTATATTGCAACTAGTACTCTTAAGCATTTAAGATTGTAGTATGACACTTACCATTGTTTCTCAACAAAACAAAAAAAAAATAAAACATAAAAATGTAGTCCTATATTATGAAAAAGAACTTGTTTTTTTTTTTTTTTTTTTTTTTTTTGAGGAAGATGAAAAAGAACTTGTTACTATGGTTGTAATGAACAGTTATTTAAGCTACTGGAACTCATATCAGTCAAATAAAAGAAAGTGTGTGTCTAAACAAGTTTAAGTAAAACAAAAAACAATAATAACAAGAGTATTAAAAGAAGAATATGAAATTAAAGAGAGATAAGATAAAGCTTTTCCAAAGTCGTACTAATTACTAATCATTGAAAGATAGAAGAAAGCCTCCATTTAGCTAAATATGTACTTTTTATGATCACCTGTTCCATTATTAAATCAGCACTATGGGCACATAAGGTCCACTTAATTCTTACCCTCCTCTTTTCCTTAAACATCCTTTATAAGTATATTAATGATTTTTTGCAGCTTTGGTTGGTTGGGAAATAAAATCAGTACTCATGTTCTTGACATGCCATCAACGCTCTTGGGACCTTCTTCTAGAATTTTATTTCAAAGTCTGCCAAACTCGAATTTTATTATGCTTCTCATAATAGTTCTAGTTTTCATTCTTCACATATAAGAAAAAAAAAAACATTATCCATGGTTTGGTGAAAAACCCAGGGCAAATAAAGCTGAATATAAAAACAAACAAGAAAACATCAGCACTCATTGTAATAAATTGGTAACTACTTTCTGTTGACATTGTTTGACTGAAATTTATCTATCATTCATGATCCATTTCATAATTAATGTGAAGAGTGTGGAGAAGAAAATGGATGAGTTTTTCTTTTTTAAGGATAAAAAAAAACCAGAGAAGTTTCAGTTACAGAAACCCCATTGAGATTTGATTTAGTCGTATATTTTTACCCACACTGTTAGTTAACTAACAGAATTTGCTAACGCAGTCTAATATTCTACAATTACATCTCTCAACTTTTCTAAACATTACAAATAGCCCAAACTTTTCACTTACATTTTGTAATTACATCCCTCAATTTTTCTAAATAATATTAGAAATGGTCAGACGAAAGGTTGGGTTTATTTAATCTGTAATATATAGAAAAGTTGAGGGATGCAATAACAAGATATTTCATGAATTCGACAGGCTCCATCAGGTAAATTAATGGTTGGATCAAAATATTAGACCGAATCAAACATAAGGGTGTTACGATAAATTTGAGTTTTTTCTCGATCTTTTAATTATCCAAAAAAAAAATGGTGGTCACCAACAAGTCAAATAAAAGGGATATGAGTTGATTGCTCATTATTCATAGACACAGGCCTAATTAGTAGAAAAATAATTATATAAATTCCCAAGAAACAAAAGTACATGTAGACATAAAATTAGGACATGCTTTACTTTGTAGCTTTGGGAGTGAACAGAGTGTGCTAAAACCTCAATCATATCAGTATGGGATGCTTTTATTCCTCCTTAACCGACATGCAAAACATCAAATCTTGGTAAGTATAAATGTATCGATCGTAAAGAGATTTTGTCAATGATTATGCTGTATATTTCTTGATCACTTGAAAAACAAAAAGATAAAGAAACAACAAATAAAAAGGAAATTCTAATGCAAGACTTTAAGACTGTAGATAAGAACAGGAAGAAGCAAAATCATAGCGACTTGAAAAAATTGCATTTTCATCATTTTGTTGCAGAAATTTGATTTGAAAAGCAAGAAATGGCAAAAGAATACTAAAAAAAGGAAAATGGTGCATAGGATAAACCAAGTTACAATTTTTATTTCATTTTTCTCCCTGTTTGAAACTCTGCTTCTATATATATACTAGTAATTCAACCCGTGCGTTGCACGTATATTTTTATTTTAATATTATTATTTTATAATATATATTAACATGAACTAATATTTATTACTTTATTTTAATAGTAATATCCATATAAGGTTTTAAAACAAAAAATTATCTATCAATTTTATATTTTCAACTATAAATTTAAATTATTCAACTCGTTAAGAATTATCCCTCAATTTATGCATGTCTCTAAATTATTGTTTTATATATCCTTTTCTTTCTCACACACATCTCTATAAACAATTATATATAATTTGTGAGACATGTATTTTTTATATTGTACTTGTACTGTTGAAAGAAATGAATACTTCACATTGTTAATCAAAAATATAAATTGAGATATTATTCAAAATAATATGGTAGAAAAAATCGTGAATAAAATTTAAAATGAATTATTATGTCATTGATATAAACGTTAGTAGTATTAACATAAATTTTACAGCAATATCATAGTAATCCACTAAAAAACTTACGAACTTATGATATAACTAAAAACATGGTATAGAAATAGTACAATTGATATCAATATTCATTCTTTGACATTTATTTCAATAGATGTATGTAACCCCATGAGTTTTCTCATTTTGATCAACAATGATGTGAATCACCCATCAATCAAAAGAAATGATAGAATACAATGGGAAGTTTGACAATCCAAAAATTTTTAACTGGAGAGTTTATTTTAAAATGTAACATCAATCAATTAATCATATATAAATGATTATATAATTGGTTTTACAGTATTTATTTAATGGCATTGGTTGACAATATAATTATTAACTAACATATATTGAGTTAACAACACATTATTTTCGTTACATAAAATCTTTCTATTGACTTACCAAAGCAAAACACCATTAATTTTGGATATCTCCAAAATATACATTGATCGCTAGATATTGATTATTTCATCTTCCAATATTGATTTATTGATTTACCAAAGTAAAACTCCAGCAATTCTATGATTGTTTTCTAGAGTTATAGTTAATAAACTATAAACAATAATAATACTAATTGATTACATATACCAATTAAGTAATTATATGATTGATTTTATAGGATATTTATAGTATTGGTTGATCATGTTAATTATTTAACGTCAATTTGATTGGTTTATTAATCTTATATTAAGATATGAAAGAGATATGTACAACTTTCAAACAATCAAATATTTGTTACCATTTTATTTTTGTAAAAATTTAAATTAGTTATTTTTCTTAATTAAAGTAATATATTGTTGTCCAATCATAAACTTGTGCACCCTTGGAAATTAAAAAATAACCTCCCATTGACATTTATTGTCTTTTTTTTTTTAAATTAATCCTAAATTGACAAATATTTAATCATAAGGTACGATTTTCTTATTTTTTTTTGTTAAACTTCTTGTCAATTATCCGTTGTGTGTAGTATAGTCAAATTCGATTAAAAAATATAAATAAATACTCTCAATTATTTTACCAAAGGCTTAGTTTTAAAATTCTTGCAATCAATAGTTGATGGTATCTATAGATTGAATAAATACAATAATAAATAATTATTGTATCTACAATAATGAATACAATCAATTTATTGATTGTATAGAACAATTATAGGATTGATTCTAGAATTTTTAAATTTTCAAATCTCAAAAAACATTACAATCATGACCGAAAAAATAATTAGCCAATAAAATATTTATGTTACTAAAGATTTTTGCCATTGGTTTACCAAATCAAAGCACCGCTAATTTTTGTTAACTCCAAAACATGCATTGGTTAGGAGAATATTTGGATTGATTATCGAAAACTGTATCTTATTTTATATCTTTTCTTTTTTTATTTTTTTTTCTGATTGAGTTGCCTTAGTTATATCATATATATCCTAATTTTATCCGATAACAATTAGAATTATTAATTATTCTTAATTAAGCAAATTATCATCAAATTTAACACCAACGTTGATGAGTGGACAAATTAGAAAATAATTTATTTTTCTAGACTGGACTTAATTATTGTTCACACTTCTGAAAAAATACCAATATTTCAAAAACAAATATAATAAATAAATATTTCAATAACAATTAAATCAAATTGAAATTAAAAATCCAGATATTCCTTCAAAAATATGATATAAAAATCAAACATCTTATTAATAATAAAATATTTTCGAAATCATCCATTAAAAAGTCCACAATCCAAAATCAATTTAACTATAAATGGAATTTGGCAGCAGAAAAAATATTTCAATTAATATATAAAAGAGATATATACAATATTTCCGAGAAAATAAATATTTGTTACCATTTCGAGTTTTATAAATCGTTCAATTAATTGTTTTTCTTAAGCTAAAATGTTGTTGTCCAATTATACAATTATACTCCCTTGTAAATGGAAAAAAATGTCCATTGGCCAATTATTGTCTTTTTTATTAAAAAAATACATTATAATTTTTTTAGATTAATAAATCTTTAATTTTAAAGTGCGATTTTCTCATTTTGTTTTCTTAAACATCTTGTCAATTATCCGCTCAAATAGTATTGTCAAATTAGATTAATAAAATATTAATATATATTATCTATGAGTAAAAATACAATTACATACCGCCAATTGTTCTACCAAGGCTCAATTTTAAAAATATTCAATTAATAGTTCGTTGTATCTATAAGATTCATTAGAAAAATAATAAATACTTATTGTATCTATAGGATTAATTAAATATCATCAATTTATTAATTGTATACAACAATTATAATTTTGGCAACCACGTTGCATGAAAATCTTGGACTTCTCTTGCTTTAATCCGACACAATATTTTCTTCCATTATGCCTTATAATTGCATCATTTTGTTCTTCGCGTGTACCTTTGATAAAATTGTTCCGAAACTTCATAAGTATAGGCTGCTGATAAAAAAATATTAACAAAAAATCTCACCACTAAATAAATATAAGATATCGTGAACTTATACACACACACACATATATATATATGAGTAAATAGTTATCAAGCGAGGTTTCTTTATATGTGACTTTGAGAGAATCAATCAAAAAGTCGAATTCTCAATAGCATCCACCTTAATGTCATCATCGTCAGAATCATCGATGCATGTTGCACACGTATTAATTAAATCAATCAATTAATCAATTAATTTATAATTAAACAGAAATATCATATATATATATATATATATGAGATTTAAACTAATATATTACTTAAATTGATATCAAATACACGTATAGTTGGGTATATATATATCGATTCTCTCACATGAATCATCATTTGAAAATATTGACACATCAAAAATGTGGTTGGCACGATAAGTGAAAATCAATACTTCACCATCTGAAATTTCGTTATCATGGACGAATTTGCTCTATCCATCCGTAAAATAGAACATGTCTGAGGGGCTGACAACTTTGACTATCCAAGTGTGACCGTTCACATTATGCATGTCACAATTTAACTGTCGAATTTGCATGGAAGACGCTGACACAAAAAATTTAATATAATTACAATTTGTAATGAATTTCAAATTGAATAATATAAGAAGTCATCACAATAAGTAGACATAAGTTTATTGTCGAATCAAAACTATAAAATTAATAACCAAAAACAAATGTCGGCAGGGATAGAAGTTTATATATACGAACAGAAAATGTATGTTGACACAAAAAATATTGACACAAAATATATTAACAGAAAATATTAGTATGAAGAATAATAAAAAAATAAACAAATCATACAAAAAACAACTTAAAAAAAATATTTTGTTGGATTACACTCTATACGCCAATAAGTACCTTAAGATTTATACAAAATATATTAATCTACTTATCCAACAAATAATACAATTCAACTAATCCAAAAGAGACAAATGCAACACATTAAATATACAATTCTACATATCTATTTATACAAGTCCATAAGCAACTGAATAAAATTCAACTGAACTAAATCAATAAATCACCCATACAACTAAGTATACAAATTCATCTAATAAAATAAGCAAATCAACGTAACTAAGTAAACAAATATATTAATCTACTTATACAACAAATAATACAATTCAACTAATCCAAAATAAACAAATGATACACATTAAATATACAATTCGATATATCTATTTATACATGTCACTGAAACTGTATACAAATCCACTGAACTAAAACAGTGAATCACCCATACAATTAAGTATACAATTCCACCACATAAAATATACAAATCCACGTAACTAATTAAGCAAGTATATTAAACTGTTTATACAACGAAAAATACAATTCAACTAACCCAAAAATAAACAAATGGAACACATTGAATATACAATTCGACATATCTATCTATACAAATTCTTTGCATCCATATATAATGTACATGCAAATCAAACAAACACTTTCATCTTAAAAAAGATCACTCTATGAAGAAAAAATGTGGAGATGACACAACATCATACATAGTAAAAACAAAACATCTGCTACACATAAACACGATAAGCAAATCAACTTAATAAATTGTACTAAACTTTGCATCACCAACATTCCCAAACAAAAACAAGTTCAATATCATGTTTTACGACCACTATTTGTTACCAGAAAAAAAAAACTAGAGTATTCCACCAATGACAAAATAAAAAAACTTCTAGACTGGCTTCTTGCCAGTCCAATGTTTCTTGCATTCAGTCAAATTCTTCTCCCTTAACTCGTTCATGTCGTCTAGGAAAATAGTATTGGTGTACTTGGAACGGAAAGTACACATGAGATTTGCATTGCCCTTCTGTAAACCAGGTGACCAACCCCTCAAACCTCCACTCATATACGTTTCCATATGCCGCATTGCAAAGATTCCGCAATCCACCTTGTTTCGTGCATCTCTCCATTGCATTGCAATTCTGGTTGGAGTGAGATGCCCAATCTCATGACCCATCTGCACACAACCTTTGCTTATCAAGTACTGAGAAAAAAACGCAAACCTAGCACGATAGATACAAACAATTAAAAAACAGACCGAAGAACAAAAATTATGTATCAATGCAACATATTAATATACATATCAAAAAATACATGTTCATACTCACCAATTTAGCAGGCACAACTTTGTACTTGTCACACTTGGTTCCACCAATAGAAGAATTATCCAAAATGTGCATATTCTTTCTCTTCATATCAAATACAATAACAAACAGGTGTTCGCTCTTACATATTGGAAAGAAAAACTGGAAAAAGGTAAAAAAAACATTAGTTAAAGCTGAAAATAACTGTTGTAAATCTAAAAAGGAATATAGAAAATAAATACCATATCAAACGCCTGCAACTTTGTTGGATTAACATCACCAAACTCGACATCTAGGCTTTGAGAAAATAACGCCAAATTTTTATTATCATCATCTGCCTCAGATGGTGTAACAACGGAAAACAGCTACATGAAATGTGCAAAAAATATAAACAGTCAGCAATAATGAAAATGTACAAAAACACTAAATAATTATACAATAAAGAATGCTAAGTATACAATAATAAAAGGATAAGTATGCAGACTCATTTGGCAAGTACACATTATACATAAACTAACTAAACATCAGAACATTAATAAATACGACAAACATTTGACTGAATATGGAAAAAAATAATCATTCTACATATAAAGAGTCACTTGACAGAATATACAATTACTCTGACTAACTATACACATCCTCTGAACTACGTATACAAATCTAATAAACTAACTATACATGTACATGTACAACAATGACAATGAGGAAAAAAGTAAAGGTAAACATGTACATGTAACTAACTATACAATTAAATATTAATAAATATACAGAAAACATTAAAACATTACAAATATAAACCAAAAACAGTTCAATGAGTAAACCTTCCTAATTATACAAATTCACTAAAACATTACTTAGTATACATAATCATTTCACAATAAATATACAATAAGACTGAACTAACTATACATATACACATACTTAAATATACAAAATCCACTGAACTGAAAATAATCAAATTAACTGAACTAAGTGTATGGCTGGTTATGTCTATTGAACTAAATAAACTAATCCACGTAACTAAGTATACATTTCTGCTAGACTAAATATACAAACATACATCACTTCAATGCAATGAATGCCCAACTATGTATTGCAAACATGCACTTACATTTATTTTCTTAATACATGCATTAAATGTAATAAAAAAAGAGAGTACCGTAGAATATGTCATAGCAAAAAAAACGAAGGGGCGAACCCTTGCTCCTGATCGACTCTTTTGCATTCAGAATCTTCGTCCACACATCGATCAGGGAGACACTCAAATAACTTTCGGCCGCATAGTCACAAAGTCTTCCCTTGTTATAGTCATATCACCAGCCTTGGAAATGGCCTCGTCCCTGCAAAAAAAGAAATACGTAAAAAATATATTTAAAATTCAGTAATTATAATAAAATTTATAGTATACTTGACCATAAAAAATTAAATTACTTTTCAAACACGGATTCTCAAACAACCATTTAACAATCATGTTCTGCTGTTCATTTAACTTAGACATCACATCGACCCATCTCTCAACGAACGGGGACGTCAATGTTTGAGTCTTCTTTTTCTAGCAAGGTTCATTTCGGCGATAAACACTCAGCTTCTCGCTGTTCTTCTTCACCCCCTCCTTCCCAGGCACAACCGCACCCTTCCCACCATCAACAATCGGATTAGCCTCTTCCTACAAATCAAAATTAAATAAAATATAAGAGCATAATTCAAAGAAAATAATAAAAATTATGCAAAAAAATAATGCAAATTACCCCATCGTCTTCTTTTTCCTGCTCATCATCTTCCTTTTCCTCCTCATCCTGCACATACAAACGCGATGTCTCAACCACGACATCCCATTTACCAGTGTTTTGTTCTTGGGTTAAACCAAGACTAAAACTAGGCTTGTCAACATTCCATTTCTCAAACTCATCCCGCTTGCAAAGGGCAGCTTCCATCTTCTCAAGCAATGCTATGTTATCGGGATTGCTCCAGAATTCTTCAGCCTGCTGACTCTCACTCCAACTAAATCCTCTCCGACCCGTGTGCCCTCAACTTGAACGGTCTTGTGGCATATCAGATTCTTAGCAACAACCCATTTGCAAAAAATTCAGGGACCTCCACCACATCAGAAGGTGCATCCTGAATCAACGAAATAATTTCCACCACATCAGAAGCAAGACACGCAATCCTTGCCTTGATATTCCCAATATAATCCTGCCAATAGACAAATCTAACTAATCAATTTTGCTGAAAAGATATAACATAAAAAAATCATATAAAAAATAAAGAAAACAAATTTAAAGCATAAAAGCTGAACTATGTATGCAACAATACTACATTTGTGAACTAGGTATATATAAAATTAAGTATGCAACAAATACTACAAACTAAACTATGTATGCATAAGACCAAATATACAACATTGGTAACTAAGTATACAGTATATGTAGACTAATTATACACAAAACTGATCTATGTATGATAATAAATGCTACACATAAATCTAATTGTGTATCATAACTCTCTATACAACAAAGTTACAATATGTATACACCAAGGTTGAGCTACATATACATACTACAAATAAACTAAGATACCACATATGTCAACTAATTATACAAAAAGATATAAACTATGTATATAATATGCCAATTATACAACATATGAAACTTAAGTATACAACAAAAATCAACTAAGTATACAACATATACTATTTTTAAAATAAATTGTGTATAATACCAAGTATACAATATCTGTGACTTATGTATACAACAAAAATCGACTAATTATACAACATATATCATTTGTATTCCTGCCCAATGCCGCCTGCCGACGAAGGCCCGGGATGAGATGATTGTTTCTCTTGACCAGTCACCAATCTCTCCAACTGAGGTTGCAGTGAAGCCCCCCCAAATATGGTCCATACACATATCCCTGCCCAAATCCACCATGTTTGAACTCTTTATAAACTCTTTCCTTGAACTTATCCATGGTCCATGAAGCAATAGCCGGTAAAGTCCTCGGCATATCCCTCCCAAACACACACACTCTATCCAAATATAACACCTATGTATACGAAGAACATTGAATAAGTGACAACCGCATTAAACTAAAAAAATTGGAAAAGGCAATGCAATGGCAATTTACCGTTAACAACAGCACCGGGCCGTTGAACTCAAGCTTGTTCGTCTCATTCCACTTAACTCTTTTAGATGTAAGGGTGTTCAATGTGTAATCCCACCAATTAAACTCCCTGATTCTTGACACATCGTCGAGGCAATTCAGAATAAGTGGATTGATGTACCCACACTGTAAATTTCCAATAAGAACGATGTCAACAAGCGTCACGAAATGCCTTCTAAACTAGTCCCCACCGTCTACGCACTCCATCATCCTCACAGCTAAGTCACCAGCAGTCACTCTAGAGAAATTTGGAAACATTGTACGCCACTCGTCATACAACGCACATATCCTAGATTGTTTCTTTTTTTCAATAGCCACATCACCATTAGGGAACCCCAAAGGCCTACCAACATCTTCACTCTCAATGTGAACACGCCTACCATCATTACATACAAGCTCACTACTTAAAGGATTGAAATTTTCAACTAACCAATACGTGAGCTTTTTATTGAAATCCTCAAATTTCAGGGAAAACAAACTGCCAAAACCCATCTCACGTACTTCATTCTTCTGTGCAGGTTTTATAGAAGCAAGAGCATCAACCAAAACTTTGGGTTTCGCCCTAACTTGCGTGCCGGGATATGAACTATCAATCCTTCGCCTCTTTTTGGGCTGCTCGTCTCCGAAACTATCCTCTGCACCACTATTGACCTCTATTTCCTATTCTTCACTTGACATTTTACTAGCCACAACACCGACATAAAAAAACACAAATCCAGATATCAAGAACTTTAAACCTCATTTGTTTACATTCCACCTAAATATTGTATATTTAACATGACAAACTTGTATACTTAGTATGAAAAATCTGCATACTCTACAGGGGCAATGGGGTTTCAAGAAGTGTACTTAGTGTACACCACAACCCCCAAAAACAAAAACCACACGATTCATATGCCAAACTGTATACACTGATTTGTTTACATTCCACTTAATGCTGTTTATTTAACATAACATATCCAAATAAAAAGAATACACCACAACCCCCTACATAAAAAAACAACCAATTCATATATCAAAACTTAATAAAAAAATATATTTATATTCTACTTAATGTTGTGTATTTAACATAATATATCAGTATACTTAGTCCATAAATCTGCAAACTTATTATGTGTTTCTTGCTTGGGATACACTGATTTGTCTACATTCCAATTAAGGTTGTATATTTAACATAACATATATGAATAGCTAGAATACACCACAAACCCCTACATAAAAAAATACTTAATTCATATATCAAAACTTAATACAGAAATTTGTTTATATTCTACTTAATGTTGTATATTTAACATAATATATTAGTATACTTAATAAAAAATATAGGCATACTTGTTATGGGTTGTTACTTGGGTTATTTGAGTTCAAATTGCAAAATTTTTCAAAAATACCATAACTGAATAAACACACAAATTGCGATGGAATCCTTCAGTAACAAGCAAAAATAATGAAAAATGCAGAAGAAGAAAAACAACAAACATACCTTCAATACAAGAACTCAGACGTCGATTTCCCTCTCCTCAAACCTTCTCCACAAAATCGAACTCCTACACCCACCAAAAATTACTTAATAAACACAAAAACATACTGAAATTTGAAAGATTTGGCCCGTTACCTGAGAAAAAGAACTCACCTTTACAAAAGCAAAAATCGGTCGCAAAACAACCCTTCTTTGCTCCCTTCTTCTCAAAATCCAAACTTTCTACTAACAAAATAACTTGTGAACGGCGAAATGATTTCGAACTCCGATATTCTGGAGTGCCCGGAGAAGACGAACAACATATATATTTTGGTGCGAGAATACGAATGGGTGTATTCTTTGGGGGAGGAAAGTTTAACAATAATAGGGTTTTTTTGCTGGTGAAAAAACCGTCCAAGAGGAGGGAAACAAAAGGAATCAGTTTTGAAAAGACACGATTGAAATCTATGATTTTTTTCCCCTAAAAATCGGGAAACTGATAAAGGAAGGATTCTGTTTTCCTAATAATTAGCAATTAACGTGCTTAACTTAAAAACTGATAAAATGTAAAAATACAATCATACCCTTATAACCCAAAAATAACTAAAGAGATCTACAACATTAAAAAATTAAATCAAGAGTCTATATGCGGTCTTATGGACTAACCTGAAGGGGTTGGTCTCATTTGAACCAATCTCTCTCTCTCTCTCTCTCTCTCTCTCTCCATATATATATATATATATATTATGTTCTGCTTCCATATACTTATTGTAGTAGTGTAAATACGTATAAACTTATGCTCAAGTGTACAAACACAAAAGCAATGTACCTTGGAACCATTGCAATTAACAGAAACATGAGCCTTGCTATTGAGCAGCCGTTCTATCTTCATTTCTCTTGGCAATATATATGGGATAGAGAGGCGAAACATGACAGATTCAACTATATAACTATATATACAGAGAAATCAAGAAAGATATTATAAAAAATTAAAAGTTTATAAGTTTAGAATAAGATTTATGGAATAATGGAAATTTCAAATAAGATACTAGTGTTTATATGTATTCCAAATTTATTTTTAAAATTTCAGTAGATTCTTTAATTTTGATAACATTTGATGACATTATTGTTATTAACAGCTTATAAGTGTACATGAGCATATTTTGTCAAACACTTTGTTATTACTAGTAATATGCACGTGCGTTGCACGTGATTCATATAACTTTACAAAAATTATTTACTAATTTTATTGAAAGGTTAATGTAATTTTAAGGTGTACTATAAATAAATAATAAAAATCAAACAAATAACTAATTAAAACAAAAATTTGAGTTATATTATTAAAATTACATTAATCTTTCAATAAAATTAGTAAATAATTTTTGTAAGGTTATATGAATTACGTGCAACGCACGTGCATATTACTAGTAATAAAAAAGTGTTTGACAAAATATGCTCATGTACACTTATAAGTTGTTAATAACAATAATGTCATGAAATGTTAATTAAAGAAATTACTGAAATTTTAAAAATAGTTATAAATATCTCTCTTATGTCCTCTAATCTTTTATACCTCTATGTTAAAAATAATTTTTAAGATTCTTCTCATTAATTTTAAAAATAAAGCTCTATTGAAGGTTAATTATAATTTTTAATTCTTTTATTTGAGTATAAGTCTTTTTGTATTATTTTCAATATGTTGACTTCTTGTAATTCAAATTTAAGTTTATATTATCATATTGATTGAATAATTTCAATCAAAAGAATATATATTTAAAAGAACTAAATTATTAATAGAATCTATATTTGAATGTACAAACTTCAAGGCTATATAAATCTATACTATCTATAAAAGTGTGAATGGCTTGAAAGGTTTTTTGAAACTTTTGACAAGATAAAATTATATATGGGCACAAAAATCATAATAACTAACAAATGCATTATATAACCCTTGAATATGATCGTTGAAATGATTATCCCCTTTATGTAATGAGTTGTATATATATATATATATATAATTTGCTTATTGCACCCTAAATTCAATATCATATATTTTTATTTAATAAAATTTCCAGTTATAATTCTTGAAATGTAAATGTAGTTTAAGAAATTAAAATTTTGAAAAAGAATTAAGTAATGCGGGCAAAAATTACTAAAACATTAAGAAATGTATTTTAATTATTTAAAAATACAACATGTTAGATTATTTAACCCAAATCAAATGAGTAAGCATATCTCCATTCTAATGGTGTCCATACACAAACACACACATACACGCGCGCGCGCGCACACACACACATATATATTGGTAATTTAAAAAAAAAATATTTCAGTAAGTCGAATTGTTTGGCAAAAAATGCATACATTATTATGTTAAATTAATATACATACGCACACGGATATAATGTAACTTGATCAAATTTTAAAAAATATATATCAATTTATTTACATTAAATCAAAAACACTTTTTTTTTGAACTCAATCAATTTCATCTATAGTAATTTTTGTATTTATTATAGTTATTTATTATTTTAGATTTTGTTTTTGAAAATTTAGATTACTTAAGTTTGTAAATATTTTTTGAGTTACAAAATAAATTCAAATTAATTTCAAGTACAAAAATATTAAAACTATACTAAAAGAATAAAAATAATTTCAGTAAGAGTAAATTAAATAAGTATTATTACTTAGGGAGTAAATGAAGTATTTGTTATTCAAGTGTATATTTGTGACCAAATTAGATGAGTTAGGGAAATAACTATTTTGTACAACTTTCATTATATATAGCATCAAAATCCTAGATCTTTTTTCTTTTCACCTCCCTATAAATTCACCATTTATTTTTCTATTGCATTATAGTATATATTTTAATAATTGAGAAAATAAAAAAATACAATCATACATATACAACTTTACATATTACTAAACTTAAAATGGCTATCTTACAACGTTCCCAGTATATGTTGATGATATATCGTTAAAAGCTTTCAAAATCTTGTTTAGTATGAAACTAATATTATTTGAAAATTCAAAATATTATAAAAATTATAATAGAAATAAAACACACTTTCAATTTTAAAAAAATGGAATACAAAAAGACTTTTATCTTGTAACTTAACAAATAAAAGCTAAATACAAAATTAAATTACTTGAATGACCTTATAATCATTTATGCTAGAAGGATAATTTTGTGTTATCAAAAGTTTAAAAAAACCTTCCAAGCCATTCACACTTTTATAGATAGTATAGATAGATAGATATAGATTATTTGAATTTTATTACCAACTTCAAACAAGTATTATAATATGCAATTCGATCATTAATATCTTTGATTTGTTTGTAATAAACAAAAACATGGGCTCCGTGTTTTTAATAGGAAAAATAAATTCTTTGGTCCTGTAACATAAACTATTTTGATATTTAGCCCCCCCAAGTAGTCAAATTTAAATTTTTAGTCCAATATATTTTAAAATTTTGTATATTTAATCCAATCTTGACCGAAATTGTGTAATTTATTGGAAATTGCAGACTGTGGTTAGTGAGGTGTAAATATGTCCAAAAAAATTGGAGATTTTGGTGATATGGAAATGCTATCAAAATATTAAAATTCTCAAATTTTATGTATCGATTTTTGGTGGTTTGACATGTCAATTTTTGCGCCAAATGATCAAAATTCATAAATTTCTTAGAAAAATTAGTACCCATTGGTCATAGTTTTCAATTACTGTAAAAATACACAATTTCGGTCACAATCGAATTACGTCTAATTTTTGAATGATATTGGACCACAATATAAAGGTAATTACTTAAGATGACCAAATCTCCAAGTAATCTGAGTGAACAAACTATTTCCTTTCTAAATATATACGCATGGGTATGAATGAATCACGCTGAAGCAAATAAAATAATAAGTTTATATCACATTGAATTATATTTCAAGTGAAAAAATAATATCAGGCTGGCATAAGAATAGATCCATGATTCCAAATGTTTTTTCCATGCATTTTAATAGGATGCCTCATCGAAACTTCAATGAAAATAGATCAAAACTTGGACATTCACAAATAATAGAACTGTACTCCCATAATTTATTCAACATAAGATCTGAATTATATGGACCAGATCAAACTTTCTTTTATTATTTCCAATTTACCCACATGCAAGAATCACATCACGTTCTTGCCCGTCCCTTCACTCAAATATTGATTTCAGAAAATGATCTCGTGAGTCATGAGCTATATATGACTAATGAACATAGTAAAGAAAATTTTAAAGTAACTTGAATAAAACTTGTTAATTGAATATTAGAACTATATATATAATGTATTTCTCATAAACAATAATGTGATAAACTTTTTTTTTATTTTCTTATTTAACAAATGATTAATTTTTTATTTTATGTTTATTTTAGTAAATTAATAATATAAGCATATATATATTTAAATATATATAATATATATAAGTTTTATTTTAACATAATTTATGAAGAGGAAAAATTAATGAACCCCCCAAACTATACGCGATTTTCTACATTGCCCCCTAAACTAATTTTTTTTCTACCTAACCCCCTCAACTACACAAAAATTTCTACGGTCCCATATCTCCTCCCCGCCGGCGGAATATTCCGGCCAGATTTGCCGACAGGTGGAAGAGATGGGACTGTAGAATTTTTCGTGTAGTTCAGGGGGTTAAGTAGAAAAAAAAGAGTTTAAGGGGTAATGTGAAAATCATGCATAGTTAAGGGGTATATTAAAATTTCCTCTAGTAGTTAAATCAACTTTAAAAATTCATTTAATTCTTCCTCAATTTTAGATTTACTAGCTCACCAGGTTCGGCTTTTTCCCATATGTACATCAAATTGTAAATTATGTGTGCCCATAAATATGTATGCATGCTTATATAATATGTTATAACATTGATTTTGTCAAAATGGTGGTTCAGTTTGTTCGGTTCTTGATTAGGGATGGCCCGACCCACCGCGGGGCACGGGCGAGTCAAGTCGGTCCCTCCTACCGCACATTAAATAAATTTATATAGAAAAAATGAATAAATTTTCTTACTTTTAATATACTTATGAAATATTCTTTACAATAAATATTAAATATATTAAAAAATATAGACGGGGCGGGGGCGGGCGGTGACGGTGCTCGCGGGGTCGTGTTAAATTGTCATCTCTATTCTTGACCATTCTATTGCTTATGCATCGAATAAAAACAGTCATATAGTGGAGATGAATGTCATTTCTATATTTGATTAGGTTTTCAAAGCTTGTATTCTTTATTTTGCTTTAAAGAAATGTTATTTTAGTGTCTAAATATTTTTCGGAGTCCGAGTAATTTGTTTGGAAATCATGCATAATAACTTGTGAAATTATAAAACTATGATTTAATTTAATACTTTATTTGTATACAAATGCACAATAAGTATAAATATAAAAATCTATGAAAATTTTAGTGTGCTCCCCAAACTATGCATAATTTTTGAAACCAACCCCTAAACTATTTTTTTCTATTTAACCCCCTAAACTACATAAAATTTTCTACGGTGCCCTCTTCTCCTCCCCGCCAACGGAATATTCCCATCAGATCCGCCGACGGGGAGGATGGGATGGGACCGTAGAAATTTTCATGTAGTTGAGGGGGTTACGTAGAAAAAAATTAGTTTAGGGGGCAATGTAGAAAATCGCGTATAGTTTGGGGGGTTTATTAAATTTTTCCTCATTTATGAAAAACAAACTGCATCATAAATTAATATTTTTATAAAAGAGACCACTAGCTTGTAGCTCAAGTGGTATCGCTCACTATTTGTAAGAGCATTGACTGGGGTTGCGAATCCGATATCTTTGATCAGTTTATTTGAAATTTATCCCATACCCTCCAACCAGTACTCTAAACTTATTAAAAAACTATTTTTATAAAAGAGATAATTACAAAAATTACCCTAGATGTTTGGGCTTATTACAAAAAAAAAAAAACCTACAAGGTTTTAAAAATTACAAAAAAACTCGTATGGTTTGATTCTGTATTGCATTTTACCCCCTTCATATACAAAAATATTGCGAACACTCTATTGCATTTACCACAGAATCAAACTCCAAGTTTTTTTTAATAATAATTTTAAACATCCTCGGGTTTTCTGTAACTACACTAACCTCAACGGTAGTTTTTGTAATTATCCCTTTATAAAATAATTTAATCTCAAGTGATTAAATTATAATTACAAATATTGTTATGAAAATTGTACTAAAAAAATTACGAATTATTAGAATAATTAGTATTATCAATTTCACTATGCTGTCTGCAAATGTCGACCCCGTGGCCTGCTGTGGGCTCTCTCGAACTCTATCAGTTCTTGTCTTTCACAATTTCCCGCCTAACCTTTCTTCAGAAACCTCACTTCACTACTCCATTAGAACTCTTCAAATATTCCAATCTTATCGAAATTGAGTACTAGACTAATAAGTAATACCGCCTTTTCTCCATGCTTCAACTAATTATTTCTCATTTTATTTTTGGCCAATAACCCAAACGGAGAAATAATTCTTTTTGCTTTGTAACTTTGATTATTTGGAGATTTAATTAGTCCTCTAAGTAGTCACTTTTAAATTTTGGTCAAATAACTTTCAAATATTTGGACATTTAGTCTGACTTTGACCAAAACTGTGTAATTTCATTGGAAATCACTGACTATGACCTATGAGGTACAAATTAACATCTCAAAAATTTGGGAAAAATTGACATCCAAGCATTGAAATCCCCATATTTTGCGCGTCCATTTTGGTGACTTGACATGTCAACGGCGTACTGGCTCTAGTAATCAATTCCAGTAAAATTAATTGCACAATTTTGGCCAACATTGGACAAGATTTAAAGGTGATTACTTAGACTAACACCGGCAACACATTAAAATAGCGTTGGGCGTCAATTTGTTCTCTTCAACAACACCAAATTCCGGCGCTATTTTCCAATTGCTATAGTGCAACACCACAAATGGTGCTACACTATTTTAACGCTACTCTTGCTTTGCTTAATTTGTCATATATTTTTTCTTATTTTTTTATATTTCAATTAATCTATTAGAAAATAATTTTAAAATTAATTCAATTATATGTGCTATTTTTTTAAACAATATGATGTAATCTAAATAATACCATGAGATTTAAAATAGTACATACAAAATTATAAATCTTACACAAAATCACATTATAAAATACGGAAACATAAAATTACAACAATTATAAAAACTACAATATTTTTTCTGAAGACTACCCTAGACCCTCCAATATCTGGAAAAAAATCTCTAATGATATTGTTAGAGATTTTAATCTCTCGTTATTTTTCCCCAACATGATTTTTAATGATGGATAGAGATATTTTGCTTGTAGAATTCTTCCATGTATATTTGATTTGATTTGGTTCGGAAAAAGATTTTTATCTTGATTAGGAAATACTTTGTTAGATATAGATTAGGAAAGATTTTTAATCTTGTTTCCTTCTTTATAGGATTTGATATTGATGTTGTATAGATAAGGTAGGATTCTTTAGATACTTATCTTGCTTCCCGACTTTAAGTGATTCACTTGCCATATACTTGTGTATATCTTGTTTCCATATTTTGTAGGTCTCTGGAGGCACAAGAGAACTCCTATATAAAAAGGAGGTCGTCCTCTCATTCATACAAAAGTAGTCATACATACGAAAATAAGAGAAAATAAGTAAGAGAGATTTGTTCATATAAGCAAGAAGATGTCCGAGTTTAAAACTAAAACATATGTTATTCGAAATGTCATTGACATCAAGAATTAACATCCTGTCCAAATGGACGTTTGTTGTTGTGTTTTTCGTCCATGTTATATTATTTTTGAGCGTACGAAAGTTTATACACTTGTATTGTTGGACGAGTTGGTTTACAAAGGATAGATATACTCTTATGAGGAGTTTTTACAAGACTAGTTGATACTTTGAGAGTTGTATTATAAACAATACTATTCAACTAATGATTCATCATGCTGACACATCTACAAGTTATTTTTAATTTGTAGCTAAATTTTTATATCTTGTGTTTTTATTCCGCTTTGTGTTATTATAGATGTTACTTCAGATGGTTTAACATCTGGACTGGCATCTAACTCTTTGCACAAGAAACCTTGATGTGTGTGTCTGCAAAACTTTTAAATGGCATCAAGAGCCGATACTTGACTACACTAAGTGTTGATCCTACATTTATGCAAGCAAATATGGAGGCTCAAGGTATTTCGATGTTGAAGTCCTCAACACTTGATGACTTCAATTTTTCATTGGAAGGTCAATTCCTATCCATGCCCAACATCACGTGTACATCATGTACTAGTTATGGCCACCATGTTAATCAATGCGCTAGCACATTGCGAATGAGATGGTTGAAACTAAATGTAAATTTGAGTGATGACAAATTTAAGGAGGACAATACTGAGTAGACAACAAATCCAACTATCTCGATGACCGTCATTGAAGGGAACAAGTCTTCGCAAATCAATCCTCTGGGTGTCTCTCGAGGTGTCTCTCGGAATGTTAGAACATCTGGAAGGTACATATCCACTAATATTTCAGTTTTTTTGCTTAAACTCTATATCTGTAGATGAAATAGGTATGCAGGCTGAAGAATACTCCGATGGTGAATAGACACATATAGTTCAGACATACAAATAGTTGTATCACGATTGGCTCAAACATGTTCAACAACTTGGACGTCTTACCAAAGAGAATGACCATCTGGCCAAGGAGAATGAGGAAGAGAAGAGTTCAATAACTCGATTGGAGGTTCTACTCACAAAAAGGGATGACGAATTGGGAAAGGTAAAATCTGACCTTAAAAAGTATAACACTAAATCTGTATGGGTTCGAAAATCTACAGTAAATTGTAATGTTGTTTTTACATCATTGAGGACTAACATTGCAAGTTCCTGGTACTTTGATAGTAGATTTTCATGTCATATGACATATACTTTATAGTATTTGATGGACTATAAGTTGTACGATGGTGGAGAGGTAAGATAAGGAGGTGTAGCTAGTGGTAGGATTGTTGGTAAAGGGCTTTGAATGTTAAGGGTCTTCATAAACTCCAAAGTGTGCTACATGTTGAGGGGCTTACTGTTAATCTCATAAGCATAAGCAAGTTGTGTGATGAAACTCTCAATGTGAAATTTGATAAAAACTCTTGTAAATTGTTTGATGATTATAACTTATGTATTCTAGCAGGAATGAGACCAATTGACAATTGCTACCAATTTGGATGAATCCAAACTTATCATCATGTGCAATTGGATGAAATTGGATTTTGGCATAAAAAATTGGGTAATGTGAATTTCAAGATGCTTAGTAAATTGATTAGTATTTATGTTGTTTGATGGATACCTAAACTGAAGTTAAAAAATTCTATTATGTGTGGTTCGTATCAAAATGATAAACAAAAAAGAGAATCACACCAAGTGTTACAACTTCAATAGTACTCGATGTTTTGAACTTCTACATATGAATGTTATGGGTTCTAGTGAGGTTGAAAGCATTGGTGGTAAGAAATACTTTTTTTGTGTGTAATGATCATTTTTCACGTTATACATTGGTCTTCTTTTTACATGAAAAATCTGACACCTTTGATTCTTTCAAGAAGTTGTACAAAAGATCGTGTAGTTGTTATCTTTGCATGAACATCTCTAGAATCAGGTCTGATCATGGTAAGAAAATTGAGAATTCTTTGTTTTCATATTTCTATTATAGAATTGGGATATCTCATGAATTTTCTGCACCTAAAACCCCACAACACAATTGGGTGGCAGAAAAAAAAATCGAGCATTGCAAGAAATGCCAAGGGTGATGTTGAGTTCTAAAAGTTTGGCAAAGTTGAGGCCTTAAATACTGCATGTCACATCTCTAATAGAGTTTATCTAAGAATAGGTAGTACTATGACTCTTTATGAAATTATTTTGGGAAAGAAACCTAACATCAAGTATTTTCATGTCTTTGGATGTGTGTGTTATATTTTGAATGATAGAAATCACCTTGCAAAGTATGATTCAAAAAGTGATAAATATCTATTCTCGGGGTATTCATCTAATAATCATGCATATAGGGTATACAATCTTCGCACAAGGACTATGATGGAATCTATGAATGTTGTATTCGATGATCTTTCTAGTCTTGCAGGAAACACTGAACAATATACATTTGATTACTTGATGGAAATGTCATGGGCTCAACAATCGCAATTTGTGCTTGTTGTTGTACTAAATGATATAACATCTGCAAGCACATCTTCGCAACCTGAATTGGCTATTGGTACAATGCCATCAAAGATGTTATTCCCGATGTCATAACATCTGCTAGCACATCTAGATCTGCAGTGTATGAAAGTAATTCTAGCCCTCATATTGAAGCAAACTTAGAAGGACGTGATTTGATCACCAATGAAAGACGAGATTCCCCAAGTAGAATTCAAAATAATCATCCAATCTCTCAAGTCATAGTTGACGCATCTGAAGGCATAAAAAACTAGAAAAAAAGAGAAAGGGTAACCTATCGAGATATGATAAGACTAGTTTGTTTGTCTTCTACTTGCATGATGATAAGCACTTCTCGATGTGTTTCAAATTTTGAGTCCAAGAATGTCTTTGATACTTTGAAAATTGATTTTTGGAATAATGCATTGTATGAAGATTTTGATCGATTCACTAGAAATAAATATGATTTTCCTTGTGACATTTTAGCTAGTTATTGTTATAATTCTAGTGCAATTGATATTTCAAAGAATCATGTCCCATTCTCACACAAAACACATCGATATTAGACACCATTTTTTTCGAGATTTAGTTGAGAAAAAATATTGTTCGCATTGAATATATTGGAACCAAAAATCAGTTGGCGGACATTTTCACCAAAGCTATGAATGTTGAGAGATTTTCTACTCCTAGAAAGTCTCTTGATTTGTGTGTTTTATGAAATGTTACACGATATATTACAACAGTGCACATCACATCTGCTGTAACACTCCCACACACTGCATTATTTATTCTTCCATTTTCTCTCTTTTAGTCATCCTGCATCTTAGGATCATATTACATGTCTAGAGCAATGTGTCGTTGTTTCAAATTAGTAACAAGTGAAATTCACTTGGAAAACCGGTGGAAATTGATTTTTTCAAATTTACAAATTCGATAGTTTATTCCCAGTTGATGAGCACCAAACTCTTCACACAACAACAACCTTGAAGAATACCAAACTCTTATACACCTCGAAGATCTCCAAACTCTCCAACACCTCGAAGAACACCAAACTCTTTAGTACGAAAAACACCAAGCTTTTCAATCAACTAACTCTAATCAACCAATCTTGTTCTTGCCAAAAGAACACTCAACAAGGATTGTTTTTTTGTTTTGGATGATGTTACAAATACAATCAGGATTACACTTCAAATGAAAGTATTACAACTCAAAAATACAAGTATAATAAATAAGGAAAACGTAATAAGCAAGTTGTGAAAGTGTAGTGCATAGGCTATTAGAACAAGATATGAAAGTGAGAGCTTCAGAATTTGCTGAGATTTTCTTGTTGTGATGTAGAAGTGTATTATATTTGATCCTTCAAATTCCTCAACTATTTATAGAGAAGTTTCAAGATTTGATTTCCAACATAAATTGAAATTTGTCTACAAAAGAAAGATCAAAAGATCTACAAAAATGGGTAAAAATTGATATAGTGGATCTTGCTGATAAGTGTTGTAACAATTGATAGAATTTGCTATCAAATAACCTATAGAGCCCGGTTGCTATATTGAAAATTCGAATGTTTAAACTATTGGATCTGAGCATAGGGTGACCGGTCACAGCCTATAGCGATCGATCGCTGTGCGTTGTGACCGTTCGCCCTTTCAAACAGAGAAGAGAACCAAGTATCACAATCTATATAGCAACCGGTCGCCCTCCCATGTAGAAATTCTCTATTCTCTGTCTGTTTTAAGAAAACTCTCAGGAACCAGCTGCCCTAGATAGCGACTGGTCACCCTCTTCACAGGGTCTTCTCTGTTTTTCGAAAATTTTGAAATTCTTTCAGGTACCGGTTGTCCTCTATAGCGACCAGTCGCCCTTAATACAAAGATATATTCAATTTTTGACAATATGAAGTTCAAAGAATACTTCATAAACTTAAGATAAAATATATTTGTAAATATGAAGTACTTTGATAACTTAATAAAGATATTGTTTTTGGTTAAAAGAACCAATATGTGAAATCATTAAAATAAAAAATAACTTTGTTCTAACAAACTCCCCATTTTTGATGATTTCAATTCAAAATAGTTTTTGAGGCAAGATTTTAAGAAAGAAGTTTTCCGATCAAAAATTTGATCTATCCTTTGTAAGCAACACTTTTTTAAGCAATAATCATAAGACATTAAGAGAAGCTAAGGAACAAGAGATTTTTAAAAGGATTTTTAAATCTCCCCCTATCATTATGCCAAGTAAACCATAAGCATTAAAGCCACAAAAGCACAAAAGGTTGTAGCTTTTTAAACCATAACTTTTCAAAAATAGCTCAAAAAGATAAAGAGCATTAAAGCTCCCCCTGTCAATATTCACAAATCTCAACATATTCATAAGAGCAACACCATGCAATATATAGCTTATTCAATAAGCTTTTTACCAAGCCTTTACCAACGTGAGCTTTTTCTAGCTCTTCTTAACATTGAGCTTTTTCTAGCTCAAGCTTTTTACCATTGAACTCTTTAGCTCATTATATTTTTCTCCCCCTTTGAAATCATCAAAAAGACCATTAGCATGATAAAATATCAAATATATATCAATGAAGCGCATGAAAACATGCAATATCCATAATAAATAAAAGCAACATGCTAAGAGATTAAAAGTCTAGAATCTTAAAAACATAGAAACAAAAAAAAGTCAATATTGATCTGACGAGAATCAAGCTACGGTTAAGAGTTCTTTGATGAACTTCTTGAGTTTTCCAACAGATTTTTTGAGCTTGCTATTTTCCTCCTTAAGCTCTTCATTATTGCGCCTAAGTTCATCATAGTCGGCTTGATAGCGTTCGGTAAGATGCTCAATCCTGTCATAAAATTCACGGTGACTACTACTATCATCACTATGATCATCAATGCCAGTATTACCCACCGAAACACAATGATCACCGCCCACCGCCAAATTTTCAGCTTCAATGTCATCAAAGATATCATCCGGAGCTTGAGAGGTGGATGCTCTAGCATGGCCTTTAGCTGACTTGGCAGGATGCTTTTGCACGTTCCTACGCATCCAAAGAATTTGTTGGACATTATCATTGTCAAAATAATGTGCAATGACTTTGGAATTGAGCTCGAAGGGAGAAAGACCGGATTGGAGGAGAAGCTTGCAATTCAAATTGCCCAACGCAAATTGTTTGGAACCCAATGTAACAGCATCTATAAAACATTGAATAAACACGGCTCCATAGTTTACCAATTCGCCCTTTTTGATTTTATATGTCAAGAAATAGTCCATATTACTTGAAAATTTGACGGATTTCCCACAAACACGATACAAAACAATAAGTGAGATAATCCGTAACTCATCTGTCATTGATTGGGTTGTGAATTCCGGCATAACACCCAAAAAAGTCATAACCTCCTCAAACGTTACTCCCAATTTCCTATTATCCCAATGTATACACGAAACATAGTCCCAACCTCCTTCACGCACACCGAATAACCGACAAATATCATCGGAGTCCAACAAAAATGACGCCCTTTCACAAACGAATTCAACACTATTGGTTATTATCAACATCAAATTCAATGAACATATTGGAATAAAAATACTTAATAACCTCATCGTCATACATGATAAATGGATGTTCCCACAAATTCATCCATTCTTGAGCAATAAAGAAATCACGAATATACGAAAATTTATCCGAAAAAGTCCCAAAATGACAAATCTTTGTCCTACCAATTTGTTTGTTTGAAAACACCAAATCATCATAGATATTTTTACCAAATTTTGTGAATAAACAACAGTGGATTAGCACCACTACGAGTTTTGAGATAAAATAGATTTTTTACTTTTAACCCATTTGACATTGTCTTTCACAATCGTTGCTCGTAGAGAAGTAATATGGGCCCAAGAAAGTTGAGGATTTGCATTACCGTGTTGCCCTTGTGCCGTTTCTCATTGGTTAGCTCGTATTTCCCATTGTTCCACCTCTGATTGGCAATTTGATGAAGAACTCTCTCCGGTCCTTTTTCTCTTTTGGGCAGAAGATGAACCAGTGAAATTCTTGGGAGGTGCCATATATATGAAATTCTCAAGAATTTGAAGAGATTAGCAATGAGAATTAACAAATTTAATGAACTATAAAGGAAGATTGAAGAAAAGGGATAATATTTCGCACTTTAGGGTTTTAAAAAGAAGAAGAAGAGAAAACAAAACTAGAGGACGGACGAGTTTTTAATAAAACTCTGTACGTATAGCGACCGACCGCTGTACATGGCCGACCGGTGCCTAGAGACAACGATCAGTCGCTATAAACAGCGACATGTGCCTATTTTCAGTATAAAATTTTGTCCGAATTTTAAGTTTTGAAAAATAGATTTTTCACCCCAAACTTCTCTAATGAAATTATATTGCTAAAAAATAAATATAGATTTTATTAGTACCAGAAAATATCGAGTATGTTGATTGAAATCAATTTTCTTTTGAAAAATAAGACAGGTAGCATATACTATGCTTTGCAAAACTAAAATAAGTTTGATAAATCATGTAAGTCCTAATGTGCTTATTTTAAAGCTATATAAGGTCTCCTTCGAACTTTAAAAATCCAAGAGTTATATAATTGAGACCTCATTTCTTGAAAAATATATAGAAATGTGAATTTGATGACCAATATATGAATTTTGAAAATAAAATCTGTGAAGCCCCGATTTTCTCGAAGCTATTAATTGATCCTTATTGTCGTTTATACTTTTGATCGACTATTTTACCGCGTCATTTTGACGGGTAATTATTAATAATATATACATTTTATATTTTATTTTCATTTTATTTAATTACTTGTGATCATGATCTTCATTAATTCTATTTTGCATTTATGATCACTTGATTGATCATTATTACTATTTTTGTATTTATTAGCCACCTTAGAATTTTAAGAGACTATTTATTTTAGAGACTTTTACCTTATAGAATTAAGATTTTGATTTAGATTAAGTGATCATGAGACTTACAAGTGATCAAGGAAATCACTAATTATTTTGGAGATTGATATATTTCATCTATTATCATCAAATTTGGGACAAAAAAATATATGGAATTACCATATTGCCATTATAGTGGACGGCCATGGTGGATATTTTTGGAGTAAAAATATCATCCAACTCTTGTACACCTACACCTTATATAAGTCATCTTGTGTATAATTATATCATTAATTCAAACATTATACACATCATCTCTCACATTACTTCTTTAATATTTTTTTTGCCAGCATGTTGGAAGTCTTCCAACATTCCATTCAAACCAAGTCTTGCCCATACCTTTGAGCTTCAAATTGTCTCCCATGCATGAGGCAAAATGCAAGACACAAATTTGAACAAAAATTTCTCCCTCTCTCCTTGGTGTGGACAGCCATATGGCCTCATTACACAAAAAAATTCATATCATTTTCATCTAACACATTTATTCTCTAGCAAAACTCCTCCTCCTTCTGTCTAAAAACTCCCAACTTCTCTCTACTCTTCCTCTCACTTTCTTCTTCAATACTTAGAAAATTTTCAACATTTTCCTCCTATTCTTCACAAAAATCGAACCAAACTATACCAAGGTAAGAAATTTTATCTTCAATCCATTTTTGGATATCACATTGTTCATCTCTTCCACCTTCTTAACTTAAGCTTGAATTTGGTTTATAGGTACATTTAGAAGACCTTAAAGATTAGAGCTTGATAACATTTTTGAAGAAGGACCTCAAGCTTGAAGAAGAAATAGTAGAGGAATTTAGACTACAAGGTAAGAATTGAGTACTAGACCCCTTCTTTCTTCTTCTTCTTTCTATTTTTTCTTCTTTTTAACACCCCTTTTTCATTTTTGAGAAATAGGGGCTGACCTTAGGTGATTTTGGAGTTGAGCCAAAATTTCCAATTTTTAAGCTTCAACTAGTCTCCAAACACCTACTACACAAGGTAAATTGTAGTCCTTCTCCTTTCCTTATTTCCTTCTTTTTCTCCTTAATTTTTCTCTCATTTTTCTAACTTCAAAATTTGATATTTCTTTTGAATTAGGGGCTGACCTAAGAAGCCTCATCCAAAAATTGTGAAATTATCCTTTTATTTCACAATTTCCAATTTTAAGGTGGGTGGAAAAATATTTTCCAACTTTTAGGTGTTTTGATTAAATGCATGTAGAAAATTTGATCATGAGCCTTGAGATATATATAATATATGTATTGCATGTCAATTTTATGTAACAAGTCATGAAAATTCTCAAGAGTTGCTCAAAATTACTATTTATTGAATTTTAGGTGCATGCATGTACACTTTAATGTTCTATTTGATGAATTCTTGTATGTATTGGACATACATGTGTATGATCTTTAAAATTTATGTTTTGGATGCCTTATAACCTGGAAAAGTCGAGCATAATTGATTAAATTTCAATTTTGGACTTAAAAATGTAAAAATGGAAAGTTGGTGGACTAAATTGCAAGAAAATAAAAGTTAAAGGACCCCTCTGCAAATTTCGAAATTTGGGACTGTACTCAGGTTCAAAAATGACTTTTGGAAATTTTAATAAAGTTTTAAGAGTTTTAAGATAAATAAAATCAACCTTTAAAAGCCCAAGGACTAGACTGTAAAATTTTGAAAGTTTAAGGGCTACTTTGCAATTTTTAAAACTGTACCAGACCTTAACTTTAAAATTTGAAATTTTTACTCTTAAGGTACTGGGAATTACATATTTTAAAAGTATTCCAAAAACCCAAGTGGTTAGGGCTTGGAAAACAATATTTCTAAATTGAGGGACTAATGTGTAAAATACTAAACTTGAGGACCCAAATAAAATTTCCAGGACTTATGCAGCCCATGCACCTGGAAATACTAACTTAACTATAACTTAATTATATTTTGGACCCAAGGTTCAAATTTCATAACAATTGGACCCCTAAAAGCCTTAAAGGCAATTATTTCAAAATGGGACAAAAATGATATTTTCAAAAGTTAAAGGACCTACACATATTTCTTTTAAAAACTGCTTTTGTCCCAATATCCTACTAACCTTAGTGATATTTTCCAACTGGAATCACATTAAAAGCCCTTCCGGTTTGTGAGTTCCGAATTTTTAAAACTTAAGGTCCGAATTGGCAATTTTTACAAATTTGGGGCCAATGTGAGAATTTTTCAAAATCTAGACTTCAAAATTTTAAACTGAATCTCTGGACAATTTGGAGAATTTAGGAACTGACCTCTTAATTTTTCAAAGTCGGGATATTTATTTATTCAATTTTTAACCCCAAAAGTGTTAGTTTTTACAAAACGGGGCTAAATTACAATTTTTCTTTTATAAAGGTCCTAACTCAAATTATTTTCTATTTTACTAAAATAGCCCTAGACCCTCTGACTTGGAGATTTAATTAAAGTATTTTATTTTCTCAAAACCCTTGACTTATCGGATCGATTTGACCGATTAATACCCGATCACGGAGCGACTTCCTCGCCTTGCGATTTTGAATCTATAACGGGACTTATGTTCCACCTAATCTTTCAAGATATCGAAGATTGCTTATCCTTCCGATGATCATCTTCATCCAAATACTCCACCAACGCCATAATTGCCACTCGCGTTTTTCAAATTTTTTCTAAAATCGCTTCCTCGAATCAATAATACTCATTTTGCCTGGTTGATTGCTGTACATGTAATTACTTTCTGTCTCGAGTCAACTTGGTGTGTCGAGCTCACGATCTCCGGAATGGATACGTCGGGGATGGGAGGCGGCTCTGTTTGCCATTCCACTCTTCCGCCCCATCGCCCTAATCCCGCAGGCGAGGGACGGAGTTTGTCCGAGGGAAGCGGGGTCATAGTACCTAAGGTATAATCATGATTATGACAGATCCGAGCCTTGCAAGCTCCATTTTGTGGATTTTGTCTTTGCCTACGGAGCGATAAGGTGCGGTCTTGGACCATACCGACCGGGAGTTACAAGGAAGAACGAAGGAATTGCTGTTCGATCCACACGATTCCGGAGTTATCGGACCCGTTTTGGTTGGCGTTACATTTCCCGCACGCAACCGCTACACTGTTTTGCATTGGTTGGCGCTACAAACCGCACGCAACCATTATTTGCCTTGCATTGGAATTGGCGTTACACTTCCGCACGTAATCCTACTGTCTTGTTGAATCACATAGTGCTGTGTGACCATGAACATTTCTTGAATCGTATAAGTATATTATTTAAATATTTTATCACGACGCTTATGAATTGTGTGTGAATCCATGCATCATACTCACGCGTTTTCATATAACTATTTTCTCACATTAACTATATTGTGCCACACTTGCACCACGATCACCCCATCCATTTGAGATTTTGTCTCATCCCCACCTATTTTCTAACCTTAGATGAGGATTTCGTTGAGGATGCGGAACAGGCTCGGGATTGAGACCTTGTACTACGCTTGTTGGATTTTAGTATTTCTTCTTGTTGTTGGACTATTGTATTTCTTTCTATTCGGGTTGTAATTAAAGGGCGTAAGACCCTTTGACTTTAAGTTACTATTTTGTTGATTTTCGGGTTGTAATTTGGATGATGGGTTGTAGACTTTAAGTTGTACTTGTACTTGTTATTTATTCATTTTGCTATTTAGACTCTGTCTCATTGGGTTCTCGTTGATATTTGTCCGGATTGTTTGGTTATTGTATTTAAGTTGTGGATCGTTCGTCGCGTCCCGTTTGGCGCGTGAGTTAGAGTGGTATCGAGCTCGGCTAGTAAGATGGAAACTTACACCGAAAGTGACCCGGATAGGACCTCGATGCGTGTTTTGGGTATTACCGCGACTTGACCGATTAAGTGTGAAATCGATTTCAAATTGGCATAGAACCGTCTTATTGATATTTGAACTAAGTTAGAACGCATACTTTGAGATTTCATAGTCATACTTGTTTTGACTTAGTTGATTCTTGACTGATTTTCCTTATTCATTCTTCCTTATTCTCTTCTTATCTTTCCTCTACCTTTGGTGATCCACCTTAGTTTTGTTGTTACTTTCCCTGCAATATCACTTGCTTTACGCGAATAGTTATTGTATTCATTTACTCGTGAATCGCAACTAACGCTTCAAGATACTGAGAATGGCCGAACATCGAGGACGTGGGAGACTCGTCGCGTTCCACGAGGAGTTGATGATGTACCCAGGGACCGGGTACCCTCTCCGAATTATCACCACCTCCTCCACCGCTTTGCAGAGACAATCGACCGCACAAGCCTTACAAAGAAATCTGGTTTTTATGAGGCAACGGCGAGCCTCAACCCCGTGCTCGAACCCGCCGGAGAGGCGAACGATCGCACGTTGGAGCGATTCTGCGGTTCGACCCACCAACCTTCTTGGGAGAGCGGACGATGTGAAAGCAGAAGAATGGATAGAGAAGTCGGAGAATATCTTCAATGCTCTTCAATACTCCGACGAAAGCGAGAGTCACACTCATTTGTATTTTCGCCTGGAATCGGCCTTAGAGACCGGTGGGGCGGTTGAAAGGAGATGGGAACATGACCGAGTAATCGTCGAGAACATGGGGAAATTTCTTGGCCGAGTTCAATGAACAAGATATTCCACAGGTTGTGAAAGAAGCACGCCGAGATGAATTTCACAGATTGAGGCAAGGGAATCTAATCGTAGCTCGATGAGTCCGATTTCACCGATTGTCCAAGTATGATCCGGGGACAATCAAGATCAAGAGGATAAGCTTTACAAGTTCACTCGAGGATTGAACCCGGAACTGAAAACAATCGTTGATCGTTGAATCGGCAACCTACTCACCATGAGTAAAGGCGGCTCTCCGCATTTAGTGGGGATCGAACCGTATTGGGATGATTCAGAGAATAGGCCATCGAATAGTCTTAAGAGGGGGTTGTGGGACAGCCATCTAAACCGCCCGCTAAGTTTTGAAGGGACCGATTAATAAAACAGAGACAAAGGAAAGAGACCAGTGCAAGGAAAGCGGGTCAAAAGTGTGCACATTGCCGAAACCGGGACATACCGCCAACGATCGTTGGCGTAAACAAGGAAGGTGTTTGTGGTAGTAATGTCGACACCGTGCAAGATTGCCAGTACAATGACCAAACTATACAGCGCAAACGCAGGCGAGAAATGGCCAGGGTAATCGGGCAAGGATGCCCGCCGAGCATTTGCACTAGCCAGACAGGAGGCTCCGGAGGCAACAGATGTGGTGGAAGGTACGCCTAGTATCTAACCACTACGCTAAAATATTGTTCGACCCTAGATCAACGCATTCATTTGTTGCACCGCATTTTGTACACAAACTGCATGCATGCATGGAACATATGCCTATATGTTTAGAAGTGTCAACTCATATGGGTGCAAGTCAAATAACATATATTATCTATAATGCATGCGAAGTTAAGATTCTTTGAGATAAACTTTCTGCCCGATTTGATCTTATTACCTATATCCGAATACGACGTGATATTGGGAATGAATAGTTATCGCACACCATGCACAAATGGACTGCCATAACAAGTCCATTAAGCTATGTGAACCCGGAAAACCCGAAGTGGAAATTTCGGGAAGGGCACGAGTTAAGATTGCCCCAATCATTTCAGCAATGAAAGCAAGGAGGGCGATCACTAGAGGGGCTCAGGGGTACTTGGCGTTTGTAATTAACAAACCCAAGATTGAAACACAAATCAACCAAGTACCTATAGTATCAGCATATACGGATGTATTTCCACAAGAACTCACCACTGTCCCCTCCGGATAGGGAAGTCGAGTTCACCATCGTGTTGCCAGGACTCGCCCGATTGCTTAACACCGTATAGAATGGCTCCTCTTGAGTTACAGGAGTTGAAAACGCAATTACAAAAACTGATGGAGGTGGGATTTATCCGATTGAGTACGTCTCCGTGGGGAGCACCTGTGCTGTTCGTCAAAAAGAAGGATGGTACATTAAGACTATGTATAGACTATCGTGGTCTTAATAGCGTGACCATCAAGAACAAATATCCCCTCCCGAGGATAGACGAACTATTTGATCAACTTCAAGGAGAAACGGTGTACTCGAAGTTTGATTTAGAGCAAGGATATTACCAACTGAAGATCCGCGAGGAAGACATTTCCAAAACTGCATTTCAAACCCGATATGGGCACTACGAGTTTGTAGTAATGCCTTTCGGTCTGACGAATGCACCAGCAGCATTTATGGACCTGATGCATCGAGTCTTCCAACCTTATTTGGATCAATTCGTAGTGATATTCATTGATGACATACTCGTATACTCTAAGTCTAGAGAAGAGCACGAACGTCATCTGAAAATCATTTTAGAGACACTACGAGAACATAAGCTGTATGCCAAATTTAGCAAGTGCGAATTTTGGCTTAGTGAAGTCGTGTTCTTGGGACATATAGTATCCAAAGACTTTGGGATTGCGGTGGATCCTTCGAAAGGCTGAGGCAGACGGTGGTTGAATGGAAATAACCCGAGTCAGTAAAGGAAATCGAAGTTTCTAGGACTATTTGGATATTATCGAAGATTTATCCAGGACTTCTCCAAGATATAGGACCACTCACTCGACTAACCCATAAGCAAGTCAAGTTTGAGTGGAATGACAAGTGCGAGGCGAGTTTCCAAGAGTCAAGAAACGACTTACTACAGACTCAGTCTTAGCCCTTCCAAAGGGAATCGAAAACTTTGTCGTCTACAGTGATGCATCAAAAGAAGGACTAGGAGCAGTGCTAATGCAGGAAGGAAAAGTTATCGCTTATGCATCACGAAAACTCAAGCCGTATGAGGCCAATTATCCAACGCATGACTTGGAATTGGCAACAATAGTGTTCGCGTTGAAGAAATGGAGGCACTATCTCTACGGAGCAACATTCATGGTTTTCACGGATCATAAGAGCTTGAAGTACCTATTCTCTCAGAAAGACCTCAATCTGAGGCAACGGAGATGGATGGAGTTGATTGAGGACTATCACTTTGATATTCAATACCATCCCGGGAAAGCTAACGTCGTAGCGGACGCTCTAAGCGGCGAGCTTAGCGGACTTATGATTCGAGAGTGGGAATCATTAAAAGAGCTGAGCAATTGGAATCTGACGCGAGAACCAATACTCGATTTCATGTGCTAACATTTGATTATACCCAATATTTGAATGAGATCAAAGAAGCACACGAGAAAGATACACATCTTCAAAAGCGAAGGAGAAGATACTTAAAGGAGAAAGATCGAGAATTCTCGGTACGAAGATGGAGTTATCGGGTTCCGGAATCGAGTGTGTCTTAGAATGACGAGCGGATCGGGAATAGAATCTAGCAGAGGCACACCGTTCAAAATACACTATACATCCTGGAGGAAACAAAATGTATAAGGATTTGAAAAGGAGTTATTGGTGGGTAAACATGAAAAACCAGGTAGCAGAATTCGTTACGAGATGTTTGACTTGTCAATGAGTAAAAGAGAACACCAACGACCATCGGTTTACTACAACCGTTGAGAATTCCCAAGTGGAAATGGGAACATATAACGATGGACTTCGTGCGGATCTACCAAGGACCGGAGGAGGCCATGATGCTATTTGGGTAGTTGTAGACCGACTCACGAAATCGCACACTTTTTACCCATCAAGAAAAGCGATAGCTTGCGAGAAACTTGCCTGAGACTTATATCGAGAAATCATTCGACCGCATGGAATACCGGTCGATATAGTATCCGACAGAGACCCGAGGTTTGTCTCCAGTTTTGGAAGTGCTTGCACGAGGAATTGGGTACCTCACTAAGTTTCAAAGACAAAGAAGACATCAACAAACCGATGGACGATCTGAGCGAACAATTCAAACCCTTGAAGATATGTTGCGAGCCTGCACCTTGGATTTTCAAGAAAGTTGGGATTCGCACTTACCATTAGCCGAGTTCGCCTACAATAACAGTTATCAGGCCACGATTGGGATGGCACCCTACGAGGCATTGTATGAGCGAAAATATAGATCCCCACTACACTGGGAGATTGATGACCAATGGACTCCGAAAGAGAAGCGAAAGTCGCTCTCGATTCCAAAGGTCGACTTAGTTTAGGAGGCCATGGAGAAGGTCAAGCTGATCAAGGAGCGGATTCGCACAGCTCAGAGTCGCCAAAAGAGTTACGCAGACAAGAGAAGAAAGGATTTGGAATTTGAAGTCGGTGATGAAGTATTTCTCAGACTCTCACCACGGAAAAGATTGATCAATCCGAAGAAAGGAGGCAAGTTGAGTCCGAGATATGTTGGACCTTACAAGATTTTACAGAGGATCGGGAAGTTAGCCTACAGACTCGAGTTACCAACACCATATGCGGGAATGCACGATGTATTCCACGTATCGAGATTGAAGAAGTATCAACCAGATCCCGAGCATATCATCACTCGAGATACTCCTCCTCTAATGGAAAACCTATCCTACACCGAGAGGCCGATCCAGATCATTGATCAGCAAGTACGACAGTTGCGTAAGAGAGAAATTCCGATGGTTAAAGTGGTGTGGCAGAACCACAACCGAGACGAAGACGCAACGTGGGAGATGGAAGAAGACATGAGGAATCAATATCCAGAACTATTCTGAAGAGAATTTGGGGACCAAATTCTTTTAAGGAGGGGAGGATGTGAAGCCCCGATTTTTCCGAAACTATTAATTGATCCTTATTGTCGTTTATACTTTTGATCGACTATTTTACCGCGTCATTTTGACGGGTAATTATTAATAATATATACATTTTATATTTTATTTTATTTTATTTAATTACTTGTGATCATGATCTTCATTAATTCTATTTTGCATTTATGATCACTTGATTGATCATTATTACTATTTTTGTATTTATTAGCCACCTTAGAATTTTAAGAGACTATTTATTTTAGAGACTTTTACCTTATAGAATTAAGATTTTGATTTAGATTAAGTGATCATGAGACTTACAAGTGATCAAGGAAATCACTAATTATTTTGGAGATTGATATATTTCATCTATTATCATCAAATTTGGGACAAAAAAAAAATATATGGAATTACCATATTGTCATTATAGTGGACGGCCATGGTGGATATTTTTGGAGTAAAAATATCATCCAACTCTTGTACACCTACACCTTATATTAGTCATCTTGTGTATAATTATACCATTAATTCAAACATTATACACATCATCTCTCACATTACTTCTTTAATATTTTTTTTGCCAACATGTTGGAAGTCTTCCAACATTCCATTCAAACCAAGTCTTGCCCATACCTTTGACCTTCAAATTGTCTCCCATGCATGAGGCAAAATGCAAGACACAAATTTGAACAAAAATTTCTCCCTCTCTCCTTGGTGTGGACGGCCATATGGCCTCATTACACAAAAAAATTCATCTCATTTTCATCTAACACATTTATTCTCTAGCAAAAATCCTCCTCCTTCTCTCTAAAAACTCCCAACTTCTCTCTACTCTTCCTCTCACTTTCTTCTTCAATACTTAGAAAATTTTCAACATTTTCCTCCTATTCTTCACAAAAATCGAACCAAACTATACCAAGGTAAGAAATTTTATCTTCAATCCATTTTTGGATATCACATTGTTCATCTCTTCCACCTTCTTAACTTAAGCTTGAATTTGGTTTGGAGGTACATTTAGAAGACCTTGAAGATTAGAGCTTGATAACATTTTTGAAGAAGGACCTCAAGCTTGAAGAAGAAATAGTAGAGGAATTTAGACTACAAGGTAAGAATTGAGTACTAGACCCCTTCTTTCTTCTTCTTTCTATTTTTCTTCTTTTTATCACCCCTTTTTCATTTTTGAGAAATAGGGGCTGACCTTAGGTGATTTTGGAGTTGAGCCAAAATTTCCAATTTTTAAGCTTCAACTAGTCTCCAAACACCTACTACACAAGGTAAAGTGTAGTCCTTCTCCTTTCCTTATTTCCTTCTTTTTCTCCTTAACTTTTCTCTCATTTTTCTAACTTCAAATTTTGATATTTTTTTTTTGAATTAGGGGCTGACCTAAGAAGCCTCATCAAAAAATTGTGAAATTATCCTTTTATTTCACAATTTCCAATTTTAAGGTGGGTGGAAAAATATTTTCCAACTTTTAGGTGTTTTGATTAAATGCATGTAGAAAATTTGATCATGAGCCTTGAGATATATATAATCTATGTATTGCATGTCAATTTTATGTAACAAGTCATGAAAATTCTCAAGAGTTGCTCAAAATTACTATTTATTGAATTTTAGGTGCATGCATGTACACTTTAATGTTCTATTTGATGAATTCTTGTATGTATTGGACATACATGTGTATGATCTTTAAAATTTATGTTTTGGATGCCTTATAACCTGGAAAAGTCGAGCATAATTGATTAAATTTCAATTTTGGACTTAAAAATGTAAAAATGGAAAGTTGGTAGACTAAATTGCAAGAAAATAAAAGTTAAAGGACCCCTCTGAAAATTTCGAAATTTGGGACTGTACTCAGGTTCAAAAATGACTTTTGGACATTTTAATAAAGTTTTAAGAGTTTTAAGATAAATAAAATCAACCTTTAAAAGCCCAAGGACTAGACTATAAAATTTTGAAAGTTTAAGGGCTACTTTGCAATTTTTAAAACTGTACCAGACCTTAACTTTAAAATTTGAAATTTTTACTCTTAAGGTACTGGGAATTACATATTTTAAAAGTATTCCAAAAACCCAAGTGGTTAGGGCTTGGAAAACAATTTTTCTAAAATTGAGGGACTAATGTGTAAAATACTAAACTTGAGGACCCAAATGAAATTTCCAGGACTTATGCAGCCCATGCACCTGGAAATACTAACTTAACTATAACTTAATTATATTTTGTACCCAAGGTTCAATTTTCATAACAGTTGGACCCCTAAAAGCCTTAAAGGCAATTATTTCAAAATGGGACAAAAATGATATTTTCAAAAGTTAAAGGACCTACACATATTTCTTTTAAAAACTGCTTTTGTCCCAATATCCTACTAACCTTAGTGACATTTTTCAACTGGAATCACATTAAAAGCCCTTCTGGTTTGTGAGTTCCGAATTTTTAAAACTTAAGGTCCGAATTGGCAATTTTTACAAATTTGGGGCCAATGTGAGAATTTTTCAAAATATCGCCTTCAAAATTTTAAAAACCTGAATCTCTGGACAATTTGGAGAATTTAGAAACTGACCTCTTAATTTTTCAAGGTCGGGATATTTATTTATTTAATTTTTAACCCCAAAGGTTTTGGTTTTTACAAAATGGGGTTAAATTGTAAATTTTCTTTTATAAAGGACCTAACTCAAATTATTTTCCATTTTACTAAAATAGCCCTGGACCCTCTCACTTGGAGATTTAATTAAAGTATTTTATTTTCTCAAAACCCTTGACTTATCGGATCAATTTGACCGATTAATACCCGATCGCGGAGCGACTTTCTCGCCTTGCGATTTTGAATCTATAACGGGACTTATGTTCCACCTAATCTTTCAAGATATCAAAGATTGCTTATCCTTCCGATGATCATCTTCATCCAAATACACCACCAACGCCATAATTGCCACTCGCGTTTTTCAAATTTTTTTCTAAAAACTGCTTCCCTGAATCAATAATACTCGACTACCTGGTTGACTGCTTGTACATGTAATTACTTTCCTGCCCGAGTCAACTTGGTGTGTCGAGCTCACAATCGGAATGGATACGTCGGGGGGATGGAACCGGCAGCTCGGCTGCTATTCCACTCTTAAAGGCCCCATTGTCCTAATCCCCAACCGAGGGACGAGTTTGTCCAAGGGAAGCGGGTCGTAGTACCCGAGGTATAATCATGATTATGACAGATCCGAGCCTTGCAAGCTCCACATTGTGGATTTTGTCTTTGCCTACGGAGTGATAAGGTGTCGGTCTTGGACCATACCGACCGGGAGTTACAAGGAAGAACGAAGGAATCACTGCGATCCACACGATTCGAGTTATCGAACCCGTTTTGGTTGGCGTTACATTTTACGCAACCGCTACCTGCTTTTGCATTGGTTGGCACTACAAATCCGTACTCAACCATTATTTGCCTTGCATTGGGATTGGCGTTACACTTCCGCATACGCAATCCTACTGTCTTATTTGAATCACATAGTGCCTGTGTGACCATGAACTGTTTCTTGAACTGTATAAGTATATTATTTAAATATTTTATCACGACGCTTGCGAACTGTGTGTGAATCCATGCATCATACTCACGCGTTTTCATATAACTATTTTCTCACATTAACTATATTGTGCCACACTTGCACACGATCACCCCATCCACTGAGATTTCTGTCTCATCCCCACCTATTTTCTAACCTTAGATGAGGATTTCGTTGAGGATGCGGAACCGGTTCGGGATTGAGACCTTGTACTACGCTTGTTGGATTCGTTACTTCTTCTTGTTGTTGTTGGACTATTGTATTTCTTTCTATTCGGGTTTGTAACTAAAGGGCGTAGGACCCTTTGACTTTAAGTTACTATTTTGTTGATTTTCGGGTTGTAATTTGGATGATGGGTTGTAGACTTTAAGTTGTACTTGTACTTGTTATTTATTCCGCTGCTATTTAGACTCTGTCTCATTGGGTTCTCGTTGATATTTGTCTGGACTGTTTGGTTATTGTATTTAGGTTGTGGATCGTTCGTCGCGTCATGTTTGGGGCGTGACAAAATCAAAACTATGCACATTAATTATTAAATGGCTCAAAAATATAATTGAAAAAAATGAGGCTAACTCTAATAAAAAAAATATAAGAAGGAGAGAAGAGTTACCAATGTTGCTATTGCCAAGGGTTGTATCTTTCCTATTGTTGATCATAAGTATACCTTCTTCTTGAGGTATGATTTTGTTGAAATTATTTTCTCCTTTGATCATATGGCGCGATCATTTGTTATCTATTGATCATTTTAAATTTTCTTTGACCATTGTTGTGTCGAGTACCTAAGATAAAATCATTTTGTGGTACCCTCAAGTGTTGGATCCATTGGTATTAGCATTGAGACTTTTAGGTCTCCAATAATAATATGAGTTATTTCTAGCTCGACAAGTATTTGTTGTATGTCCACTTTTACCACAATAAAAACATGTAATAATTTTAGAAGCATGATGATTGACATAAGTAAAAGTGGGTACTTGGTTTCTTTTCATATCTTGGTAACATTTGACTTATAATCAAGTCCTAATTTCAAATGATCGCTACGCTGTACATCAAGAATTTTGGTGATTTTATCGGCTCATCATATCCTTTTTCATGCAATTAATATCCTTAATAAAAGTTCCATTTTCTTTTTCAAAGTATCTAACCTTTTCAAGTGTAATATTATGAGCACTAGTAAGAGATTCATAAGAGAATGTAAACATTCTTTTTCTATTTTCATGCTATTAAACTTTTTTTTCAAAAGCTTGTATTTAACAATCATATTTTGAAACTCATTTTGCAATTCATCATAATCATTTTACAATTCATTAATGAAAGAGATAGAAGAATTAGAGTGTACCTCATTGTCTTCATTGACTCCCATTAGACATTGCTCGGTTCCTTCATCATCGGATGTTACAAGAAGCTCGTCCCATATTTTGGCTTCGACTTTGGCATTCAAGGCTTTTAATTTTCTTTGAAATTGCTTCTTCTTCCTTTGTTCTTCCTCCTATTTTGGATAATCGATAACATAGTGTCTGGGTGTTCCGCACTTAAAGCAAGACTTATTTCTCGCTTTTCTTTCCTTGTTTTTATTTACAAATTTTGTAATTTTCTAACAAACATCTTCATCTTCATCTACATCTTCCTCATCACTTGAATATTAATTTTTTGATTTTGAGGCGAGACCTTTTGGAGTTAATTCAATATTCGGTTGAGAAGTATATGCTCTTGAATTACTCCTTTAATTGGTGTGGACTTCATAGATGAGAAGATTGCCGATAAACTCATCACAATTTAGAGTTTCTGCGATAGCCGTAATTTTTCAGACCAAGAGGTGGGAAGAGCATTTAAGATTTTTGTAACTTTATCCTCTTCGTAAATAATTTTTTCGAGTGTCAATAAAGGATTAATAATGTTGTCAAACCTTTCCACCATTTTGGAGATATTTTCTCCATTATTCATATTGAAATTTTTTAACTCTTTGACCAACATGGTCTTTTGAGTTCGTTTCACTTTTTTAGTGCCATCATAGATAAATTCTAATTTTGTTCACACATCATGAGCGGATCGAATTCCTCTAATACGATTATACTCCATAGTGGTAAGAGAACAATGAAGAACTTTAAGAGCTTTACCGTTTAAGGAGAATATTTTTTTGTCTTCATCATCAAAATTCTTGAAAACTTTAGGAGTTTGAGTTCCGTCATCCTTTTTCTTCATTGAGATTGAAACTCCGTTTATGATCATGTTCCAAATATCGAATTCGTAACCTTCTAAGAAGCACTCCATTCTATCTTTCCAAAAAGATACTTGTTGGAGTAAAAAATGGGCGGCCTATTGGATGAAGCACCAGTTAGAATATAGTGATGCGTGTAAAATAAACGTGTATTTTGGGGCTTAAAATGATATATATTGGATGCATTTGCACGCATATTTAGTGTGTTTTTACTTGGTTTCCTTGGAGGGGCAACTACGTATTCTTGTGAATTTTTATAGGAAACGGAGCTTAATCAAAGAAATATCAGTTGATAGGCCCGGATAGAACTTACGAGTGCGAAGAGAAAATCAAAAAGATGAAGAAACCAGACGAAAACATGTCACACGGCCGGACCATGAGGTACCACACGGTCGTGTGACAATACCCGTGTGAAAACGACATGTCCGTGTGAAAAAGGGAAGAAACAAGGGGCGGAACCAAGTTGCATGGTCGGACCGTATGGGACCCACATGGGTGTGTGGAATTGGTCAGCATAAAACCCACACGACCGTGTGAGGCTACACGGCCAGGCCACGTGGGACTCTGCCATGCGTTTTTCGGAGTCCTTTTCCCGTTTCGACTCTACAAGTGATCTCTCTAAGCATCTATAAAAGGGACCCAAGGCTTGCACGAAAGTAACAACATTCATACAACATACAACACACCAAAATACACAAGAACACAAGATCAAAGGTCTTCTGAGAGAGGAGAGCTAGGTTACGAAGAACACCACAAGGCCTTTCGCATCTATGGAAGCACAAGAGCTTTGAAGGCTTGGAAGGATAATCCATCCTGACACGAAGGGGTTTTCTTTCTTAGTTTAGATCTCTTGTCTGTGCTTAAATGATGTCAAAATATTGATTCCAAGTTTTTCTATAATTGTTTTTATCAATGTTAGGCTAATCTTTCGGATCTTAAGGCATAATCAAAACTGTGGATTCATGTTAAATCTTGATTAATTGCTTTCTTAATTGATTCATGTGTTATATTTTATGAATTCGAGTGCTTATTCTTAATTGTCAATTATCTGATCAATAATTTGCATGTCATACTTGTTAGTCCATAATCCGTAAGGTGAGTTCTAGCAAGACGAAAATAGAATTCAGACATAAATAGGGTAATGTATCGGGAGACTACTTCTGTTTGTGGGGAGTATTTCAATTCGAAGATCTTTTGAGAGTTAATAATAGCTGTGATGGATCGGGAGGCCTCAATTATTATTAATCTACTATTTATGCATCACCCGAGAGGGAGAATAAACTATTTTAGGAATTGAACCCATAGAAACACATGATTGGTTATTGAAACTTTAATTGGATTTAATATTGAAGAAACATGTTGAGATTATGTGCCTAAGGTTGCTTCCGTGGTTGTTGAAAATACTTTTGGGGTTCGTAAATTTATTTGTTTTTCTGTTATTTTCGATTTTTACTTAAACAATTGATATTCGGTCGCTTCAGTAAAATTGGAATGCGATGTTATTATAGCCTAAGTGTTTCACAAATCAATCCCTAAGGAATACGACATTGCTTCCAATTATTCTATAAACTACATTGTACACTTCCAGTATAGAGATCCAAATATTTTTGGCGAACAAATAGCTCTCATTCGTAACCATGGATCTTTTTCTCTTTACTCGCAAAGATTAACTGAGCTTGCCAAATAGTGGCTCTCATACCACTTGTTAGTCCAAGTGCCTACTAAAATTTAGAGGGGTGTGTGTGAATAGATTTTCCCGATTTTCCGATTTATGCACTGTTTTTGAACAATATAGTAACAAATAGAAATATGCAAAAAAATAAATCTACACTCAAAGATTTATAGCGCTTCAACCAACCTAGGGCCTACATCCACTACCACCCGGTATGTCCGAGTGGATTTCGAGAAGAAAATTTTAGTAATCGATACCAAATGATTACAACTTCACCTTGAATAGCACCAAACTCTTCAAACAACAATAACCTTGAAGAGTACCAAACTCTTCAACACCTCGAAGAGCACCAAACTCTTCAACACACCAAACTCTTCAATACGAACAACACCAAACTTTTTAATCAACTAACTCTAATCAACCAATCGTGTTCTTGCAAAAAGAACACTTAACAAGGATTTCTTGTTTTGGATGATGTTACAAATACAATCAAGATTACACTTCAAATGAAAGTATTACAACTCAAAAGTGCAAGTGTAATCAAGAAAGAAAGCTTAATAAGCAAGATGTACAATTTGCTGTTAAAATTCGTCTGCAAAAGAAAGATCAAAAGACTTACAAAAATGGTTAAGAATTGTACACTGGATCTTGCTGATAAGTGCTATAACAACAGATATAATTTGCTGTTAAATAACCTATAGTGACCGGTTGCTATGTTGAAAATTCGAAAGTTTAAATCGCTGGATCAAGATTTTGACAGAGATCTGAGCTTAGGGCGACCAATCACAAGCTATATCGACCGGTTGTTTTGTATAGAGACTGGTTGCTAAGCGTTGTGATCGTTCTCCTTTTCAAACAAAGAAGAGAACCAAGTATCACAATCCTTCAGGCACCGGTCGCTATATATGGCGACCAGTCAACCTCCCATGTAGAAATTCTCTGTTTTCTGTCCGTTTTAAAAAAAATTCTCAGGCAGTGGTCGGCCTAGATAGCGACCGGTCGCCCTCTTCATAGGCAGTTCTCTATTTTCCAAAAACTTTGAAATTTGTTCAGGTACCAGTTGTCCTTTATAGCGATCGGTCGCCCTTAGTACAGAGATATATCCAATTTTTGACAAAATGAAGTTCAAAGATACTTCATAAACTTAAGATAAAAATGAATTGATAAATATGAAATATTTTGACAACTTAATAAAGATATTATTTTGGTTAAAGAACCAATATGTGAAATCATCAAAATTAAAAATAACTTGTTCTAACACTTATCTATTCTTCAGGCAGCTACCTATGTACTTTAACTCTTTGAATCTTCAGAATTTGATCACACAACCCTCCTAGATTCAAAACTAGTTCGACTTTGAACCTTACTGCACTTCCTTCAATTATTGGTAGTACAAACCCTTTTTTTCCCTCAAAATATTCCTCTTCAACTGACGAACAGTTTCAATCTTTCACTGAATGTGTTGGATGAGGTGTCTTCAAATAGCTTGAGAGTTTTAGCAGTTAAACTTGAGAGAGAGTATTTAAAAATCTTGTTTGAAAATGCTCTTGTGTTCTTTTTGCTTCTCGTGTTGCTTTTGTGTAGTAAGTTATTCTCTTTGAAACATTCCCCAGCTTTTATAGTAGGAGTTTGAATTTTATCCGTTGAAGAGATAGACAAAAATTCAAACTCTACTTTGTGTTCGTTGGCTTGTCTTGTCTTGCAGCTTTAGATGTTGACCCAACATTGTTTTCAGCTTTCTGCAGGTTCTCTGAAAAGTTGGCAGTGCCTGCAAGCTTCCCATTTCATCATTCTTTTTGCATCCTTTCAGCTTGAGCACTTTAATGTTGCAGGTGTGTCCTTGTACTAAAATAAGTAGCTTTGTCGATTTCAATGCAACAGACTTCTTCAGTTGACTAAGTCCTTCAGCTGCTTTACCCCTTTTAACTTCAGCTTGAGTCTTCTGATGGACTCTGCTGTAAGTCTTTTAAAAAAACTTGGCAGTCACACTTGGATGAGAGTCTTATGATGAAAACTCAACTACGAGTCTTCTGATGATTTTTTCAGCAAGTCTTCTGCAATTATACTTAGTTGTTCTTTGATTCAGTTTATGTCATATCTATTACAAAGCAAAAATTACATTGTAAATGGGGTGCCAACTTCCTAATACAAAGTTTTCTAAGCATCATCAAAGTCTATTTAATAAATTTTCTAACAGTTTCTACTTATATAAACTTGTTTAAAGAGGCATGATCATGTGAAAAAGAACTACCTTTGGCCTAGAGTGAAAGCTACCCACTGGCTAAATCCGTCATGTATCTTGAAAAATAATATGAAAAACTCGAAAATTCTTTATGCTGGAAAATCATATTACAATTCATTGAATCTGTGAGTACATGTGTTAATCCAGGTATTACAACATTTGAAAAAACAACAACCATGACATTCCATTACATAGTGATGTGTGCGATTTTTATTTCTCTTATTCTTTTCTTTTCTTTTCTTTTAGACATAAACTAGGTTGCATATCCTGGTGAATTTTGTACATATTGACTGAAATTTGGCTTTTCTCATATACAATTTGTGATATTTATTGTTCTTTCCTAACTTTTGAACTTTGGAATTTGATGAAAAGTGGAGTTATACGCTGTTTGAAGGACTTTGATGATTTGATTATATCTTGCTCGTAATTATCTATATCTTTGGTCAAGTGTGTGATTGATGTGTATGATTCTATCTCTATATTGTGGGGAATCCTAAAAATCTTTGATTTTTTTTTATCACAATTTTCGATGCTTGTCCCAAATTTTTCAAAAACTTCTGGTGTTTTATTCTCCTCAAAATTTCTAAATGAGAATTGAACTTTTTAGTGTCCAAGTTAGGGAGAGTATACACTATTTCGTTACCTATGTTTTCTGAACAAAAAGGGGGAGAAAAAGCTTATGATGTTTTGACTGTTTTGAATGATTGTTTGTCTAAACAAGTTGATTGATCTTCATTATGATACTTACAATTTGGGGGTGGGGGGTTTTTGGATTTGAGTAAGATAATAAGAATGGTGTTTGATTTTGCTCAAATATAATGGTGTTTGATTTTGTTTTGATATCTACATCTTATTTGTGTTGTATTATTTTCTGATTAACATGCAGGTGTTACAGAAAATGTCATGAAATTCATAGTCACATTCTGACTAACATTCTTAATAGAGTGATTTACGATTAAAGGGAATTTTGTTGATCTTTGAAGGGTTTAGTTGATCTTGATGGTTTTGTCTAGAAAGATAAAAAAAGGAAGAATATTGGAAATTTATTTCCAACTAATTTCTTTTTTGATCTGATTTAACTTTATTGTTTTGTCTTTCTTCACAAAAGGGGAGATCATTAGATTTAATCTCTTGTTAATTCTCCCAATGTGATTTTTAATGATGGGTAGAGATTTTGTACTTCTAGAATTTTTCCATGTGAATTTGATTTAATTTGGTTAGAAAAACTATTTTATCTTGATAAGGAAATATTTTGTTAGATATAGATTAAGAAAGATTTTGGTTAATCTTGTTTCCTTCTTTATAGGATTTGATATTGATGTTGTATAGATAAGGTATGATTCTTTAGATACTTATCTTGCTTCCTAACTTTAAGTGATTTACTTGTCATGTACTTGTGTATTTCTTATTTCCTATTTTATAGGTCTCTTAAGGTAAAAGAGAACACCTATGAGGTCGTCCTCTCATTCATACACAAGTCATACACACGAAACTAAGAGAGAAAAAGCAAGAGAGATTTGTTCATATAAACAAGAAGACGTCTGAGCTTAAAGAGGAGTTTACTGAAGCTGATGTAATTTTGAAGTGTTGTTGACATCCAAAATTAACATCATGTCCAGATAAACGTCTCGTTGTTGTATTTTTGTCCATATTAGTTTATCTTTGAGCGTACGAGAGTTCATACACTTGTATTGTTGGATGGGCTGATTTACAAAGGATTGATCTACTCTTATGAGTTATTTTTACTAGACTACTTGATACTTTCAGAATTGTATTGTAAATCGTACTATTCAACTAGTAATTTCGTCATACTGACACTTCTATAAATTATTTTTAATTTGAAGATAAATTTTTATATCGTGTGTATTTATTCTACTGCGTGTTATTGTAGATGTTACTCTAGATGTTTTAACATCTAGTACGACATCTAACTCTGTGCACAAGAAACCTCGAAGTCCGTGGCCTGCAAAACTTTTAGATATCAAATTTATTGCTAGAATTATTGGTTAATGTATTTGTCTCCTCTTCTGCATAACTTGTTGTTGAGTTTGATTAATTTTGAAAATAAAAAAATTAATAAATATTATAATAAATAAAATTACATATGTAATATGTTTATCAATTATAAAGTAATAATTAAAAATTAATATTAAATAAATAAAATAAAGAATCTTATGAAATATTCTTTTTTAGTGCAGAAAGTAGTGCAAATGGTTGGAGATGGAGCGCAGATTTTTAGGTTATTATTTGGTGGCCCGGGATTATTTAGTAAAATCAACGATCAAAGATTTTGTGGGTCTCGGTCATTTTGTAAAATGTACGATAAATTTTTGTTCTTTGAATGTTTACGTGATGATAGGTTTGTAGCAATGGTGAAATTCTTAGCCAAGTTGTGTCTTCTCAGGTTTGTCTATGTGTGTTCGAGTGTGATAGTCTTAGCGCGCGTTATTTTTTTCTATTTTTGATTCTTTCCTATTCTATCTTCTGCTTTTTTGGGATTGAGTTATATTTATAGTGGAAACTATGATATTCCTTGCAAGGTGTTATTTTGGTTGAATTTTATTGGTGCCCATGGGCACGGAATTATTTTCCCTTATACATATATTTTAATTTAATTTTCCCATGATGACTATGATTTTATGATTGCTTAGCCTTTAGACATTGATGTTTGGGTTCCTTTATTAGTTGGTCAACAGACATTTTTATGTAATGTATGAAACTTGCAAAATTGAAATATTGTTACTTTTCTTTTTCTTCTCATAGTTAAATTAGAAGCTTGAATACGATATTGATAATTGAGTAAAAAAACTTATTGAAAAGTGGTAAATATAAATGAGTGCATTCATCATGTGTGCCTTGGTAGATATTGCACATTCCCTTATGTGCTTGCAGGCTCATCCCTTTGCTACTAACATACCACGTTTGTGTATGCTTACATTTAAAAGATCAAAAACTTTCTCACGCTTTCAGAATAATCACAAAAATTTGTGTGAGGACCGTGAGAGGGAGCCCTAAATACCTGAACCCATTGGTTTCCACCCAAATACCCACCTGACAGTGATGCTTGGCGAGATAGCAGTTTTAGTTCCACAAACTCTTATCCAAATTAAAACCCGCTATTCTCGATCTCTTCGTCTTTCTTGATTCTTCTTCTATCTCTTCATGAATTGAAATCCCAGTCCACCACTCCACTCCAGTTAATTACTCTTCATTTTTCAACAAGAAATTGAAATTCATATTAAAACAAAATTAAAACTGTAAGAGTTATTTCAACACCTGGACCTTCTACTCTCCCACTACCTCATTATTTATCCATTTTCCTATTTGGTACCTTCACATATTCTAGGGTGGTGGCATTTTTGTAATGTTACACAGTGACATTGCGTCACATTGTAACATTAGACTTGAAAAGTATCAGTTTTTGTTAAAATAAAATATCACTTCTTATGAAAAAAATATAACTTCTTATTAAAAAAATATCACTTCTTATGATAAAGTATCATCTTTTATTAAAAGAGCATCGGTTTTTATTAAAACGTCACTTTTTATGGAAAAAATATCTATTCTTATGAAAAAAGTATCAATATTTACTTAAAAAGTATCGATTCTTATGAAAAAGTATCATTTTTTATTAAAACAAAATCACTTTTTTTAATTAAAACAAAGTATCACTTCTTATGCAATTAAAAAGTATTACTTATTAAAAAAGTATCACTTCTTTTTAAAAAATAAGTATCAGTTTTTTTTCTTTAAAAAGTATCAATTCTACTCTGAAAAGTTTACGTTTTTAAAGTAACAAAATTGTTATTATTTACCTGAAAAGTATTATTACAGTTACAAGTGAAAATTATTATATTTTTGTGAGATTTTTAAAGCAAAATAATGTTTTTAAAAGTTGTCAAAATACTTCAATTCATTTTACTCGCTTTTTACTAAGTTGTTGAAGTATTTCTTGAGCTCTATTTTTGACAAAAATCAGACAACTTCACTATGAAGAGGGCGACCAGTAGCTGTGTGTCTTAAAAACCTGAACAAAAAAAGAGACATTTTTACATGGAGGGAGATGGCGATCGGTGCCTAAAACTTTGAAAATCTTGGTTTTTCTTCTCTGTTTTTGGAGAGAATGGTCACTATCCATAGCAATCGGTCACTTTGGTACAACGACCAATCGCTATAGACAGTGACCGAACGCCCTTTATGCCATCCTGTATCAAAACTTTATTCAACGGTTTAAAATTTTGAATTTTAAAAGCGACTGATTGCTATAGACTTTTGACAGCAAATTATGTCCGTTGCAACAACACTTATCAAGAAATTAAGGATTTACATTTTTTAAACCATTTTTTGTATATGTCTTGATCCTTCTTTTGCAAATAAAGTTCAATTTGAAGGAGCCTATGTTGAAGATTACATATAGGAGATCTTCTATAAATACGTGAAGCATTGAAGGATCAATAACAACATACAATTCTACATCACAACAAGAAATATCTCAGCAAAATTCTAAAGCTCTCACTTTCTTATCTTGTTGTAATGGTCTAAGGACTACACTTTCATATTTTACTTTATAAGCTTTCTTTCTTGATTACACTTGTACTTTCGAAGTTGTATTCATTCATTTGAGTTGTAATCTTGATTGACCAAATCATCCAAAATACGACATACTTATTGAGTGTTCTTTTGGCAAGAACACACTTTTATTTTTATCTTCATATTGTTCGAAAAACAGGGCATAAATCGGCAAATCGGGAAATTCTATTCAACCTCTCATCTAGATTTTCGTAGCCACTTGGACTAACATATATATTGTAATATTTGCAAGAAATTTAAAAATAAAATATAATAATTTCTATTTAATATGCATTGTTACAACAACACTAATTGGGTTCAATTGAAACTACACATTTACAAAATCATTGAAATTCAGGTACCAAAAAATAATATTTTCAATAGATGTGATTTCAATACTAAAACTTTACTCACTCTTTGATATTCTTATTTTTGACTCTTGAATAAAATATCAGATTATTTTCATATATTAGGTTAGAGTCTTTTATTTTGACATACAATTTTTGTTGGGAATATCTCAATAGAGATGAACTCAGATAATCTCAAGTTCACGTGTTATGATAAAACTTTTACCTCTTCTTCATTACTAAAATTTTAGTCATTCTTTGATATTATTATTTTAAAACATGACTATTGAATGAAATATTAGATTATTTTCATATATTGGAGTCTTTTATTTTGACATACAATTTTTTCTGGGAATAACTCAAAAGAGATGAACTCGTATAATCTCAAGTTCACGTGTTATGATAAAACTTTTACCTCTTTTTCAATACTAAAACTTTAGTCATTCTTTGATATTCTTATTTTGAAACATGACTCTTGAATGAAATTTCAGATTATTTTCATATATTAGGTTAGAGTCTTTTATTTTGACACATATTTTTTTTAAATAACTCAAAAGAGATGAACTCGGATAACCTTAAGTTCATGTGTTATAATAAAACTTTTACTCTTTTTAATTAGAACGAGACAAAAAAGGAAATTATATGTTTGGTAATTATTTTAAAATGGACTTTAATTTAGAAAAGTTATTTGTTCTAAAAGTTAATTTTGGAGAAGTGCAAATCTGTGACTTTCGTATTTCTTATCTACTATTTCTACAAAATGGGATTTAAAATGTGCTTTTACCAAACACTATACATTTCATATAAGCACTTTTTGAAAAATTCGATATGAAAAAGTCTATTTCATAAATGTACTTTTTATTTCAAAAGTGCTCCCACATATGTACTATATATTGCAACTTCTATTTGCAGTTATATTTCTTTATTGGGAAAGTGAGTAATAGAGGGAAAAATGACAATAAAGCAAGTTAATGTATAAGATTAACTTTTTATATGTTCTTTGAATTAAAACGGTAATTACTAAGTGCATTTTCGGGAGTATTTTTGGAATAGAGGTCTATCTATGAAATGGAGTTCAATATGGACTTTTTGAAAAAAGGTGCATTTGAGTTTTGTTAGGTGTTTGGTAGAAATGTATTTTTATTATCCATCCAGTAAAAGTGCAGTAAATGAAATTCAAAATCCATAAATTAACATTTTTCTAAAATGACTCATGGAAAAATGTCTTATTTTATAAGTCTATTTAAAAATAACCACTACAAGAAAAAAAACATTTACCTACAAAAAAATTTGTAGGTAAATATTAAGATAATTATAAAGTATAAGTGAAATCATTGTAGGTAAATATTTACCTACAGAATCTAAAATTGCTGGTAAATACCAACAATATTTCTGTCGGTAAATTAAAAAAATTATCCGTTATTTGTCGATAATTTGACGGTATAATTTGGGGAAATATATTTTTTTTTATTCTGTCGGTATTTTGTAGGTAAATGTGAAATTTAGTGACAAAATTATTTATGTCGGTAAATTCTCTCGGTAAACTGGAATTTTCTTGTGGTGAGAACCAAATACGTTTTATTTATAAATGGAATTCTTTATCTAAAAGTCCATTTGTAATGAGTTACCAAACAGACTTTAAAAGTATCACAATGTGGACTTAATTTTAGTATAAAAATTTAATTTAGTTTATTTTATGTGTTTGATTAATGTAATACTTTTATCAATTTTTAGAAAATGAAATTACTCGATTTGACCATATCATATAAGTCCATCATAAAGAAAACTCACAAAATCAAATACAAAAAAACTTTTCCAACCATCAAAATTAAACAAGAGAATCGTTAATGTAATCATAACTATAAAATTATTTAGTTATACTACTATTCAAGTTTGTAAATATCAAGAAGGTAGTTCTTCTAAAAGGAATTTAATCACACAAAATTATCTATACAATAAAATATTTTTAAGTAACTTGAAATTTTTGTTTTAATTAGTTATTTTTTTTATTTTTACTATTTATTTATAATACACCTTAAATATACATGTCACGCCCAAAACGTGACGCGACAACGATCAATCACTTAAACAGAATTAAATCAACAGTCTAAACCAAAGATACCAAACTCCAAGTGAAATAGAGTCTAATGCAGCGGAATTAAAATAAACACGAGTACAAATTACAATCTTAAAGTCCGGGCGGCGGTATCCGAATACAACCCAAAAGATTATCCGAATTAACTTACACCAAACAAAAATAAAATGAAGGAGTTCAACAACAAATAAAAGTAAAAGGAAATGCCGCTCCACATCACGAATAGGGATTCAATCTGCGGTAGGTTCGATGTCTTCAGCGAACTCTTCATCTAAAGGTTAGAAAACAGGAGGGAATGAGACAGAAATCTCAGTGGATGGGGTGATCGTGTGCAAGTGTGGCGATATAAATAGTTAATGTGAGAAATTTAGTTGTATGAAAACGCGTGAGCGATGATGCATGATTTCACACCCATCCATAAGCGTCGTGATAAATATATTAAGTAACATACTTATATATTTTAAGAAAATAGTTCGTGGTCACGCAGCTATGGTTCAAGCAGACAGAGGATTGCGCACGGATTTGTAACGCCAATCCTATGCAAGACAAGTAGCGGTTGCGCACGGATTTGTAGCGCCAACCTATGCAATACAAGTAGCGGTTGCGTCATTTAATTTGTAGCGCCAACCAAACGGGTCCGATTAACTCCGGAATCGTGTGGATCGACAACGATTCCTTCGTTCTTCCTTGTAACTCCCGAGCAAGATGGTCCAAGACTGTCACCTTATCGCTCCATAGGCAAAGACAAAATCCACAAAGTGGAGCTAGCAAGGCTCGGATTTGTCATAATCATGATTATACCTCAAGTACTACGACCCGCTTCTCTTGGACAAACTCGTCCCTCGATTTGCGGGATTAGGACGATGGGGCCGGAGAGTGGAATAGCAGCCGAGCTGCCCGGTTCCATCCCCCGACGTATCCATTCCGATCGTGAGCTCGACACACCAAGTTGACTCAGCAGAAAGTAAACACAAGTTCATGTAGTCAACCAGCAATGAAAGTATTATTGATTCGGGAAGCAGTTCATGAAAAGTTTTGAAAATTTGCGTAAGGTAATTATGGCGTTGGTGGAGTTATTTGGATGAAGATGATTATCGGGAGGATAAGCAATCTTCGATGTCTTGAACGATTAGGTGGAACATAAGTCCCATTATAGATTCAAATCGCAAGACGAGGAAGTCGCCCGCGATCGGGTATTAATCGGTCAAGGCGATCCGATAAGTGAAGGGGTTTTTGAGAAATTAAAATATTTTAATTAAATATTAAAGTAAGAGAGTCCAGGGCTGTTTCTTTAAAAGAAAATAATTTGAGTTAGGTCCTTATAAAAATAAAATTTACAATTAGCCCCGTTTTGTCAAAACCAATACTTCTGGGGTTAAAAGTTAAATAAATAAATGTCCCGACCTTGAAAAATTATGAGGTCAGTTCCTAAAGTCTCTAAATTGTTCAGAGATTCAGGTTTTTAAAGTTTTGGGGTCGAGTTTTTATAAAATTCTCACATTGGCCCCAAAATTGTTAAAATTGTCATTTCGGGCCCTAAGTTTAAAATAATCGGAACTCACAAACTGGAAGGGATTCTAATGTGATTCCAGTTGGAAAATGTCACTAAGGTTAGTAGGATATTGGGACAAAAGCAGTTTTAAAACGTCATAAGTATAGGTCCCTCAACTTTTGAAAATCTCATTTTTGTCCCATTTTGAAATAATTGCCTTTAAGGCTTTTAGGGGTCCAATTGTTATGAAATTTGAACCTTGGGTCCAAAATATAATTATGTTATAGGTAAATTAGTATTTCCAGGTACATGGGCTGTATAAGTCCTGGAAATTGCATTTGGGTCCTCAAGTTTAATCTTTTACAATTTGGTCCCTCAAGTTTTATAAAATTACTTTCCAAGCTCTAAACACTTGGATTTTTGGAATACATTTAAAATATGTTATTTCCAGTCCCTTAAGAGTTAGAATTTCAAATTTTAAATTTAGGGTCTGGTACAGTTTCGAAATTTGCAAAATAGCCCTTAAACTTCTCAAATTTTACAATCTAGTCCTTGGGCTTTTAAGGGTTGATTTTATTTATCTAAAAACTCTTAAAACTTTATTAAAATGTCAAAACAACATTTTTGAACCTGAGTACAGTCCCAAAAATCAAAATTTACAGAGAGGTCCCTTAAGTTTTATTTTCTTGCACTTAAGTCCACCAACTTTCCATTTTTGCATTTTAAGTCCAAAAATCGAAATTTAATCAATTATGCTCGACTTGTCCAGGTTATAGGCCATACAAAACATAAATTTCAAGAGTCATAAACATACATATCCATCTCATACAAGGATTTATCAAATATGACAATAAAGTGTACATGTATGTCCTAATTTTCGGTAAATCGCATTTTGAGCAACACTTGAGAAATTTTTCAACTTGATACAAGAAAATAGCATGCAATACATAATATATATCTCAAATGCTCAATAACAAAATACTACATGCATTTTTATGAATTAAAACACCTAGAAGTTGAAAGGATTTTTCCACCCACCTTGTTTGTTCGGTTGATTGGTGTAAAGTGGTGTCACAAGACCTTGAGGATTTTAATCCTCACTTAAGGCAGCCCCTAAGTCCAATAATACAAGGAGTTTTGAGTTAGAAAAATGAAGATTTGAACCAAGGAGGGAAAGAGAGAAGGAATAGGCCAAAGGTACCACACTTACCTTGTGTAGTTGAAAGTTGTAGTCAAAAATTGATGGTCTCTTAAGAACTTGATCACCACTTAAACAAAGCTCCAAGGTCAGCCCCTAATCACCTCAAAATGATAATTTTGGTGTTAAAATTCGAAATTAATAGGGGAGAAGAAGAAGGTACCAAAAATCCCATTTCTTACCTTATAGTCCAAAATCCTTCAAATTTCTTCAAGTCTAGAAGTCTCCTTCAAGGTGATGGTAAGGCTCTTAGTATCTTCCAAGTCTTCTATGTAAACCTCAAAAATAAAAATCCAAACTTACATTAATAAGTGAGAGGAGATAGCTAGATGACATCAAGACAAGAAGATGAACAACATTCTTACCTTGTTGAAGGGGGGGGGATGTTCGAATTTTTGTAGGAAATGGAAGGAAGAGTTCTTGTATTTTTACTAAGTGTTTAAGAGAAGAGAAGAAAATTGTAGAGAGAGGTAGGAGGATTTTTAGAGAGAGGTAAGAAGATTCAAGGCTTGAAGAGATGAATGTTGGTGAAATGAAGTGATGAATGAAACTTGGACAAATTTCTTGCCCAACTAGGCCTCTTGGCCGTCCACATGGGGTGGGGAGGGGGACACAATTTTGTTTTGTTCTATGGCTTGAAAGGTGTAGCTTGCATGAGGGACAAGGACCTTGGTCAAGATGAGGTCTTGCATGGGAGGATGCAATTGCAAGGATAGAGAGGAATGTTGGCATGGGGTGTTGGGAAGCCTCCAACATGTTGGATGATTTAATAATAAAGAATTGGTGTATAAGATATTGTGTATAAGATTTGAATTAATGGTGTAAAAATACACAAGATAAATACACAAGGTGTACATGTACAAGAGTTGGGAGATATTTCTACACCAAAATTCACCTCATGACCGTCCACCTAAGGGTATTAGTGGTATTTGCCATATTTTGTTTTATGTCCCAAAATTGATGATAATAGGTGAATAATATCAATCTCCAAAATAATTAGTGATTTCCTTGATCACTTATAAGTCTCATGATCACTTAATCTAAATCGAATTCTTAATTCTATAAGGTATAAATCTCTAAAATAAATAGTCTCCAAAAATTCTAAGGTGACTAATGAGATACGCAAATAACATTAATGATGATCAATCAAGTGATCATAAATGTGAAATAAAATTAATAAATGATTATGATCACAAGAAGTAAATAAGGAAATTTAAAGACGAAATATAGTTATCATTAATATTTACCCGTCAAAACGACGCAGTAGAATTGTCAAATAGTACAAAGACGATACGTGATATAAGTACATGTTTGAATAAAAATCGAGGCTTCACATTCTCCCCTCCTTAAAAGAATTTGGTCCCCAAATTCTCTTTAACAACTCGGATATTGATTCCTCATGTCTTCTTCCATTTCCCATGTTGCGTCTTCGTCTCGGTTGTGGTGTCTCCATACAACTTTAACCATTGGAATTTCTTGTTATACGAACCCGATGTATCCGCCGGTCAATGATTCTCGATTGGTTCTCGGTGTAAGATAAATTCTCCATTAGAGGAGGAGCATCACGAGTGATGATATGCTCGGATCCTGGTTGATACTTTTTCAATCTCGACACATGGAATACATCGTGCATTCCCGCATCTTGTGCGGTAACTCAAGTCTCAGAGGCCAACTTTCCGATCCTCCGCAAAATTTTGTAAGGTCCAATATATCTCGGACTCAATTTGCCCCCTTTCCTTGGATTGATCAATCCTTTTCGTGGCAAGTGTCTGAGAAATACCTCATCTCCGGCTTCAAATTCCAAGTCTTTTCTCCTCTTGTCCGCGTAACTCTTTTGGCGGCTCTGAGCCGTACGGATCCGTTCCTTGATCAACTTGACCTTCTCCATGGCCTCGAACTAAGTCGACCTTTGGAATCAAGGGTGACTTCCCTTTCTCCTTCGGAGTCCATTGGTCATCAATCTCCCGTGTAGAGGGATCTACACTTTCGTCCATACAAAGCTTCGTAGGGTGCCATCCCAATCGTGGCCTGATAACTGTTATTATAAGCGAACTCGGCCAATGGTAAGTGCGAATCCCAACTTCCTTGGAAATCCAATGAGCAGGCTCGCAACATGTCTTCCAGGGTTTGAATTGTTCGCTCAGACTGGCCATTGGTTTGCGGATGTCTTCTTTGTGCTAAAACTTAGCTAGGTACCCAATTCCTCATGTAAGCATTTCCAGAACGGAGACAAACCTCGGTCTCGGATCGACACTATGTCGACCGGCACTCCATGCGATCGGATGATCTCTCGGATGTAAATTTGCGCAAGTTTCTTAAGTCGCTTCGGTTTTCTTCATGGGTAAGAAATGTGCGATTTCGTGAGTCGGTCTCACGACTACCCATATAGCATCATCGCCTGCCTCGGTCCTCGGTAGATCCATCACGAAGTCCATCGTTATGTGTTCCCATTTCCACTCGGGAATTCTCAACGGTTGTAATAAACCGGATGGTCGTTGGTGTTCGGCTTTTACTCGTTGGCAAGTCAAACATCTCGCAACGAACTCGCTACCTGGTTCTTCATGTTTACCCACCAAGATAATGTTGTTTCAAGTTCTTATACATCTTGTTTCCTCCAAGATGTATAGTGTATTCGAACGGTGTGCTTCTCGAAAGGATTCTGTTTCTAAGTTGCTCATCACTCGGTACACAAATTCTATTCGAAATTTGATGATCCCATCTTCCCGTCGAGGATTTCGATCTTTCTCCTTTGAGTATCTTCTCTTTTAGTTTTTGAAGTTGCACGTCAATCCTCGTGTTACTTTGATCTCGTTCGATGAGATCGGGTTTAATCGAAATATTAGCACATGAAATTCGAGCACTTGGTTCTCATCGGATTCCAAGTGCTCAATTCTTCTAATGATCTCCACTCTCGAATCATTAGTCTAGCTAAACTCGCCTTCCTCGCTCAAGGCGTCGCCTACTACGTTAGCTTTCCTAGGGATGGTATTGAATATCAAAGTGATAATCTTCTATTAACTCCATCCATCTTCGTTGCCTCAAATTGAGTTCCATCTAAGAGAATAGATACTTTAGGCTCTTATGATCCAGGTAAACCGTGAATGTTGCTCCGTAGAGATAATGCCTCCATTTCTTTAACGCCGACACTATTGCGCCAATTCCAAGTCATGCGTTGGGTAATTGGCTTCATAAGGCTTGAGTTTCCGTGATGCATAAGCAATGACCTTTCCTTCCCCGCATGAGCACCGCTGCTCCTAGTCATTCCTTTGATGCATCATCAGACGACAAAGTTTTTCATTCCCTTTGGAAGGGCTAAGAATGGAGTCGTAGTAAGTCGTTTCTTTAGTTCTTGGAAACTAGTCTCACACTTGTCATTCCACTCAAACTTGACTTGCTTCTCTGGGTTAGCCGAGTGAGTGGTCCGGCTATCTTGGAGAAATCCTGGATAAATCTTCGATAATATCCAGCTAGTCCTAAGAAACTCGATCTCCGTTCTGAGACTCGGGTTGTTTCCATTCAACCACTTTGTTTGTATCTTCAAAGGATCTACGGCGATCCCAAAGTGTCGGATACTATGTGTCCCAAGAATGCGACTTCACTAAGCCAAAATTCGCACTTCTTTGAATTTGGCATACAACTTGTGCTCCCATAGTGTCTCCAAAACAATTTTCGATGAGCGTTCATGCTCTTCTCTAGACTTAGAGTATACGAGTATGTCATCAATGAATATCATTACGAATTAATCCAAATAAGGTTGAAAACTCGATGCATCGATCCATAAACGCCGCTGGTGAGTCGTTAATCGAAAGGCATCACAACAAACTCGTAGTGTCCATATCTTGTTTGAAATGCCGTTTTGGAAACGTACTCTTCTTCACGGATCTTCAGTTGATAATATCCTTGTTGCAAATCAAACATCGAGTACACCGTCGCTCCTTGAAGTTGATCAAACAATTCGTCTATCCTCGGGAGGGGATATTTAGTGGTAACATCTAGTCGAGATCATATAATAGTCACATCCTTAATGTATCTTATCCGTGATACCTAAACCACAAGTCAAATTCCCTTACTTAAGCTTGTGCAGGTACTTGAGGATGAATAACACAAGGGTATTATCATTGATCAATATACTTAGTGATTCCCCTACTATCATTTTCCCAAAGTAATATCATTAGGTGTCTAGATCCCATAATATATCACATCCAAATCATATACTTCTCAAGAGATATCCTCATTTTCTTCGAGTCTCACCATATCAGGCATTATAATCTCTAAATCACATATTTTCTAAATCACCTAACGTCCAAATAGAGGAATATCCGGATATCTTAAAACAATAACAGCCCAAAAGAGTTCAAATATTCATCCAAGATTCAACTTAGGTCACCTAGTAGTGGTACCCAATCCAAGGCAGAGGAACCTATCCTGGCCAAACAAAACTAAGGCGGATTAGACGAATGTAAGGAAAAGATAAGAAAGAACAAGAAAAGAATGACTAAGGAAAGTTAGTCAAGAGTCAACTAAGTCAAATCAAGTACGACTATGGTTCTCCAAGTATAAATTCTGACTTAACATCAACATCAGTAATACGGTTCTATGCCATTATTGAAATCAATTTCACATTTAATTAGTCAAGTTGCGGTACTACCCAACACAATCCGGGGTCCTGTCTCGGGTCATTTCGGTGTAAGTTTCCATCTTACTAGTACCGAGCTCGATACCATAATCGCCACGCCCAAACGTGACGCGACAACGATCAATCACTTAAACAGAATTAAATCAACAGATCTAAACCAAAGATACCAAACTCCAAGTGAAATAGAGTCTAATGCAGCGGAATTAAAATAAACACGAGTACAAATTACAATCTTAAAGTCCGGCGGTATCCGAATACAACCCAAAAGATTATCGAATTAACTTACACGGTCAAACAAAAAGAAAATGAAGGAGTTCGACAACAAATAAAAAGTAAAAGGAAATGTCGCTCCACATCACGGATAGGGATTCAATGCATGTAGGTTCGATGTCTTCGGCGAACTCTTCATCTAAAGGTTAGAAAACAGGAGGGAATGAGACAGAATCTCGGTGGATGGGGTGATCGTGTGCAAGTGTGGCGATATAAATAGTTAATGTGAGAAATTTAGTTGTATGAAAACGCGTGAGCGATGATGCATGATTTCACACCCAAATCCACAAGCGTCGTGATAAATATATTAAGTAACATACTTATATATTTTAAGAAAATAGTTCGTGGTCACGCAGCACTATGGTTCAAGCAGGGGGAGGATTGCGTACGGATTTGTAACGTCAATCCTATGCAAGACAAGTAGCGATTTGCGCACGGATTTGTAGCGCCAACCTATGCAATACAAGTAGCGGTTGCGCATTTAATTTGTAGCACCAACCAAAGCGGGTCCGATTAACTCCGAATCGTGTGGATCGACAAGCGATTCCTTCGTTCTTCCTTGTAACTCCCCGAGCAAGATGGTCCAAGACTGTCACCTTATCGCTCCATAGGCAAAGACAAAATCCACAGTGGAGCTAGCAAGGCTCGGATTTGTCATAATCATGATTATACCTCAAGTACTACGACCCGCTTCCCTTGGACAAACTCCGTCCCCCTCGGTTGCGGGATTAGGACGATGGGGTAGGAGAGTGGAATAGCAGCCGAGCTGCCGGTTCCATCCCCGACGTATCCATTCCGACTATGAGCTCGACACACCAAGTTGACTCAGCGGGAAAGTAAACACAAGTTCATGTAGTCAACCAGGCAAAATGAAAGTATTATTGATTCGGGAAGCGAGTTCATGAAAAGTTTTCGAAAATTTGCGTAAGGTAATTATGGCGTTGGTGGAGTTATTTGGATGAAGATGATTATCGGGAGGATAAGCAATCTTCGATGTCTTGAACGATTAGGTGGAACATAAGTCCCATTATAGATTCAAATCGCAAGACGAGGAAGTCGCCCGCGATCGGGTATTAATCGGTCAAGCGATCCGATAAGTGAAGGGGTTTTTGAGAAATTAAAATATTTTAATTAAATATTAAAGTAAGAGAGTCCAGGGCTGTTTCTTTAAAAGAAAATAATTTGAGTTAGGTCCTTATAAAAATAAAATTTACAATTAGCCCCGTTTTGTCAAAACCAATATACGGGGTTAAAAGTTAAATAAATAAATGTCCCGACCTTGAAAAATTATGAGGTCAGTTCCTAAAGTCTCTAAATTGTTCAGAGATTCAGGTTTTTAAAGTTTTGGGGTCGAGTTTTTATAAAATTCTCACATTGGCCCCAAAATTGTTAAAATTGTCATTTCGGGCCCTAAGTTTAAAATAATCGGAACTCACAAACTGGAAGGGATTCTAATGTGATTCCAGTTGGAAAATGTCACTAAGGTTAGTAGGATATTGGGACAAAAGCAGTTTTAAAACGTCATAAGTATAGGTCCCTCAACTTTTGAAAATCTCATTTTTGTCCCATTTTGAAATAATTGCCTTTAAGGCTTTTAGGGGTCCAATTGTTATGAAATTTGAACCTTGGGTCCAAAATATAATTATGTTATAGGTAAATTAGTATTTCCAGGTACATGGGCTGTATAAGTCCTGGAAATTTCATTTGGGTCCTCAAGTTTAATCTTTTACAATTTGGTCCCTCAAGTTTTATAAAATTACTTTCCAAGCTCTAAACACTTGGATTTTTGGAATACACTTAAAATATGTTATTTCCAGTCCCTTAAGAGTTAGAATTTCAAATTTTAAATTTAGGGTCTGGTACAGTTTCGAAATTTGCAAAATAGCCCTTAAACTTCTCAAATTTTACAATCTAGTCCTTGGGCTTTTAAGGGTTGATTTTATTTATCTAAAAACTCTTAAAACTTTATTAAAATGTCAAAACAACATTTTTGAACCTGAGTACAGTCCCAAAAATCGAAATTTACAGAGAGGTCCCTTAAGTTTTATTTTCTTGCATTTAAGTCCACCAACTTTCCATTTTTGCATTTTAAGTCCAAAAATCGAAATTTAATCAATTATGCTCGACTTGTCCAGGTTATAGGCCATACAAAACATAAATTTCAAGAGTCATAAACATACATATCCATCTCATACAAGGATTTATCAAATATGACAATAAAGTGTACATGTATGTCCTAATTTTCGGTAAATCGCATTTTGAGCAACACTTGAGAATTTTTCAACTTGATACAAGAAAATAGCATGCAATACATAATATATATCTCAAATGCTCAATAACAAAATACTAAATGCATTTTTATGAATTAAAACACCTAGAAGTTGAAAGGATTTTTCCACCCACCTTGTTTGTTCGGTTGATTGGTGTAAAGTGGTGTCACAAGACCTTGAGGATTTTAATCCTCACTTAAGGCAGCCCCTAAGTCCAATAATACAAGGAGTTTTGAGTTAGAAAAATGAAGATTTGAACCAAGGAGGGAAAGAGAGAAGGAATAGGCCAAAGGTACCACACTTACCTTGTGTAGTTGAAAGTTGTAGTCAAAAATTGATGGTCTCTTAAGAACTTGATCACCACTTAAACAAAGCTCCAAGGTAAGCCCCTAATCACCTCAAAATGATAATTTTGGTGTTAAAATTCGAAATTAATAGGGGAGAAGAAGAAGGTACCAAAATCCCATTTCTTACCTTATAGTCCAAAATCCTTCAAATTTCTTCTAGTCTAGAAGTCTCCTTCAAGGTGATGGTAAGGCTCTTAGTATCTTCCAAGTCTTCTATGTAAACCTCAAAAATAAAAATCCAAACTTACATTAATAAGTGAGAGGAGATAGCTAGATGACATCAAGACAAGAAGATGAACAACATTCTTACCTTGTTGAGGGGGGGATGTTCGAATTTTTGTAGGAAATGGAAGGAAGAGTTCTTGTATTTTTACTAAGTGTTTAAAGAGAAGAGAAGAAAATTGTAGAGAGAGGTAGGAGGATTTTTAGAGAGAGGTAAGAAGATTCAAGGCTTGAAGAGATGAATGTTGGTGAAATGAAGTGATGAATGAAACTTGGACAAATTTCTTGCCCAACTAGGCCTCTTGGCCGTCCACATGGGGTGGGGAGGGGGATAAAATTTTGTTTTGTTCTATGGCTTGAAAGGTGTAGCTTGCATGAGGGACAAGGACCTTGGTCAAGATGAGGTCTTGCATGGGAGGATGCAATTGCAAGGATAGAGAGGAATGTTGGCATGGGGTGTTGGGAAGCCTCCAACATGTTGGATGATTTAATAATAAAGAATTGGTGTATAAGATATTGTGTATAAGATTTGAATTAATGGTGTAAAAATACACAAGATAAATACACAAGGTGTACATGTACAAGAGTTGGGAGATATTTCTACACCAAAATTCACCTCATGACCGTCCACCTAAGGGTATTAGTGGTATTTGCCATATTTTGTTTTATGTCCCAAAATTGATGATAATAGGTGAATAATATCAATCTCCAAAATAATTAGTGATTTCCTTGATCACTTATAAGTCTCATGATCACTTAATCTAAATCGAATTCTTGATTCTATAAGGTATAAATCTCTAAAATAAATAGTCTCCAAAAATTCTAAGGTGACTAATGAGATACGCAAATAACATTAATGATGATCAATCAATTGATCATAAATGCGAAATAAAATTAATAAATGATTATGATCACAAGAAGTAAATAAGGAAATTTAAAGACGAAATATAGTTATCATTAATATTTACCCGTCAAAACGACGCGGTAGAATTGTCAAATAGTACAAAGACGATACGTGATATAAGTACATGTTTGAATAAAAATCGAGGGCTTCACAATACATTAATCTTTCAATAAAATTAGTAAATAATTTTTGTAAAGTTATATGAATCATGTGCAACACACGTGCGTATTACTAGTCACAAAAAAAGGTTATATAACGATTTATCTTTAGTGAAGCTTAAATGATGGAACTGTTAGGGGTTGTGCCCTTAAAGCAATTGTTAATTATTTTTTTATTATTAATAAAGATGATATTTATTTTTAAGCACTTATGCTTATTGTTTGCATTTTCTTGAATATTATAAAATCCCTACTTTATTTAATGTAACCATAATCTTAGTATATAAGTGTTATATACAAGAGGATTAAAATTATGAATAATAAACTAAAATTAAGTCCATGATGAGATTAATTTAATTATGAGATCATTAATTAAACATCACTAATGCGGCCCAAAATATTATGAAAGTGACTGATCTTATTCAGACCGTCGATGTGCAGACATCTAAGTGGGGGCATTTATATATGATTTGATCTTATATAAGACTTGAACCAATTTAATTTGAATTTTTTGTACAAATTCCGTTGTAGAAATGGACGATAAAATTAAATCACAAGATGATCATAAATTAATCATTCACTAGTGAGCTAATGGTAAATGGTATAAGAAGTAATTGAAGAGGTTTAACATATACTACCTAGCTTCAATTACGAATTGTCTATGGAGGATTAATCTATATGCAATGATTTTATCAATGGACTGCTCAAATTCGTAGAGTAAAATATTTATAATTACAAGGTGCAATTCTGAATTTATAGTGGAGTAATATCGAAATTAATAAGTTGCATACATTAATTAAAGAGTTTAATTATTTATTCGATTTATTGGAACTTATAATTCTAGGTCCATGGTCTCCATTTACCTTTCTAGATTAAACGAGTTACATATAATATTTTAGGTTTCTAAGGGTTATGGAAAATAGTTTTCCATAATATTTAGGATAATATATTAATATCGGTTAATTCTGGGTGTATATGATATTCTACAGTTTTGACTTTATTGAGAATTAAATAAATATAAGATATTTATAATATTAATATAATTGTTAAGAATATATATTGTGGAATTTGCCAGAAAATACTCAACGAACTCGTCTCCCTTTCATTACCATACTTGAGTCTACATTGCTCAACTAGGCCGGCAACTATAATAGCGATAATCAATATCACCATTCCGATTTCCATTCTTTTTAGCTCACTCGGAATATTTGGCTGTTTCTTGGTTAGTTTGACATATAATGGTACTATTACCTTCTCAAAACATATGATAAACATGGACGTGCTTATGATGTCAACGACAGTCATGTTGGTTGGGGCTATGTGGAATCTGAATATATGTGTGTTCATCGTTGCTCCTTGCTCCACAAAGAGATAGGGGACTTGTACAAATGCTACAGACCTCACAATGGCACAAACCATATTGGAAGCAACCTTAATACACATTTTACTTCCTCGACTTGTGTGACTATACATAAATGCCATTGATTTGGTTTTTGGCCTTTACCAGCCCATGTATTTAGGTCACTATAAATGCCCTTTTAAGATACCTATTGTCAGAAACCAAATTAATGTAGTAGGCGCCATTGCGAACATAAATAATCCGATGATCCCAATGTGATGAAAACAAATTTTATTTTTATAGTTGTTTTGTGGTGTATGAACTCAAAAATTTGGTTCTTATTATATATACTTACTTGAAATCATCTTTATGTTAATAGCCTTCGATCACAGTCCTTTTCATCATGACTTGAACTTCATTGACCCTTCTCCATGTGATTATACATTAGTCTTTGATTTTCTGACATAAACAATAATCATTTGAGAGAACCTGAAAATAAGTTGTGAGAGAGCCTAGTGTGTCGATATCTACAAGTCCCACTTAGTCGGAAAATTAAAGCCAAGAAGCCACAAGATGTTGGAAGTCTATCCAATCAACGATCATGTTTATTTATTTTTCGTCATGTTACTTGTTGATCATTTCTGGTAAGAGTGTATGTTTTAATAACTTATGCGAAGAAATGGGTATACATGTTCCTTATATGAGCTACTCATTTTCCTTCACTTTTGTTTGTCACTGGTTGTATTTGCTTTCTGCTGAAATTAATCTCATATTTTTCTGATTTTTTCATCCTAGTATAACTATTTACAGTTGAGAGAGGATTAATACATTAAGGCGCGCCATCCCAGACCACTTTTGTCATATTGTCCCCAATACAATTTTATTTTATTTTCTTTTTTTATTTCTTTTTTCTCTCTAAACCTGGATGAGATGGAGCTATTTTTGGTGTACTTGTCAAATCGCTTTTGTTTGTTTTGCGTGGGCATGCAAAAACGTAATCAAGTTTAACCAAGAAGCATTGTCTGTGGTACCAAATGATTTTTGAGTTTCAAGATGATTCTTAACCAAAGCATATTATTAGAGGAATTATCCAGTTTTCATTCATGACCATTGAATTAAGTAGGTACTAAATATGTATTACTCATTATCCGGCTCATATACAATTAAAAAACGAATGGTAATTACCGATAAAAAAAAAAAGAATGGTAATTGGTGAATTAACATTGTGATTATCTCTCATGCAATAGGTAAGGCTTTAGTTACAACCCGACATTAACAAAATCCAACTGGAATTAACTATCTCAAATGAAAGAATATAAAAATAACATGCATTATTGACATGAGGATAATGTATTGTAGCCTAGCATGTTTTAATGGCAATGGTAGAATATATGCACTTATCATCCAACTAGTAAAAATATACACGTGTTGCACGTGATTCATATAATATTAGAAAAAAGTACGTGTCTCACACGTGATTCATATAACTTTAGTATATAGCACGTGCATGAAACGTGATTCATATAATTTTACCAACTTAATAATTTTATTAAAATGGTTGAAGGTTTTTTATCAATGAAACTAAGTTATTTCAACATACTTCGAAATATTTTATTCGTAATAAATATATATGAATATAAATGACTAAGTACTTTTTATGAGAGTTTAAAGCATTGGGAATCTAGGAGAACCAAAGCAGAAAGAAATAGTTTACAACCTATCACATCAATGTCTAACTTAAAATTTGGTAAGAACCCTTTTCAGCTTGGAACATTAGGAATCTAAGAGCCTTAGGGTGCGATTGGATATACTTTCATTTTGAAAATTTTCTTTTCGTTAGAGAATAGTGAAAAAAATATTCTGATGAAAGTTTTTGGAAAATTTTTAGAGTATGAATGGATATATAATAATGAAAGTTGATTTGATTTTAAAATAGTAAAATAATGATTGGATGTGATTGATAGTTAGAAATGTGTGAGTGAGTGAATAGTAAAATTTGTGGGAGAATGTGTAATAATGATTAGTATTTTGTGAAAAAATGTGTAGATGTGATTGATGTAAGAAAAAATGAGAAAAAGTGAAAGTGAGAGAATAGTATATTTTCTGAAAATTTTCATAAACAACCGCATTTTTGGTCAAAAAATATTCTCTAGCGGAACGAAAATAAAATTTCGTTCATATCAAATCGCAGCCTTATTTGTTTCCTAGAGCATTTTTTCTTTTCGATGTCTATAAGACAGAGACGTGTTATTTTTCTTGTATCGATATTGATCATTAAAAGACAAAATATTCTTGGAAAGAAGAATTAGATTCCCAATTTTTCAAACTGAAAAAAGTTCTTACCAAACTTCAAGTTAGACATGTAAATTAATTATTTTCCATAGGTTACTAGATTCCCTATGTTTTAAACTCTGGGTTGTTGTAATAGGGAGTATCCATAAAAATCATTTATATTCATATATATTTACTATGAATACAATATTTTGAAGTATGTTGAAATAACTTAGTTTTATTGATAAAAAACCTTCAACTATATATTTAATAAAATTATTAAGTTGTTAAAATTATATGCATCACGCCGCAATGCACATGCTATATATAAAGTTCTATCAATCACGTGCACAACACGTGCTTTTTTTCTAATGTTATATGAATCACGTGCGATACCATGCTTTTTAATGGATGGGTGATAATCGCATATGCTTCCTCACCGCAGATGAATTTGAGAAATCCACAAAACTTCTTCCATTTTTTACTTCTTCACGAGAAGAGTAGTAAAGGTAGAAAATATTTTTATTTTCTTAAAAGTTCTTTCCAAAATCCTATCAACTAACCCACCTCTTCACTTTTGTCTTCCTACAGAAATAAACCAAAAAATTTCACCTTCCCATTTCTCCTTTCTCATTTCGGCCGAACAAGAACTATTGTTGGTAAGGCTTGTTTTTTATTTGGGATAATTTCACTTTTGATACCTAAAGTTTACCACCTTTTCGCTTTTGGTACTCAATATTCCCACTTAATCAATTTTGGTACCCTAAGTTTCAGACGTTAGTCACTTTCACTATATGCCGTTATTTTTCCATCCAAAACTGACGGCTAACCTGTTGCTGCAGGTAAAACGTTAGGGATAATTTCACTTTTGATACCCAAAATTTACCACATTTTCTATTTTGGTGTGAAGCCCCGATTTTTCCGAGCTATTAATTGATCCTTATTGTCGTTTATACTTTTGATCAACTAATTTTACCGCGTCATTTTGACGGATAATTTTTAATAATACATATATTTTGTACTTTATTTCATTTTATTTAATTACTTGTGATCATGATCATCATTAATTCTATTTTGCATTTATGATCACTTGATTGATCATTATTACTATTTTTGTATTTATTAGTCACCTTTGAATTTTGAGAGACTATTTATTTTAGAGACTTTTACCTTATAGAATTAAGATTTTGATTTAGATTAAGTGATCATGAGACTTATAAGTGATCAAGGAAATCACTAATTATTTTGGAGATTGATATATTTCATCTATTATCATCAAATTTGGGACAAAAAAAAAATATATGGAATTACCATAAAGCCCCTAGTATGGACGGCCATGATGACATTTTTGGAGTAAAAATATCATCCAACTCTTGTACACATACACCTTATATTAGTCATCTTGTGTATAATTATACCATTAATTCAAACATTATACACATCATCTCTTACATTAATTCTTTATTATTAATTTTGCCAACATGTTGGAAGTCTTCCAACATTCCTTCTCATTCCATACATTGCCCATACCTTTGACCATCCTTTTGTCCCCATGCAAGAGACAATTGGCAAGACACAAAATTGAACAAAAAAATTCCTCTCTCCCCCCCATGGTGGACGGCCATAATGGCAAATTTTACACAAAAATTCATTTTTTATCCAACACGTTTTAATTCTCAAACCTTTTCTCCTCCTTCTCTCTAATCTCTCTCTAAAAATCCTTCACATCTTCAAATCTTCAAACAAAAATTCATTCATATCTTCAAACCTTCAAACACCAACTCTTCACATCTTCAAATCTTCAAACATAAGTTCTTCATATCTTCAAGTACCACTTCTTCACATCTTAAAATTCAAACACAAATTCTTCACATCTTCAAGCCTACCCTCAAACCTTCAAGAACATCTTCTTCCTAACATCAAACATACTTCTTTCTTCAAACATCTAAACCAAAACAAACAATCTTACCACTTAAACACTAAAAATTCGAACACCCCTATCTCAAGGTAAGAAATTCCACTCCTCAATTCAACTTAAATTCTTACTACTCCTCACCTTCTCTTTTTAATATAAGCTTGAATTTTGGATTTTGAGGTACTTAGAAGACCACTTGGAGACATGCATGCATGGTGGTGAAACTTGAAGACTTGAAGAAGAACTAGTAGAGAAAATTGGACTACAAGGTAAGAATTGGACACTAGAACCCTTCTTTCCTCTTCCTTCTATTTTTTCAAATTTTAACACCCCTTTTTTCATTTTTGAGAAATAGGGGCTGACTTTAGGTGATTTTGGAGTTGAACCAAAATCTCCAAATTTGAAGCCCCAACTAGTTTCAAATCACATACTACACGAGGTAAAGTGTAGTCTTTCCAATTTCCTTATCTCCTTCTTTTCTCTTTAATTTTTCTATCATTTTTCTAACTCCAAAATTTTGATATTTCTTGACTTAGGTGCTGACCTAAGTGACCTCATCCAAAAATTGTGAAATTTATCCTTTTATTTCACAATTTTCTAATTTTAAGGTGGGTGGAAAAATACTTTCCAACTATTAGGTGTTTTTATTAAAATGCATGTAGAAATTTTGATCATGAGCCTTGATATGTATAATCTATGTATTGCATGTCAATTTTATATATCAAATCATGAAAATTCTCAAGAGTTGCTCAAAATTGTCATTTATTGAATTTTAGGTGCATGCATGTGCAATTTAATGTTCTATTTGATGAATTCTTGTATGTATTGGACATGCATGTGTATGATCTTTAAAATCTATATTTTGGATGAATTATAACCTGGACAAGTCGAGCATAATTGATTAAATTTCAATTTTGGACTTAAAAATGCAAAAATGGAAAGTTGGTGGACTAAATTGCAAGAAAATGAAAGTTAAAGGACCCCTCTGCAAATTTCAAAATTTGGGACTGTACTCAGGTTCAAAAATGACTTTTGGACATTTTAATAAAGTTTTAAGAGTTTTAGGATAAATAAAATCAACCTTTAAAAGCCCAAGAACTAGATTGTAAAATTTTGAAAGTTTAAGGGCTACTTTGCAAATTTTGAAACTGTGCCAGACCTTAATTTTAAAATTTGAAATTTTTACTCTGAAGGTACTGGAAATGACATATTTTAAATGTATCCAAAAAATCCAAGTGTTTAGGGCTTGGAAAGTAATTTTCTAAAATTGAGGGACTAAAGTATAAAATACTAAACTTGAGGACCCAAATGAAATTTCCAGGACTTATGCAGCCCATGCACCTGGAAATACTAACTTAACTATAACTTACTTATATTTTGGACCCAAGGTTCAAATTTCATAACAATTGTACCCCTAAAAGCCTTAAAGGCAATTATTTCAAAATGGGACAAAAATGATATTTTTAAAGGTTAAAGGACCTACACTTATTTATTTTAAAAACTGCTTTTGTCCCAATATCCCACTAACCTTGGTGACATTTTCCAACTGGAATCACATTAAAATCCCTTCCGGTTTGTGAGTTCCGAATATTTTAAACTTAAGGTCCGAATTGGCAATTTTTACAAATTTGGGGCCAATGTGAGAATTTTATAAAAACTCGACCTCAAAACTTTAAAAACCTGAATCTCTGGACAATTTGGAGAATTTAGGAACTGACCTCATAATTTTTCAAGGTCGGGATATTTATTTATTTAATTTTTAACCCCAAAGGTTTTGGTTTTTACAAAACGGGGCTAAATTGTTAATTTTCTTTTATAAAGGACCTAACTCAAATTATTTTCCCTTTTACTAAAATAGCCCTGGACCCTCTAACTTGGAGATTTAATTAAAGTATTTTATATTCTCAAAACCCTTGACTTATCGGATCAATTTGACCGATTAATACCCGATCGCGGAGCGACTTCCTCGCCTTGCGATTTTGAATCTATAATGGGACTTATGTTCCACCAAATCTTTCAAGATATCGAAGATTGCTTATCCTTCCGATGATCATCTTCATCCAAATACTCCACCAACGCCATAATTGCCACTCGCACTTTTCAAAAATTTCCCTAAACTGCTTCCCTGAATCAATAATACTCGACTGCCTGGTTGACTGCCTGTACTTGTATTTACTTTCTGCTGAGTCAACTTGGTGTGTCGAGCTCACAAATCGGAATGGATACGTCGGGGGATGGGAACCGGGCTCGGCTGCTATTCCACTCTTCCCCATCGCCCTAATCCCGCAACCGAGGGACGGAGTTTGTCCAAGGAAGCGGGTCGTAGTACGAGGTATAATCATGATTATGACGGATCCGAGCCTTGCAAGCTCCACCGTGGATTTTGTCTTTGCCTATGGAGCGATAAGGTGCCGGTCTTGGACCATCTGCCTGGGGAGTTACAAGGAAGAAGAAGGAATCGCCTCCGATCCACACGATTGGAGTTATCGGACCCGTCTAGTTAGCGCTACAAACCAAACGCGAAACCGCTTACTTGTTTTGCATTGGTTGGCGCTACAAACCCGTGACGCAACCATTATTTGCCTTGTATGGGATTGGCGTTACATTTCCGCACGCAATCCTACTGTCTTGGATTGAATCACATAGTGCTGTGTGACCATGAATCTGTTTTCTCAAATCGTATAAGTATATTACTTAAACATATTTATCACGACGCTTGTGGATGTGTGTGAATTCATGCATCATACTCACGCATTTTCATATAACTGTTTTCTCACATTAACTATATATTGGGCCACACTTGCACACGATCACCCCATCCACCGAGATTTTTGTCTCATCCCTCCTCGTTTTCTAACCTTTAGATAAGGACTATGTTGAAGATCTCGAACCGCCCGATTGATGACCTCGCCTTGCCTGTCGATCTTGCACCTTTTTTTGATGATTGTTCTTATTTCATGTACTTCTACCGATGTCGGACTCCGTTTATCCTGCTACTCTTTTCTCTCTTTTTGATGTAAATTAAGGGCGTAGGACCCTTGACGTTTAAGATTTGGATATTGTACTTTACCTTTTGTTTTAGTTTTGGCCTGTAAACTTATTCAGGTTATTATGTTGGATGTATTTGGATTTTGCTGGACCTTAAGTTGTAATTCGTACTTATGTTTATTTTATTTCCGCTGCTTTAGACTCTGTTTCATTTATATATCAAATAAAATTATCCCTAATATATATATATATATATATATATATATATATATCGAGGACTTACAACCTAGTCTCAGGCAAAAACACTTCGCAAGAATAAAAGTTTTTTGACTCAAATTTTACAGATCTGGAAACAAAATACAATAAACACTACCTCCCCGTGGCTCTAATACCAGGAAGAAAATAAATAGTGAAGAAATTATTATAGAAGATTTTAATAGATCGATTGATAATTGGAAAATTCCCAAAGTTACTAAGGAACAAATTTATAAAAATTCCAGATTTCTTTATTTTAAAACTGATTTTACTATTAAAACTGAAGAAAGAGATATTCAACTTTCAAAACCTTTTTGAATCAATCAATTTTCTCACTCCAAATTCTCTTCAAAAATATAAAGACAAAAATTATAAATACATTCATATAGGATTAGTCCAAGTAGGAATTAAACCTCTTACTAAAGAAGGATTAAATACTTCAATTCTTATAATTCTTAAAGATGCTAGATTTACAAACTTTGAAGATTCCTTGTTAAGTCCTGTTGAATCAAGTCTTTGCAAAGGTCCGATTTCTTTTGACTGTTATCCAAATTTAACAATTTCTTTAAATGATAAAAATATTTTAAAAACTTTAGTATTACAAATAAAAACTCATAATTATAGAATGCTTGAAGGTTCAATTCCAGTAGTAATAATTTTTAGAATTCATTACAAAGCTATGACGTCAGCCTTTGCTACAAAAGTTAGATTTCACAGCCAAAAAGGAGAAACCCTCCTACTTCAAACAGATATAACTAGATCTAATACTATAATTCTTAGATCTATACAATGGAAAGATATTACACTTCCAGAAGAATGGATTCTTGAAGGCGTTGTAAAACCAGAACATGTAGAGTCTTTAAAACCAAATACCAACCTTAGATCTATTACTCAATATCAAGATGGTAAAGTTAAGCTTTCTTTTAGTAGAAGAAGAAGCAGTTTTAGCTTATCTGAAAATTCCTCCATTACAGATACCATTGATTTGGGAAGAGTCTCACAAATACCTACAGTAATAGATACTTCTAATAAACCAAGATATTGTACTTCTGATATTCCAAATTCTTCTTTTAAAAATGTAGACTACTCTACAGAAATTCCTCGACTAGTTTATGCTAGCAATAGAATGCAAGAAATAGAACAAGAGCCTTCTAGTCCAACTTTCTCGTCAATAACAGAAAATATAATTAATGAATTAAATGTCATAGAAAAAGAATTCCAAGTTGATAAAAAATTCTTTCATGATGATTTTTATTCTGAAAACAATTTAGAAAAAAGAATGTGGTTTTTCAAAAACTTTTTAAAAATTAGAAAACAAATCCAAGAAAAATTTTATGAATTCATAAATAGACATAAAATCCATATTTTATTCTTTGATTGGTTTGAATTATATGCTTCAGAAAATTCCATTGATTTCCCTTTTAATAAATCTGTTAATCCAGTTACCATTAGAAATAAAACACCAGAATGGGAAACCATAAGTGATTCTAGAAAAATTCAATCAAATCATCATCCTTTTTAAGGTATAAAACTTAATGTTCTAAATCAGCAAATTGATGCAATTCCTATTAAAACTCCAGGAGTTTGTGATAAAACAAATATAAAAATATAGTTATACTGAGAATAATTATACTAATATCAATTTAAATACCATAGGAAAACAACTTGACAGGATAGAAAGACATATTCAAAAACAACCTTCTATAACTATAGATTCCTCGGATAATAAACTTAAAAATCCAATTTTTAAATTTTATCGATTTTCTAAAAATAGTCTTAAAAATATGCAGGATAATAAATCAATTTATTAAAGCTATACAAGATCAATTTAGTAAAATAGGTCCTATGACTAGTAGCTCTAGCCAACCATTTGAGCCAAATGTTCCTGATACTCCAACTTCAGATCTTAAAATAAATACTATTAGACAAGATTCGATTTAAGTGATGCATTAGAACAATTTCAAAAACCTACTCAAAAATTAATAAACTTGTTTGGAACCAACCACAAAATTTACAAATAGTTCCTTCTCGATTTAAATATTATAAAACCATTATCTCAATCCCGTTTTAATGCCTCTTCTGTTTATGATTGGAACATTGATGGAAAAACAGAGTATGAAATTCTTAGTATGCTTCAACAAATGACCATGGCAGCAAATGCTTATAAAACACAAAACGGAACCCATGATAAAACCATCACTGAAATTCTTATAGCAGGGTTCTCAGGTCAGTTAAAAGGATGGTGGGATTATTATCTCACAAATCAACAACAAGAAGAAATTATAGATGCTATTAAAACTGATGAAGATGATATACCAATTTTAGATGATGAAGGAAACCCTCAACAAGATGCCGTTGCTAGGTTAATTCTTACTATTTCTTTACATTTCATAGGAGATCCCTCACATTTAAAAGATAAAAATGCTGAATTACTAGCAAATCTTAGATGTAGAAAACTTAGTGATTTTCAATATTATAAAAATACTTTTCTAACTAGAATAATGCTTAGAGAAGATTCTAATCAGCCATTTTGGAAAGAAAAATTCCTTACAGGATTACCAACTCTCTTAGGAGAAAAAGTTAGAAATAAAATTAGAGAAACTAGTGGGAAACAAATAATACCTTATGATGAGTATACTTATGGCCAATTAGTTAGTTTAACTCAACAGGAAGGATAAGAATATGCCAAGACTTAAAACTCCAAAAACATTTGAAATGGGAACTAAAGAAAACCAAATTAGAATTAGGTACTTTCTGTCAAGAATTTGATGTTGATCCCAATAAACCATCTCCAAGTTGCTCAGGTACTTGTCATAAATCCTACAAAGATTCTAATAAAGAACATTACAAATCCCACAAAGAACATCATAAATCTCGTAGAAAATTCCATAAGAAAAGACAATTTTCTAAATAAGATTATTACAAGAATCCAAGAAATTCAAGACCCAATAATCATAACAATCAAAATTCCAAAGAATGATTGAAAAACGTTGAATGTTGGAAATGTCATAAAAAAGGTCACACTGCTAATTTTTGTAGATTAAATAAAAGAATACAAGAATTACAATTAGAAGATGAAATTATTAATAAAATTACAAATCTCTTAGTAGAGTCCTCTGAGTCAAATCCTGATTCAGAAATTGAAAATTTCTCTTCAAGATCTAAAGAAGATCGTAAATCCCTTCAATCAGATGAAATGGTTTCGTCTAGTCCAAATTTTGATAATGAATGTGAAAAAATATGTTAGTTCTTGACTAAAGAACAACAATTCCATCTTGAAATACTAAAAAATATTAATGATCCCGAACTACAAAAAGATTATCTTGACAAGATATTAAATTCTTTTGACAATAAAAAGGAAAGAGAAAACAAAAATACTATTTTACCAAGTACTTCAAAAATACTTATGATTTAACTAATATTCTTGGAAAGACAAAAAGAGTTAAAAACAAAGATGTAACAATTCAAGATTTACAAAAGGAAATAAAAGAAGTAAAAATTGAATTACGAGAATTAAAAGAAAAACAAAAACAAGATTCTGATGCTATAAAATATATGATAGAAAAATTAGGAAATGACGAGAGTACTGAAAATGATGAAGCAAATGAAAATACCGAACTAAGTAACATACAAAATATTGAAACAATTCCAGATGATTTTTTATTTGTTCTAAGAGAAATAACTTCTAGAAAATATATGATAAAAATAACTATCAAATTCTCAGAAAAATTTAAGATAAATACAATTGCTTTATTTGATACAGGTGCAGATTTAAATTGTATAAAATTCGGTATAGTTCCCAGAAAATTCCAAAAAAGAACTAATGAAAGGTTATCAGCCGCAAACAATTCAAAACTTAGTGTTAATTCCAAAGCTGAAGGTTCAATTATAAATAATGGAATTTCTTTAAAATCTTTATTTATTCTTGTTAATGATATACATCATACAGTTATTCTAGGAACACCTTTTATAAATCTCATAACGCCATATACCGTTGGTGAAAATGCTATATCTTTTGAAACTAATCACAAAACTTTACACTTTGATTTCCTTGAAAAACCTAAAATGAGAAACCTTAATATGATAAAAGCATATTCAGTTTATAAAAATACCATTAACAATCTCATACGAGAAAAGAGTTCTTATTTAGAAAATATAAAAAATGATATTTCATTCAAAAGAATTGATAATTCTATTAAAACTACCATACTTTTTACTAATTTATCCATTAAGAAAATACGATTTACCTTTTAATAAATTAATTACAATTTTGATGCAGATGGACCCAGTCAACAGATCTACTTACAAATTCGGAGATACTATACTTCATCAATACCCAAGAAGTAACCTTACTTTTCGTAGCAGACACGGTAACAAGCTAGCAGAAGATCATCAAGTTTTGCTTGATAACCTCTATAATAGCAGAAATGATAAAAATTACCAACTTAGAAGTCTAAATGCTTTAGAATGGTATTTTACCCATAGAAGTGGATTTCAATACTTTGTCATTTTAAAAGGAAAAACCATAGGGATTCTCAAAACTGTTTGATACATGTTTTTATCTTAATTTTGATGATTTTATTTTGTCACCAAAACAATGTTTTTAAAGGTTGTCCAAATACTCCTAAATGTTTTAAAATGGTTTTAATATTTTTCGGAGTATTTCCTCAAGTTTATTTTTGATAATAATGGACAACACTTTTAATGATTTTATGTCAATGGGTTTTTACTCCTAAACAAGATTTCTAAATGTTGTCTAAATACTCCCGATTGGTTTAAAATATTTTTACTAAATTTTCGTAGTATTTCTTGAGTTTTATTTTCGACAAAAATTGGACAACATTTCTGTCTCGTGGTCGACCGGTCGCCCCATAGGGCAACCCGTACCTAAAGATGATTTTTGAAACAGAAAATGAGATGGAAGGAAAATCAGGCAGGTCGACCGTCGCCCTGGGCGTCGACCGGTCCGGTCGACCGGTACCTGCAAGTTGGCATTGAAACAGAACTTCAAACCTTGCATTTTTGAGACAGGGGGACCGGTTGAGACAGGGGTCGACCGATCGAAGCCTATGTCGACCCGTCGCCCTGTTGTAATTTCCAAAGTGTTCTTCAATTCTCTTATTTCAGTGCGACCGGTCGCCCTGTGCATTGACAACAAAAATATGACCGTTTGACAGCAGACATATTTTCTTAAATTGTGGGATTGATTTCTAACAGCTATATTCTTGATTTTAATTGTATTTTTCTGTAGATTTTCAATCCCCAAGATGAGCCTATGCTTGATCAATCATCTCCTATAAATAGAGGAAGTTTTGGAGCAACCAAAACAACAATTGAGATACAACACAACAAGATACACTTCAAGCAAATACTTGGTCTTTCATTGTTATTATTCTTGTTGTAAATTTGCCTAGCTTATCACTTTCACATCATTGAGGTCTAGGCTATTCTTGATTACACTTTGCACTCAAATTGTATTATTTATTATTGAGTTGTAATCTTGATTTTTGGTTATCATTCAACACAATATATCCTTGTGAGTGTTCTTGTGGTAAGAGCACACTTGGATGATCTAGGTGATAGGTGCAAGAAGATTGTGGTGATCTTCTTATTGAGGTGTTGAAGAATTTGGTATTCTTCAAGGTTGAAGATTGTGGTAATCTTCACAAGGTGCCGTTGGAGATTGTGGTAATCTTCAAGAAGAGATTGTGGTAATCTCAAAGGTGGTGTTGAAGAAGAGTGTGGTGCTCTTCAAGGTGTTGTAAGTTGAATTTGTATTAATTTTGGTAATTAATAAAATTCTTTTTCTTTTTTGAAATCCATCCCGGATATACTGGGGTGGTAGAGGATTAGACCCTAGGTGGGTTGAACCTCTTTAAATCGACGTGTGTTTTTACTTTCCGCACCTTTATTATTGTGTTTGAGCATTCGGTTGCAAAAAGAGGGCTAAATCGAAAAGATGGAGATAATCTATTCACCCCCCTCTAGATTATCGTAGCCGCTTGGACTTACAAGTGGTATTAGAGCCAAACTCTTTGGCAAGCTCGTTTCACATCGCGAGTGAAGAGAAACGATCGTCGGCTACGAACGAAGCTCATCTTTCCGGCACCTCCACCACCAAGCCACCTCGGTTTGATTCCAAAAATTTTATATTTTGGAAAGAAAGAATGGAATGCTATTTACAAGGTTGCGGGTTTGATATTTGGAACACCGTCATAAATGGAGAATCCATTCCGATGAAAGATACACCACACACCTCCAAAGGCTTCAAAGAGCTCAATGATGAAGAGAAGAAAATCATCTCCTTAAATGGTAAAGCTCTTAATGTTTTACTTTGTTCACTTACCACTTTGGAATTTGATCATGTTGTAGGTATTCGATCGGCACATGAAGTATGGCAAAAATTAGAAGCCATCTATGGAGTATTTGCAAATGAAAGGAGTCAAACAAAAGCATCTACTTCTCAAGGTCATACAAGCTCAAATCTAAGGAACAAGCCTCCTACAACTTCCAACTATGAAGAAGTTGAATATTGTTTTATGGGCATCGAAGAAGAAAACGAGGTATGTCTTAAACCCTCTACTTCTTATGACATTGTTATTCAAAATGACTATAGTGATTTGCAAAATGATTATGATGAACTTCAAAATGAATTCCAAAAGCTTACTTGTTAAATACAAAAATTTGAAAAAGGAATTCATTGTTTTAAAGAATGATAAGGATAGTTTATTTACTTCCTATGAATCACTATCATGTGCTCACACCACCACTCTTGACAAGGTTAGAAACCTTGAGAAAGAAAATAGTACTCTTGTTGAGGATATAAATTGCTTGAAAAATGATTTATGTAAATCCAAATTGAGTGCCGATAGAATGACCAATAGTGTTGATATTCATAATTGTGATAAAGGACTTGATCATAAGCCTAATGTTGTTAATCATATGAAAAAGGATCAAGTCACTATGCATATTGGCCATTATGCTCCTAGAATTATTACATGCTTTTATTGCGGTAAAAAGGGTCATACGGTAAATACTTGTCGGGCTAGAAATAGCTCTAATTATTGTTGGAGACCTAAAAGTCTCAAGACTAATCTCAAAGGACCCAAACACATAAGGGTGCCACAAAACAATGTCATATTAGGTACCCGGCGAAATAATGATCGAAGAAAATTTATACCGCCAAGAATACATCAAATGACCGTTTCATTTGATCAAAGAAGGAGAAACTATTTTCGACAAAGCCAATTTCCAAGAAGAAGATATAATCAAAAATGGGAAGAACACAATCCTTGGAAATGGCAAAGACATCATCAACAAGATGATTTTCAAAGAAGAAGAGACTATCAACAAAGGGAAGGTAACAAACCTTGGAAATGGAGTAATCAAAGAAGTCATCATCAACAAAGTGACTTCTCAAAAGGAAGATATCATCAACAATGGGAAAGGCGCAACCCATGGAAACGACGAAATTGGTAAATCGTATCTCCCCATTTATATATGCATTTTATCTTAATTATATGCATGCTTTTATTTATGTCTTAATTGCAAAATGAGTTTTCATGTAATTATTTTTTAATTTAGGTCTTTAATATATTTGTGAGTTTCAAAATATTTTTAAAAGAAGACCTTGCATGATTTTCTAAAACTCTTGTGCATTTAAATAGACTTATGTGGCTTATTATCTTTTATGAAATCTTATAGCATAAGCTCTTTTTGATATCTCCTATTACTTGCCTACACTTGTATTTTTTTGTGCAAACTTTGTCTAAGAATTGTGTAGGATATGTATCTCATATTCATTGGCCATTTCGTCATCAAGTTTCTTAAACTATCGAGGTATGTTGACTCGTATTTTTCTTAGAACTCGATATTATGCTTATGCACACATCTTTCAAGATATTTCACTTTAACCCCTTAAGTGCCCCTAAATGATTTTGCAAATATTCTCTTAAAAGGGCACTACTTGTTGAGTCTCGATTTTCTCGAATATATGTTTTCCCGTAACCCGTATTTGTTGGACTTGATCCAAAATTATCTTTTTGCAAAGTTTTATACCTTTTGGGGTGGAAAATCGAATTTTTGAAAAAAAACCTGAAGAATGAAAAAAGCACTGGGACGGTCATAGCAGGGGCGACCGGTCGCCCTACACTTCGACGGTCGCAGTCGCACTTACCTCGACCGGTCGCCTGTGCTAATTTTATAGATAAAAACGTTATGTTCTTCATTTTGAAACAGACTCTCAAAACCCCCCAAACCCTTGTTGTGCGAAAATCACCCCCTTTCTTCTACTATCTTCAATTCTTCATCAATCCTTGTAATCTTTCTTGCTAATTCACTTCTTTTTGCAAGAACTTCACATATATGGCACCTCCAAGAAATTCTACCGAACGAAATCCTCAAAAGAGGAGAATGAGGCAAAGGGGGAGAATCTTCTTCCAATCCCCAACAAGATGATATTCTACAAGGAGACTATCAAAATCGAAACTACGACGGAAGAGGAGATTGTCGAATTAAGAGTCGGGGTTTCAAAATCGAGCATTCATTGGGACTCTAGTAAGTTATCACTCCTCTACGAGCCTCCTCTAGAGCTAATAGATTTCGATTTTTAAATAAACTTGCGGAGGAACATTATGAGAATATTGGATTGAATGATAAGAAAATTGCGTGCACTCGTATGGTTCGTTTTCAAGCATTTCATGATGAATTTCCGGATATTAGAGCTTATTTTGAAATTCAAGGATGGGTTTCATTTTGGGATAATCCGTGTTTGCATTATGACGACGAGCTTATAAAACTTTTTTATGCAAATATGTGGATTGTTGATGCTACGGTAGATAATCCGTTGGAACTTCACACTTTTGTTAATGGTAGGCATTTTTCATGGACATTGGCCGATATTTGTAATCACTTTAACGTGCCAAATGATGGAGTGGTCAATGTGGATTGTGCTCATTGGGATGATAACATTTTAGGTGTTTCACTAGATGATGTGAAAACCTTTTTAGGAGTATATCCCGAAGTGACATACTCGGCAATGCCGCCAAATTATCGGATTATATCTATCATTTGCTCCTATTGTGTTTGTGAAAAGGAAGTAAAACTTCCAAGTAATCTCGAACTCTTTCTCACCTATAAGATTGTTCGAGGAGAAAGAGTAAATTACGGGGCAATCTTTGTGTATTGCTAGTTGGAATCTAGAAAGCTTACCAAGAAAAAATATACCTTGGGAAATTTGATTTGCCGACTCTTATATTTATCGGGATACCCGGAAAATGAAATGAATACCGAAATTCGTCACAATGATTTTGATAATGCCAACATTCTACAAATGGTAAGAATGCGACGACATTTACCACGGGTTCCTACCAAAGCCGCTAGGGACGCGTGCCCGACATCAACAACAACCTGGATGATTTCTTTAATGACAATGAGGTTGAAAATATTGGAAGAGGTGAGTTTGACGAACAAAGAAATGATGAAGAGGAAAATGAAGAAGAAAATGTGGGAAATGAACAAGAAATTAGGGAGGAAGAAAATGAGGAAGGAGATGAAGATGAGTTGGATGTTGAAGATCTAAATCTCAAAGATAGAATGGCAAAAGTGGAAAGAGAAACATTTAGAGATGTGACCTCTCTTAGAAAAGAGCTCCGGGTTGTGAAAAAGGAAAATTCCAGTTTGAAAAAGTCAATTGGCAAATTGAAGAAATTCATCAAAGATCTCATTCCCGGAACTTGCTTCTCTTCGGACGAAGATTGATGTCCCCCCCTTTCCTTTACTTTCTAGCATTTTCGTTGCTTTGTATTTTTATGAACGTTTGTAAAACTCTCTCGTACTAATAAAATTTGCTTGTCTTATTGAAAGGGTGAAAATTACAAGTCGATAATGACTTGTTGATGATCATGGTATTGGTGGAGTATTTGATGGTAAAAATACTCTAATTTAGCATATTGTTTGAAAATTGGTATGAAGTACTTGATGGTAAAAGTGCTTCTTTTAATGCTTTGATAATTATGCTTAGTTGGATATGTTGGGACTTTTGATATATCATACATGTATTGTTTAAGGCATGACTTGTATTATTTGATGGATGCTCTAATTTTTGGCATTTGTAATGCCTTGATCCTTCTTAGCTTATATTATCTCAATTGGGTTGAACCCTTGAGAATCTACTTTGTTGAGCCTCTTATTTGATGAACAAATGTTGCATATGTTGCATATGATCTTATTGAGCTTTGGAATGAGGTTGATTGATGATGTTATGAAAATTTTTGGCTTGAAACCTTTACAAGGACTATATACAACCTCTTTTATTTTTCACGCACACAAGGTGTTCGATGAAATGTCGCAATGAAACTTTCAATTTCTACATGATTCTCTTGCCTCAAAATGTCTTAAAATCTTTTTGAAATCATGTTTTTAGCTTACTAATGAGCTTATGGATCTCTTATGTTACAATTCTCCCATTTTCCTTGGACTTTAAGTTTAAATTGCTCGATGGTTGATAAACCGTCTCGATTCTTGCACTTTGATATATTTGTATGATGTTTTTATCATCCTAACATTCTTTTGATGATTCCAAAGGGGAGAAACAGGATATTGGCTCATTAGCTCAAAGAAGCTAATAAAAAGCTTGTCATAAAAGCTATAAGCTATGGCTCATAAAAGCCATAAGTTGTGATTCCTTTGGCTCATTAGCTCAAAGAAGCTAATAAAAGCTTGTCATAAAAGCTATAAGCTATGGCTCATAAAAGCCATAAGTTGTGATTCCTTTTTAGTCCAATTGTTGCTTGATGGACTTATATAATTGTTTAATGATGTTTTGTGACAGGGGGAGCTTATAAGCTCTTGAACAAATTGTAAAAGCTAAAGCTTTTAGCTTATGGAAAATTGCTTTTACATTATTCTTGATATGCTTGTTGATAGGGGAGCTTGTGCTTATTATTGAAAATATTTACTCCTACTTGGTTGCTTTAATATTTTTGGAAATTTTGGTTGCTTCCAAGCGGTCAAATGTTTTTACCGGAAAATCATTTCTAAAATTGCTCTCTTAGTTTCTGTAAAAATTGTTTTGGTTTGTAATCATCAAAAAGGGGGAGATTGTTTGATACATGTTTTATCTTAATTTTGATGATTTTATTTTGTCACCAAAACAATGTTTTTAAAGGTTGTCCAAATACTCCTAAATGATTTAAAATGGTTTTAATATTTTTCGGAGTATTTCCTCAAGTTTATTTTTGATAATAATGAACAACACTTTTAATGATTTTATGTCAATGGGTTTTTACTCATAAACAAGATTTCTAAATGTTGTCTAAATACTCCCGATTGGTTTAAAATATTTTTACTAAATTTTCGGAGTATTTCTTGAGTTTTATTTTCGACAAAAATTGGACAACATTTTGTCTCGTGGTGGACCGTGCATCCCATAGGGCAACCCGTACCTAAAGATGATTTTTGAAACAGAAAATGAGACGAAAGGAAAATCGGCGGTCGGCCGCATCGGGCGTCGGCCGATCGGCCGGTCGGCCGTCGCCCAGTGGGTCGACCGTGCACTGCAAGTTGGCATTGAAAGCAGAACTTCAAACCTTGAATTTTTGAGACAGGGGGACCGGTTGAGATAGGGGTCGGCCGGTCAAGCCTATGTCGGCCATGGTCGCCTGTTGTAATTTCAAAGTGTTCTTCAATTCTCTTATTTTCGTGCGACGACCAGTCGCCTGTGCATCGAATGAAAGAAAAATATGACCGTTTGACAAATGAGACAAATTTCCTTAAATTGTGGGATTGATTTCTAACAGCTATATTCTTGATTTTAATTGTATTTTTCTGTAGATTTTCAATCCCCAAGATGAGCCTATGCTTGATCAATCATCTCCTATAAATAGAGGAAGTTTTGGAGCAACCAAAACAACAATTGAGATACAACACAACAAGATACACTTCAAGCAAATACTTGGTCTTTCATTGTTATTATTCTTGTTGTAAATTTGCCTAGCTTATCACTTTCACATCATTGAGGTCTAGGCTATTCTTGATTACACTTTGCACTCAAATTGTATTATTTATTATTGAGTTGTAATCTTGATTTTTGGTTATCATTCAACACAATATATCCTTGTGAGTGTTCTTGTGGTAAGAGCACACTTGGATGATCTAGGTGATAGGTGCAAGAAGATTGTGGTGATCTTCTTATTGAGGTGTTGAAGAATTTGGTATTCTTCAAGGTTGAAGATTGTGGTAATCTTCACAAGGTGCCGTTGGAGATTGTGGTAATCTTCAAGAAGAGATTGTGGTAATCTCAAAGGTAGTGTTGAAGAAGAGTGTGGTGCTCTTTCAAGGTGTTGTAAGTTGAATTTGTATTAATTTTGGTAATTAATAAAATTCTTTTTCTTTTTTGAAATCCATCCCGGATATACTGGGGTGGTAGAGGATTAGGCCCTAGGTGGGTTGAACCTCTTTAAATCGACGTGTGTTGTTTACTTTCCGCACCTTTATTATTGTGTTTGAGCATTCGGTTGCAAAAAGAGGGCTAAATCGAAAAGATGGAGATAATCTATTCACCCCCCTCTAGATTATCGTAGCCGCTTGGACTTACAAAAACATGGTCGATGGTTGCATCAGCCATAGATATCCCAAATCCCATTTTTTATGGATTCCAAACTTTTGAAGAAGCAATAATATTTGCTAATGAAAATCTTGGGGAAAATACTTTCTGGATAGAAAATCAAAATGAATTTATAAATAGAAGGATCAATGAAAAAATATTAACAAATGATGTTCCACTTGATCCTGTAAGAACTTTCTTTTTTCCTAATCAACAAATTGAAATTCTTCCAAAATATATAAAAGAACTAATTTTTGAAAAAGCCCAAGAGACTTTTCAGAAAAAAGAAAAAGAAATTCACAAATTCCTCAATTTAGCAGCAATAGGAAAGTTAGATATAAGAGGTCTAAAAATATACCATGATTATTATCATAGCAGAATAGCATAATGTACAAGACAATGCCCTGTTAAGTCCTGCTATTGATGCTCATGCACACTAGATTACAATATCAATAAATGTGTGATTAACTTGAAAAATTCCTAATCTCTCATCTAGAGGAATCAAATACCGGGTGGCGGACTCTTTATCCAAACATTATTAGACTTCGGTCTAATTGATTTTATTATTTTCAAAACAAATGACAAACTCTTGGAAGAAAGTTTTCTGGGAGAAAACTTAAATCCATTGTTCAAAAATATCGATCCTCATTTCTTTCGATGAAGCCTGGGTTTGTGCCGATATTGAATCCAAATCTCTGAATGGATTCAAAATAGATTTGAACACGCCAAACATGTTATATTCCTAGAAGGTATTCTAGTTGAAGATCCCCTTTTTTGATTCACACTTTCATGGATACAATTACAAATTAAAATGCCACGGCTCCCTAAGAACACAAATAAGCAGGATGGAGATCCAGGACACTAGCAAAAGACCTTTTGAAGGAAGCAAACTTGAGAACAAATATTGGGATACTAGACTTGTATTCCAAAGTAAGATTTATAAAATATATTTGGAAAATAAGAATGATCAAAATACCAAATCTTTCTATATTCCAATAAGCTTCTTTGAAACAAGCCACTTTGAGCTTGTTGATTGGTATAAAGCAGAAGAAAATCCGGAATGGACGTCACGTACAAATCGGAAGATGAACAACTAACGGACAATCCGAATGGATATCACGAATCTGGTCGAGGAAGATGAACAACTAATGCATGATTCGAAACAACGGGGAATAGAAGAAGAAGAAAACATTATTAACCAAATGGAAGGTTAAAAATGCCGCCAATCATTAAAGCGAGAAAACCATCTATATCAAGAAGAAATGGCATTCTCGTCAAGCCTTTGAAGATATCTTAGAACAAGATAAATTAAATGTATTTGTAAATATAAAAAAATCGAAAGTCTGTAGCAATTTGATGTCGGCAAGGATTTGAGCAATGTGATTTATGTGAGAATACTATTCAAGCACATAGCTTGATTTCGATTCTTTAGCAGAAAACGAAAAAATTCCTAAAAAATCCTTAAAAAAATCTATAAATAGGGAGGATCCCCCTCACAATGAGGGCAAGTTTTTTGGCATCCAAAGCAAGAAAGAAAGCTTGAAGAAAACCTCTTCAAGTGCAAATCCTCTTCATTTTTTAGATTTTAGAAACTTTCCAAATTCCGAAAAAAATTTTTAGAGAAGCTTTCAATTGTCTTTAGGCAAGCTTCATTTTTTAGTTTTTAGTTTTTGAAGATCTATCTTCCATCTCCAAGGAAGCATTGTATGAAGGTGTAAATTCCAAATTCCAAAATTTGTAAAAGGTTTGATTTTATATTATGTCTTTTTAAATTCATGTTCATGGTCGGTTTAACCGCCTAAGTTTTAATTCTGTCTTTAAATTCTTGTCTTTCAATTCATGTACATGGTCGGTTTAACCGCCTAATCTTATAAATTCCTTGTTCTTACTTGATTCGTGGAGACCCTTGCAAAAGTATCCTTGAGAGAAACTGGGGGTAACTCGATCAAGATATATATAAATATAATTAGTATATATATGATATATATAATTAGTATAAATATATAATTAGTATAATATATATATATATATATATATATATATTTCGTTTATGCTTTATTATAATATATATATATATATATATATATATAACAATATAAATATATTATATATATTTATTTCTTTTATGCTTTGTTATTTTTCTGCATTTCATTTCTGTCTATTTATTTCTTCTATTAATTAGTATAATATATTTATTTCGTTTATGATTTATTATAATATATATATAAATATAAATATATTATATATATTTATTTCTTTTATGCTTTGTTATTTTTCTACATTTCATTTAATCTATTTATTTCTTCTATCATGTCTTCTTTCTCTTGTTTATTTTCCTCCCTACGATCCTAGTGGTCCCTGGTATCACTAGGATCGTAGGGACCAACTCTTCTTTCTCTTCTTTCTCTTACAGGATTACCAACTCTCTTAGGAGAAAAAGTTAGAAATAAAATTAGAGAAACTAGTGGGAAACAAATCATACCTTATGATGAGTATACTTATGGCCAATTAGTTAGTTTAACTCAACAGGAAGGATTAAGAATATGCCAAGACTTAAAACTCCAAAAACATTTGAAATGGGAACGAAAGAAAACCAAATTAGAATTAGGTACTTTCTGTCAACAATTTGATGTTGATCCCAATAAACCATCTCCAAGTTGCTCAGGTACTTGTCATAAATCCTACAACACTATTTATTATCTTCCTGGGATCTCTAGAAGAACTAGAACTAGAGTTTGAAGAAGTAGATCTATGTAATATTGACTCCATTTTTGTAAAATTTTTTGTTTTTAAAACCTGAATCCTTACTACAATCGTGAGCAATTCAGTGGATTTACGGCCTACACTCGAGGACTTATAACCTAGTCTCAGGCAAAAACACTTCGCGATCCTCATTTCTTCCTGATGAAGCCTGAGTTTGTGCCAATATTGAATCCAAATCTCCTGAATGGATTCAAAATAGATTTGAACCTGCCAAACATGTTATATTCCTATATATATATATATATATATTAGGGATAATTTTATTTGATATATAAATGTGACTATTCTTTCAAACTGAATCAATTTTTGAAAATTGTAAAAAAAAAAAAGTCCTATATATAAAAAAAATCACATTTATTTTTTATACCCAAAATTTACCATCTTTTCGCTTTTGATACCCAAAATTTACCATCTTTTCGCTTTTGGTACCCAAAAGATTTTTTATTCTTCATTTTTACTAATTTTAACCGGTTTCCACCTGCTACAACAGGTGAACCGTTTGTTTTGGATGGTAAATTAACGGATTGTAGTAAAATTGATCAAATGAAAAAATATTGGGTACCAAAATTGATTAAGTGGGAACATTGGATACCAAAAGTGAAAAAGTGGTAAATTTTGGGTATCAAAAATGAAATTATCCCTTTTTAATTTTCTTTTTACTTTAATTTTCTTTACCACCTATCTATAATTCTTGCTTTCAATCTCCACTTAATATTCCATTAATTCTCACTTTCACACACCTTTCTACAAGAAAACACAACATATATAATCTTCTTCTTTCCTTTCGGCAAATAGCCGCTGAGGGAAAGCGACTCAGGCTTTGAATGCATGACTTTTCATTTCCATAATTCATCTTTGAGAGAAAATTTATGAAATGTGTGATTGTTTGTGGAAACAATGAAATTGTATTATAAAAATATTTTCATTTTTTTCTAAAATTAATTCGTTTCTCTTTATCTCTCACATTTTCCAATATCCAACAATACTATTTATTTCTATCTCTTCATTCTATTCATATAAGGAATTTTGGTAATTTTCTTTTATTTATTATTATTTTTCCTTTAATATTGATAACAAAAAGAATAAAATGGGAGGGGGGCGATAATTGTAGCACACGTGTTTTTCAAAAATAAAACATTTGGTGTAAGATTGAGATAGAATGAGGTGTAAACGCATTATTTAGTTTGGTTCTTGTGGGCCTGGGCTTAAGTTACAATGGGATTGGGTGATTGGGTTTGAAGTCCAATTTTAAGCACAATAAAATGGTTGAAGGGTGAGCTTAGAAAATGGTGAAACTTGATTAGGAAATTAAAAGAGAAATTGCCGAAAATACCTGCCTTTTTGGAAAAATGATAATGTTTACGCTCAGCTAATTTTTGTACACTCCTGTTTGACTTTTTTTCACTTTTTTACGCTCCTACATTTTTACGTTTTTTCCAATTTCTTTTTACTGTATTGCTTTATATGTTGTTTATATTTGTTTCTTGATTGTTTCTATGTTGTTCTGTTGTTGTTTCGATATTTCAATACAATTTTTACTTATTTTTTACGCTCTTTGCTGCTCATGTGTTGTTTTATATATTGTTTATATTGTTTCTTGGTTGCTTTGTATAATAATTTTAATGTTGTTATGATGTTTCTTTGTTATTTCCATGTAGTTTTCAATGTCTCAATGCAATTTTTACCAATTATTAAACTCGTTTACTGATGTGGTGTTTTCTATATTGTTTATGTTTTTTTGGGTTATTTCTATGCTGTTTTTAATGTTGTTATTATGTTTCTTTGTTGTTTCAATATAGTTTTCGATGTTTCAATGCAGGTTTTACTTATTTTTAAGTTATTTTTGTTCATGCGGTGTTTTCTATATTTTCTCTGTTGTTTCTATACAATTTTCAATATTGTTCTATTGTTTCTTGGTTGTTTCTGTGTTTTTGACATTTTCAATGCATTGGAACAAAAGATTAATTGTGTTTTTCTATTAACGTATTGTTTTTATATTATTTTCAATGTATTTTTTCGAATGTGTTATTTTATGTGTATATTTCTTGATTGTTAAGATTTCAAGTATAAATTTGTTGATTTAAAGGGAGATATGAAACATATTTGAAACAACAACATAAAAAATCCGAAAAAATAACGGGACCGTAAGAATATCCCAAAAAACGGCGGGAGCGTAAAAAAGTAAGGAAAAAACTCTATAGCGCAAAAAGGTGTTCTTTTTTGGAAATATTGGACATTTGTTTCCATAACCCAAACTAAAATGGGTAAGGATTTGTCAATGTACTAAATTATACTCTTTATAAATCATCTCTTAATCCTAATTGTTGAGTTTATTACTAACATATTCTAAACCATAATTCTACTATGTACCCTGGTCAACTATAATCTTAATCGTCTCAATAATATAAATCTAACTTTAAAACCATAAAATATTAATCAATCTCACTAACTAGTTCTAATAACTCAAGAATTATCCCTAACCTCAATTGTAATAAACTTACTTTAAATAAGCTATATATTAAGCAAAGTAAATATTTAATCGATTGCAATTACTAAATTAAAATTCATAATATTACCAAACCAATTATATAAAAATAATTAAAATACAAATACTTATTATTCGGATTTACATCGTCACCTATATGTGGGGTCTCACAGTTAATCCCTAGAAAAGGGATTAAACAGAAAACAAATGGAAGATAGGTTTGTCCGTTATATACCAAAGTAAGTATAAGATGCTCATTATGCTAAAACTTTGAAAATAGAGGGAAATAATTTTTGCTATACGAACTATTCAAGTATTTTGACTTTGTCTTCTAAATGTTTTTTTTTTGGATACTTTACCTTTTTTAAAGTCTATGGATTTTTTCAAATTGCCTCATCATACTAATTTTTGGCAGAAGATTCAACTGAAATCCCATCACGTGATGTGCATGCTTGATTCTTAAGATTGCAATGTGGATTCCGGTGATGTGCATGTGATGAAATTTCGATTGAATTTTCCATAAAAAATGAGTTGAATGAGGAAATTTAAAAAATCCATGGACTTTAGAAGGTAAGGATTCCCAACAAAAAAAATTCCAGAGGCAAAGTTGAAAAACTCGAATAGTTCGGATAGCAATGATGAATATTATCCGCTTGAAAATAATTCATCTGAGATAGAGACGTGTCAATTTTCTTGTACCGACACTACAAAAATACGGATAGACATAGGCAAAAAGACATCAGTTTTAAGACTTCTCGGATTTCTTTTTGATCGCTAAAGTCTTTTCGCTAAACTGCAAATGTACAGTGTAGGTTATGGATCGTGGCAAGCAAGGTCGTATTACACAGGGATTGTTTAAAATATAAACTACGGTAATTATAATAATTCTAATTTTATTGATACATCCGAATAAGATGATGATTGAATTATCTAACAATTAAGGCTAAGTAAAATAGAAAAAACAAATAAACTATGAACACACGCGCAATGTTTAACCAACAAAAAAAAAAGGCGATCCCATGGACTATGATTTCAACATGCTTCATCAATTTATATCCGATTTGTGTTTCACAAGAATCAATTATACCTTATCTATGGATTCAATTCCTATCCTAGTTCATTCCCTCTCCTGAGGCGAGCAAACAGTAGATCAATATTGAATTGCTAGCATTCATACTCAACAATCAATATCAACTCCCAAAAGTATAATGAATTAAGTATTTAACCCCATAAACATCATAAGCCTCCCAACTATACAATTATTTATATTGTGACTTCTTTAATATGTTGTTAGAACTCATATCTCGAATTATGTACCAACATATTAAACATGTGAATTATTGATCAGGTAATCCACAGGAATTAAGCACAAGAAACCACAAATATATAGGTGATCGAAACCAATTCATATAAAATAACCCAAATCAAATATAAATCAAATCCAAACTCTATTTCAAGTCCTAGAATGAAGATGGTAGATGGAATTAGCCTAACATAATCATTTGTAAATTCATAGACAAATCATTAAACGAAATATGCTACATGGAAAAGATGGAAAAGAATTTCTAGACTATGATGATGAATTCCCCTTGAGTGGAAGAATTAATCTTCATGTTCTTGAACCCTTCTGCTTCTCCGTTGTTAATTCTCTTGCGTGGTTTCTTCAAAATCTCTTTTTAGATGTGTTGTTTTCTCTCCATAGGTGTGGTCTTTTATCTCCAGATGAATTATGTCAGCTACTAGGTCTAATTTTCCCTTTTATAGTTGCTTTTCTGGATCCCTTTTAGAGTCCTTGCAAGATAAGGAAACAAAATCTGCTGGCGCAGGCATTTCATACGGTCGTGAATGGTCATCAGCCTCTGAAAATCGCAGATTTCACTTCACACGGTCGTGTGACTGTTCCCACGATTGTGTGATTTGCACACGGTCCGTGTGAGGTGCAAATGTGTGAATTTTCTCCTGGGGTCTTCATTAAAGTTTTAGCCCTTTCTCTTATCTTTGCATAGCATCTTGAATCAGCTCAATATCAATTTTGTAGAGAAAGTTATTGCAAAAATACTAAACCCTGCCAGTACTGAAAACACTTGACGCGTTTAGACGTTTTCAAAAGCAATCCCCTGTTGTTCGATCGTACACAGGGGTGGCCCTAAGGGAGGGCCTAAAGCGCGACCGCCCCGGGCCCCCAAATTTTTAGGGCCCCACTAGGACTGTCATATATGTGTGTATATATGTATATATATTTTGTATGTGACTATTTATTTTTCTTTCTTGTACACTTATCAATTACCAATGAATACAAATGTATAAAATCACAATCCTTTTCGTATCATATTCCACATTCATGTTTTTGATAAGATGTATCTGAAGATAATATACAATCTGGTGAATATTATATTTTTTTAGAGTTAATAAATTTATAATTTTAGCGGATGTTGCTATTGTTACCTTAAAGAGTAGATTTGCACAATTGTAAGCATATGATAATATTTTCCGCTGCTTGTTTGATTCGAAGAAGTTAAGTTAATTAGGCAAATAAATTGAAAGAACGTTGTCAAAATCTTGGAAGTGTTTTAAAGCATGGTAACTCTCTGGATATTAATTTGCACTTATGTGAAAGTGTTACAAGTGATTTTACAACATAATAAAAGATAACACTTGAAATATTACAGTTTGTATTTTGGGCTGATATTCTAATATCTTGATTGCCTATAGAACATTGTTAACTATTTATGTCATACATTTGCAAAACGAAGTTTATCTAAGTTAAAATTAGTAAAAACTTACTTATGGTTAACAACGTCACAAGAACAATTAAATGCATTAGCAACCTTATGTATAAAAAATGATAAGTTGGATCAAATTGATTATGAAAATATTACTGGTGAACTTGCTTCTCAAAATGCTAGAAGAAGTCATTATAAATTATTTTTTGATAGATTTCTTTTTGTTTACATTGTGTAGTAGTATTTTTTCTGTTGTTATAAATTGAAGGGCCTTGTTTTTTTTGCTTTCGCCCTGGGCCTTCAAAATGTCAGGATCGGCACTGATCGTACATGCTTCTTTTCTTCACGTATTCATTCCTCCTTTGGCTATTGACATATCCTTTGGAACGTGTTATCGTTGTTTGTCCAATTTAGCTCCATTTCCTGTAAAAACACCTTGACAACCGCATTATCACGCTCAATAGAGAAAACCAACCTAAACACGCTAGTTACACATGCAAATATCTCGATTATATACCAAATTACGCCCTGGAATGCATGCATAATAACCACTTACACTTTTCTCATTTAACCATTGGTTTCCTAGAAAACCGATGTCTAGTTAGTGTAGTCGTTGGATAATAGACATCGGTGTTACCGAAACGATGTGTATTGTCAAAACCATTATTTAAATAACATTGCTTTTGGCATCGGTTTTCCAAAACGCGTGTCTATTTATACATATTCTTATAATTATATATCAGCTTTTAAGCATTGGTTCATAAACTGATGTATATTTTTCAAAGTTTTATTATTGTATAATAGTTTTGCAGACACCAGTTACAAAACTGATGTCTAATTATTATTATTATTATTATTATTATTATTATTATTTGGTGAACAATGAAAATTCTAAACTTCGCCTTTTGAATAGACCTGGCCAATGTATTCTCTCTAAAAACGAATTCTTCTTCTCATGGTTGTCTTCTCTCTCAACTCTCCAGCCTCGCTTTCGCTCCACCCGACCCTCCACCGTTCTCGCTATTTCGTTCTGTCATTTTCACACTCTTGATATTTAGTCTAATTACAAAAAAACTCCAGTTATCTTTCAAAATTACAAACACCCCTTTAAGGTGTTATTGTTGTATATTTACATATAATATAATATCTTACATTGGTTTGCATTTATGGCATCTCATATCATAGCATCATTTTTAGCTAGACATTTATTATATTATATTATACGAAGAAGGAAAGAAATAAATAAGTATGGAAAATAAGAATTATGTGAAAAAGGTGTGTACCTTTTCATGTGAAGACATTGGGATGTGTAGGTCCCAAGGGGTGTGAGTAAGGTTTAGAAGGGGGGGTTGAATAAACCTTACAAACTTTTTAATTTAGTCCTTTTAAATTAGTTCAGAGTTAATTTCACATCTATGTCCTTGATGTACAGCTAAGTTAGTTAACCAGCAGAGTTAGCCACTCAATGGACTCGGATTCGAATTTGTTGATAGAATAACTCAATTGTTTAGTCTAATACTTAACTCGTCTGTGATGAGATTTTCAGCGGAAGACTTAACACCCTTGAATTTGGTTTAAGTTTGTTTTAACACTTGGTTTTTGCACTTTGTTAATGATCAATTGAATAGCAAATTATCAGCAGATATTAAATGATATGCAAAAAGTAAATGCTGAAATGTAAATGACACAATAATTTTTATAGAGGTTCGAAGATGGGGTAATTCTTCTAATTCTCTCTTCTCCAACTCCTGGAGAAATCCACTAAGTATTAATCAGAGTACAAAGTGGTTATCAGTCCAGATGCAAGTCTTGATCACACAGCTGACTTGATCCTTTGGGACTCAGTCTGGAGATGCCTTGGTCACACAGCTGGCTCCTCGTCCGACTTCTTCACAGGCAATTTTGCGCTTTGCTACTTGACTTACTTGCCCAAGCTTCTTGGATTTGATCACGAAGACCTCCAATAACTTGAGACTGGTTCGACCTTGAACCTTTCTACAATCCTCCTTGGAATGTAGACCCCTTTTGATTCTTCAAAATTTTTATCTTCAACAGTTTGAAGTTGTCTTTACTTTACAGCTTGGTGTTGGATTGATTTCCTTCGAAATTTAGGCTTGAGGATTTGCTTGAATAACTTGAGAATATTTTTGCAGGTTACAACTCGAATGATAACTTGAATGTTCGTGATTAGGTAACCTTCTCTCAAAGTGATTCCTCAGCCTTTTATAGTGAACTTTTTAAAATCTGCCCGTTGAAGAGATAGGCTGATTTTTAAAAGTCACTTGTGTTCGTTGGCTTGTCTTGTAGCAGTCCTTGATCTTGACATTTTCTCGTATTAAATGAACATTGACTTTTGAGTCGACACAAGGTGCGAGTGCTTCCCATTGGTTTATTCCTTTTGCACGCTTAAGGACTAAGCACTTTAAGACATGGCGAGCATGAAAGTATTACTTGTTTAGGTAATATTCTTGACTTACGTGGCAACGGATTCTTTTGATTGTCTTGACTTGACTACCTTTCCTTAACTTCCCAGGTGACTTGAGTCGCCTCCCAATCATGGATGACTCATCTGTCACTTCAACTTGAGACTTGACTATCTTGAGTTGACTTGATCGACACTTCACACAGTTGTATCATAGTTGCTACTCCTTCAGTCGAGTTCTTGTCTTCTTTTCCTTGCTATACTCAGCTGCTTCACAGCGGAGTCTTCAACCCAGTCTTTAGTTGACTTCTTGTATATCCAGGCATAGCCGACTTGACTCAGCTCGTACAGCCCTATCTATTTTAATGCAAATTACAAGGAAAATGGGGTGCCAACTTTCTAGTCTAAGTTTTACATGGCATTCATCAAAATCTAATAAACAAATTTCCCAACAATTTCCCCCTTTTTGATGATGCCAAAACTTAAAAACATACATACTACAAGCAAATAGCAAAGATACATACAAACAATGTATAAACAGAGAATGTATGCACAGAATCAATCTTTTTATTGATCATAATATTCTTGTCCTTTACATAGCTGTTTACAAGGTGTATCAGAGCAAACATGACATTCTATATCTACGCAAAAATATAGAAATTCTAGATTCTTATTCAAATGGAAGACTTACATACATATGCATTTACAATAGTAAAATACATGAAGGGGTGGACATCAACACTTCATCGCTTCGCCATTTGTCTCTCTTCTTTCCTCTTGACTGTCATCTTCCTCGGTCTCTTTCTCTTCTTTTCTTCTTGACTACTTTCTTTTTCTCGTAGGCTCTTACGGCGCCTTCATCTTTTCTCTTTCTTTCTTGTCTTTCTTCCCACGGTGAGTTTGTCTTTTATTTTCTTCTTCAATCCTTTTTACATAATCGCATTCTTCCCAGCCACTTCCATGTTGGCTACTTTGTTTGTCATACCCCAATAGATCCATCCTTTCTTCCCGGATCTATGTATTCGATGTTTTTGGGTAGAGGTCAGGTCCGAAACCTCTTCCTCCTTTGCTTCTCCCTCTTCCTCCGGGTGTGTATTGTAGTGGGGCCTTCTTCTTCCCCAGGTGAGTGACGGCAGAGTGATTGCTAGGAGTCTTTGCTGTCGCCTTCTTCGCATGACTTGAGCCCTTTTTTCCAATACAAGTCCGAGGCTTGGGCCATGGTCATGCCTTCGAAGTATCCCTCGGATGTGAGCGTTTTGAATTCATCAACTGATCTAGGCTCGGTATCGATGCCTGAAATGGCATCAGTGTCTCTTCCTGCTGGAAGGCCTCCGTATTGTTTCAGTATGTCCATCGCACGGGCATTCCTTCATCTCTGCTTCTACTATCTTCCTCTTCTCAGACATGGGCACAAAGAGAGTGTTGGAGCGGCGAGTCCTTTGGAAGTTTCTCGATGATGTCGGTGTGACAAGTCCTTGTTGAGGGGTTCTAGAAATCATTAAAGTCAAGTCTTTTGAACCTTCCTCCTCAACTGCTTTTCCCTTCTCTTTCTTTTGCTCTTCAGCTGTTGTTTTTTCCGCTTCTCTCAACTTTTGCGTCATTCTTCTCAATGATCGATCCTTTCAATGTCTTTAGGTATTCCTCTTCCCCTTTTTGGCATCATCAAAGGAGAGGAACTCCTAGAAACATGCCGGACAAGCATGAAGTCTAGGCGGGTGATAAATTGAGTTTTGCTTGGAGTCTGGCTGCGGAGTATCGCACGGAATTACGAGCGGGTGTCTTTGGATTGGTGCCCACGACTTCATTGCGACCATAAGGAGGCTGAACTTGTCATTCATGTTTTCCTCCACGCGCAGAAGTTCTTTGCGATGAAATTCTCGCAGAAGTTCAATTTCAGTGGTATGAGAGACATGTATCCTATCAACACTTTCTTGCATCCTCGTCTTCATGTCAGCATTATCATCGCTCCAGACTAGCATTTTATTGTACAATGCTTTGAAATATCGAACCTGTTCCACACGCGTTGTCTGCTGTTGTTGCCACCATTCCCGGATTCTGACTATTATTCCACACAGATCAGCTGTAAGATTGGCATCTCTGTTATCCAGCCGCATATCCAATGAGGCCTGGTGCCTTTCCATCTTCTCTATCTCCGCAAATATTGCGTTGAAGGCTTCTCAAACCTTAGCTGTCACCTCTGTCTCAGCTGGCGGCCAAGCAACATCAAAATCAAAGTCTACTGGGACGATGGTATCTGTGGGAATGACTGGATCAGGTTTATGGAAATGTCGTTGATCTCTAGCTGATTCTTCATCAAGATCAGGCAGCTCTAGTGATAAAGGGAACGTTTGTTCAAACGCATCATCACGGACATAGGGAATGTGTTCAACGGTGACTTGTGGCCGTGATGTGCCCGGTTGAGTCGGTCTCAAGCTGCAGCATTGGGAGCTGTCTGGAGATGACTCGTCGCACGGTGGGCCTTGGTGTGGGGTTAGCCATCGATCGAGCCTCGTTTATGCGAGCAACTTCGGCCTTAGTGGTTGCTTCTAAATGAATTTGCGTGTCCTCGGCTGCACCATCAGCGTCATCGGACGATGATGAGTCTTGAAGGCTTGGCTCATCATCAAAATTGAACTTTTGACGAGCAACCTTGAATTTTGGCTTACTCGTGCTAGGAAGACCATCCTCGGATGAGTCTTTTGGACTTGCAACAGGGGATGACTCAGCTTCAACTTCATCTTCAGATCCCAGAAAAGTTACATCAGGGTTGTCTTGGGAATCGTGAAGGGCACTTATCTCCTTCTCAATTGCATCAATGATAACATGAGGGATGTTTTGTACTTCTGCCTCTTTACCTCGGGAAGTCTCAACCTCCCGTAGGCCTTTAGTTCCTCCTGCAGTCTCAACTGCAGCAAGGCCTTGGATATTTCCTTCGACAGATTCAGCTGTCTTAGGGTCTTCTACGGTGGCATCCACAGGAGTCTCAACTCTGTGGATTGCACTTTCATTGCCAGAGTGTTAACTCCCGGGCGAGATCCTTCCGTGCCTCGACTACATCGGTAGCATCCTCGGCTGCGGAAGCGATTGGCACTTCAGTGAGACGAGTCTCAAGCGTCCGAGCTTCTTCGGTGATAAGTTGTTGTGTTTCTTTTTGTTTTTCCTTCTCCACTTCTCCTCCTAGATTCGTTGTGGAGTCATCTACAGCAACCTCCGACCTAGCTGCAGTGGAGGGAGGTTCCCCCTCATCTGGCACACCAGCTGAGTGACTTGGATTGGGGTCACTCTTCTCCAAACTCCGGCTATTTCTGTGAGTGTTCAGCCATGGGGACAGGTGGTAAGACACCTTCAATAGGGGTAGGCTCGGGTGGGTCCCCAAGTTTCGGTTTCATCGCAAGTCCCTAGATCCATCCTCGAGTGGTGGGAAAGTGGTTGCAAATGACAAGCGGTGGCAATCGATGTACCACTCCCAATGGATCAATCTCGGTGAGATTTGGAAGACTCTCCCGGTCATTCCATCATTTGTTGCTCATGCATCATCCTGGATTTCGCATGGATTGCTGCATTTCCAATTTTTCTGTATCTGCAGCAGGGTCCAAATCCTCATCACTTTCTGAAAGTATGTCAAGATGTGGATGAGTATGATTAGTGGTTCGTTAGAGGACAAACACGGCTTTCGCTGACAAGCTTCCTCTCACGCCCCTAGCACGTCGTTCTCCTTTCGAATTTGCAGCATGTTGATGCAATTATCCTCATCAAGGGCTTGCAACACTGTATCAACTTCAAGGAACCTGAAGAGTTCCTCTTCCTCCTCAATAAACTCTGGGTGTTCAAACTGCACCCTAGAGTGACTCAACTTCCACTTCCTCCATTCTCGCAGACGATTTTGGATGTCTGGATATAGTGGAGATAGCATGATCACATCATCGTTATCATCTTTCTGCGGTACCTCTTTCTCAGGAATGGAGGGTAGCAGAGCTTGCTGCTCTTCACCCTCAGCAGCATCTGTCGTGGGCGGAGACACAGTCCTGTCGACAAGAGACTTAGTTGTCTCAGCTGTTACTTGTTCCTCAGCTGTTCTATCCACAGCTGGGTCTTCGACTTGCCTCTGTTGATCGGCCTCAGCAGACTTGGCGGTTTCATCAATTATCCCTGGAGACTCTACTTCTCCAAATTGTTTGACAATTTGTTCCGGTGAGTGGCAGACTCATTGTTTTCTCAAACTCGAACGCTGAAGAGTCTTCTTCTTTTGGTCCTCACCGAGAGAAATTTCAGTTCGGATTCGGATTCCTCAGAATCCTGGGCGGCGGGGGCCGGTGCCACTTTCTTGGTTTGAGGAGCTGGTTTTCTTGGCTTGTCAGTCCTCTTGTTTTTGACAACTGGTGAAGGTATTTGAGGTTCCTTCTCACTGTAGTATAGTAAGCGAGTGCGATTGTTTTCTTTGCCACGAGGGCAATCTTCTTCTTTGCATTGCGGAGCAGTTTTTCTTCTTTGGAGGAGGAGACAAGCTGTTTTTCGGGGTGGTGATTCCCCTCACTTGTATCCGCTCTCTTGGCATAAGCTCTCTCCGGAGCTCCTAAGAGATTCGATCGGAATATCTTCTTGTTGACATGGAACGCCTTTCCATGCCAAAGTGGAACTCCTTTCACTTCCATCAACCGGCCAATAACAAGGCCATACCCCAAGGATCCTCCGAACGACCCATCTTCCTTGAAAGACTTATTTCCAACATTTTGGCAGAGTCTGCTATATACAAACTCAGCCCAGTTTACCTTCTTCTCCTCCATGATCGCAGCCATCACGATCAGCTTGGTTTTGGACAGTTGATTAAAGCTTCCAAATTTTATGTCTGCACACTTGGAAACAATGTCCAATAGCTTATGGTAATCTTTCTTCAAGACTTTTTATCTCATTGTGTAGGCAACTTTCGCGGCCGCATGACGAGGTTTGGCCACTTCCTTCCATGCAATTTATTTACACCCGAATATTTCGGTACACCTTCCGACGGCAAAGCAAGCAATGCACCGCAAGGTCTTCGGCAGATGATCGTAAACTCCTTTCCATGAACAGAGACGACTTGATGCCTTCATCGTGAACTTCAGCGTTCACGAGAAGCATGCTACTTACGCCACATACGTCATCCGAAACTCCATAGGGAGAAAGGGTTTCAGTCCAGATTTCTCCACTTTCTCAGCTATCTTCTTCACAAGGGTTTCATCGGACTCCTGTTTGATCATCCCTTCGAAATCCATGGTAGAACCAGTGTGGATTTGTTTTCCCAACTTAGCGAAATCATAGGTAGTTGCCATTTTTGAGTTTTACCGAACGAAACCTTAGAAATTTGCTTTGAAGATTGATAGGGTTTTGAGAGAGAAACACAGTCTTTGCTTTAGGAGAGATGAATAGTTTTGGTGTAGTGTGAGAGAGAAAACGGACGAAATGGTATATGTATGGGTTATGAAAGGACATGCATACGATTTTTGAAATTTGATCAAGATCAACGGCTCAGATTTAGCACGCCGATTAGCAATTAATTTCTTGCATTTAATGCGGCAGCATTTATATCCAATCATATGCTTTGTCGTGCAGCTTTTGACTGTACTTGTCATTATTATGCTGACGCCATCCTTAAAACATTCCCGCTTATTAAAAACGACTGCGTTTTTGTCACTTAGCTCATAAATGACTCAGCTTACTCCGTAGCTGATTCAACTCTTCTCTCTTTTCACATAGGAACTCAGCTGTCAGCTAACTTGATGTAGCTGATTCTCCGATACGGCTGATTCACTTAGCTGATTCATGACCTCAACTATATTTTCATCTTTTCTCGTTCCATCTCTTCTCCTTGAGTCTTCTGAGTGTCAATTCAGCTCAATTAACCCTAGCTCATGCTTAAGCTCTTCAAATCTTGATTCACATAATGGCTTTGTGAATATGTCCTAACTTGTTTATCGGTTGAGATGTATTCAAGGTGATGTCCTTCTTTTCAACATGATCTCTTATAAAATGATATATGACATCAATGTGCTTTGTTATTGAGTGCAAACACAGATTTTGAGTGATTGCAATAGCACTTGTGTTATCACACATAATTGGAATTTCTTTTTCTTCAACATCATAATCTCTCTGTTTGTTGTTGTCTCATCCATAAGACTTGGGCTGTAATTTTGCCCATGACTATGTACTCGCTTTGGTGTGGATGTGGCTATTGAATTTTTGCTTGCTAAACCAGGAAAACCAATCTGTTTCCAAGCATTTGACATGTGTTAGTCAAGTGGCTACGATAATCTAGAGGGGGTGAATAGATTATGCAAATCACCCTCTTTTTCGAATCAACAAGTAAATGACAAGAATGTAAATGCGGAAATTAAACAACACTCATTGATTTAAAGAGGTTCAACCCACCTAGGGCCTAATCCTCTACCACCCCAAAGATATCTCAGGGATGGATTTCAAAAAGAAAAAGATTTTATTAATTACCACAATTAATACAATACCTTGAGGATCACCACAATCCTCTTTACAACACCTTCGAGGAGATTACCACAATCTTCCTTTACCACCTTTGAAGAAAGTACCACACTCTTCAAACACCTATCACCTAAATCACCCAAGTGTATTCTTACCACAAGAATACTCACAAGGATGTCTTGTGTTGAATGATGGACAAAATTCAAGATTACAACTCTATAAAACCAATACAAAGATTGAGTAAAAACATTTTAAATCATTTAGGAGTATTTGGACAACATATAAAAACTAGGGGTGTCAATTTGGGTTGAGTCAGGGTTCGTGGGTCGGGTTCGCAGGTTCGCGTGTCGAAACGGCCGACCGGACCCGACCTATTTAATTATTCGTGTCGAGAATCTTGAACCGGACGACTCGCTTATTTCACAGGTAACCGGACCGACCCACTTGACCCGTCTAATAAAAAATATTTTAATATATATTTAATATTTTTAACTGAATAGATTTTTTTTTTCAGAATCATGCACTATTCGATCAATAAAAAATATTACAATTCACAACATAAAAAAAGAAACGACATAATTGCATAAATAACATAACATACTAATCATGTTTTGAGGACAATATTCAAAAAGATATGCATAATAATAACAAATACATAATTAATGAGGTTTTATCATTTGAGTTTTAAAGATATTTCTTATTTGTTGTTTTTTTCTTACAATTAATTATTTACTTATTTTTTTTTAAAATTCACAAACGGGTTAAACGGGTCATAGTAGGTTGACCTGGACCCGACCTGTTTAATTGGCAGGTTAGTCGGGTTCGACCCAATTTCGACCCGGACCCACGAAGCCTGGACCCATACCCATTAACTTAAGCTTGAATTCCATGAGCTTATAAGCTCCTCCTGTCACAAAACATCATTAGTCAAGCATAAAAGTCCAGAATACATCAAATGGACTAAGCAATATTCACAGCTTATGGCTTTTAAGAGCCCTAGCTTATAGCTTTTCTTGCAAGTTTATTTTCGCTTCTTTGAGCGTATGAGCGTTTTTCTTGTTTCTCCCCCTTTGGAATCATCAAAAAGAATGTTAGCACGATAAAAACATCATATATTCATATCAAAGTGCGCAAATTTATCAATTTATCGAGCTTTTTGAAAATTGAAGCTTAAATTCCAAATAAAAGGGAAAAGTTGATCAATTGATTTGCAAAAGCTCATTTGATTGATAAAACATGATCTCTATAAACTTATAAGACTTTTCAAATCGAGAGACTCATGTAGGTGATGAATTTTTCATTGAAACATTTTGTCGAACACTTGGCGTGCGTCGAATAAAACTAGAAGTATATAACGCCTTTGAATTTTATTTAAGCCAAAAATTTTCATCACCAATTCAGTTCAAACAACATTCAATACATCATAAATATTAAGCTCATCACATTCATATGAAACTAGCATTAAGAATTTTGCAAATAAGTCAAAATCTCAAGGTTCAACTTTGATTGAGCAAATGGAGTAGAATTCTTACCATTTGATCGGAAAAAATGAGCCATAATGATGATAATATATAATATCCATGTTGTGAAAAAGATGCATGAATACCATTTTAGAATGAAATTTGTGAAAATTTGGCAAAGGGGACGAAAAATGGCCAAAATAAGTTAAAATGAAGAATCTTTGAAGACAAATGCAACGGTTTTAATCCAATTTTTGCTTAGGGCGACGGTCGACGTTGAGGGCGACGGTTGCCCTCAACCCTTTCGGCCACCACATCTGTCGGTTTTTCCACAATCCGAATTTTCAACCAAAAATCCGATTTTTCTCCCCTAAGTTTTAAAAATGTGCAAAATGCAAACGTAAGCCTCATTCAATATGCATTATGCCTAACCGAGCTCGTATGGATGCAAAAGTCTCGGAAGATAGCGGTTTTGTAAAAATGTCCGCTAATTGATCTTGAGATGGTACAAAAGATATCTCAATTTTTCGTTTTGAGACACAATCCCTTAGAAAATGATGTCGAATCTCAATATGTTTAGTACGATTATGATGAACCGGATTTTGCGCAATATTTATAGCGGATATGTTATCACAAAAGATAGGAACATTTTCAAAAGAACATTTATAATCCGCTAAAGTTTGTTTCATCCAAAGAAGTTGTGTACAACAAAATGCCGTGGAAATATATTCGCTTCGCCGTTGAAAATGAAACACAATTTTGTTTCTTTGAAAACCAAGATACTAGGCAATCGCTAAAAATTGACATGATCCGGAAGTACTTTTCCGATCATCAATATTTCCCGCATAATCCGAATCACTATAACCTTTAAGAGAAAAATTTTCATTCTTTGGATAGAATAAACCATATTGAATAGTGCCTTTCAAATATCGAAAAATCCTTTTAACGGCACTCATATGAGATTCTTTGGGATTACTTTGAAAACGAGCACATAGGCATACGGCATGAAGAATGTCCGGTCTACTTGCGGTTAAATAAAATAAACTACCAATCATACCTCGATATTTGGATTCATCAACCGACTTACCTTTTTCATCTTTGTCAATTTTGACGTTTGTTGCCATTGGGGTAGAGACTGTTCTTCCTTCTTCAATGCCAAATTTCTTCAAAAGCTCCTTTGTATATTTTGATTGAGAAATATAAATTCCTTCTTGGCATTGCTTAATTTGAAGTCCAAGGAAGAAGTTGAGCTCCCCCATCATGCTCATTTCAAATTCACCTTGCATTAACTTAGAAAATTTCTTGCACAAGGATTCATTAGTAGCACCAAAAATAATATCAACAACATAAATTTGCACTAATAAGCAATCTTGCCCTTTTTCAAAAACAAAGAGAGTATTTTCAACTTTACCTCTTGTAAAACCATTTTGCAAAAGAAAAGAGCTAAGTCTATCATACCATGCACGGGGTGCTTGTTTCAAACCATACAAGGCCTTTTTAAGTCTATAAACATCATTAGGCCTAGAAAATTTTCAAACCCCGGAGGTTGTTTTACATAGACTTCTTCTTGAATAATACCATTTAAAAATGCGGATTTTACATCCATTTGGTAAAGCTTAAAATTTTTAAAACAAGAATAGGCAAGTAAAATACGAATAGCTTCTAAACGTGCTACGGTGCAAATGTTTCATCATAATCAATACCTTCTTCTTGATAATAACCTTAAGCTACTAACCTTGCTTTGTTTCGAACAATATTGCCTTGGTCATCGAGCTTGTTCGAAATACCCATTTTGTACCAATAATGGTTTGAGATGAAGGACAAGGTACTAATTCCGTACATCATTCCTTTCAAATTGATTCAACTCCTCTTGCATTTCTAAAAACCAATCCTCATCTTCAATGGCTTCCTTAGCATTTTTAGGCTCTTTTTGAGATATAAGAGCTTTTCGGCAAATTTTCCTCGAGTCATTACTTTATCAAGGGGATCACCAATAATAAGATCTTTTGGGTGATCTCCTTAAATTTCAATGCTATGGGAAGATTCAAGTATCACCTTTATCTTCTTGAGGAACACTTGAGCTTGAAGGTTGATCATTTTGAGTTTCATCTTGAACAATGGGTTCAATAATATCCTCTTCATCACTTTCATCATTGGGTATCCTTTCAACACCAAGCTTCATTGAATTTGACATGGATGGATTCTTCAACAACTCCACTAGTCTTATTGTAAACCCGATATGCTTTGCTCTTGATTGAATACCCCATAAAAATTCCTTCATCGGCCTTAGGATCAAGTTTGTCTAATTGATCCTTAGTATTCAAAATAAAACATTTACAACCAAATATTTTGAAATAACTAATATTTGGAGTTCTTCCTTTCCAAATCTCATATGGAGTTTTATTCATTTTAGGACGAATATAAACTAGATTAATGACATAGCAAGCGGTACTTACGGCTTCGGCCCAAAAATATTTTGGAAGTGAAAATTCATTGAGCATGGACCGACTCATTTCTTGAAGTGTCCAATTCTTCCTTTCGGCTACTCCATTTTGTTGAGGTGTCCTTGGAGCCGAAAAATTATGACTATATCCCTTGGTTTCACAAAAGACTCTAAATTCGCCGTCAAATTCTCCACCTCGATCACTTCGAATAGACATAATAGTATCTTCCTTTTCATTTTCAATAAGTCTACACAACTTAACAAACTCATTAACGGCATTGCTTTTATTTGTAAGAAATAGAGCCCAAGTATATCTAGAAAAATCATCAACTATAACAAAAGTGTAATGTTTTCCACTTAGACTAGTCGTACCAATATCCCCATACAAATCAAGATGAAGCATTTGTAGGGGTTTGGTGGTGGAAATTTCATTTTTGGGCTTAAAACTACTCTTAACTAATTTGTTCTTTTGACAAGTGTCACATAAGCCAAGATTTTCAAAATTCAATTTGGGTAGTCCTTTTACATGTTGGTTTTTGTAAATAGTTTGCAAATTTTTGTATCCAACATGTCCAAGTCGCCTATGCCATAAACTAGTTAAATCATTATTGGCGACAAGACAAGAAACATTTTGACTAACCAAATCACTTGTACAAATTTTGTAAAGATTGCCTTTTTCTAATTGCTTCACAAATAAGTTTATCATTTTTGGAAATAAGGCATTTTTCTTTATTAAAAACAACATTATAATTTGAATCACAAAGTTGGCTAACACTTATCAAATTGAACTTAAGCCCTTCTACTAAAAGAACATTACTAAGAGAGAAAGAAGAGTTACCAATTTCTCCATTTCCAAGAATTTTTCCTTTGCCATTGCCGAACATGACCATACCCTCTTCTTGGAGCGTGATGTTGGTAAAAAGTTCTCTCTTTCTGGCCATATGGCGTGAACATCCGCTGTCCACGAGCCATTTTGAATCTTCCATTGTTGTTATAGTCCCTATAACCTACAAAGGAATTATTTTTAGGTACCCTATAGTTTTGGGGTCCATGGGGGTTAGCCTTGAGACCTTTAGGTCTCCAATAATAGCTAAAATTATTCTTCAATTTACAATTGCTAGCATAGTGTCCATTTTTACCACAATAAAAATAAGTAATAATACGAGGACTACTAGCACGTACAAATGTTGGACCTTGGTCTTTTTTCTTAAAAGCATTTTGAAAAGGTTTGTAACCAAGTCCTAATTTAGAATGCTCACCTCTATGTGCATCTAAAATTTTTGTGACTTTATCCGTACTTAAATTGAATCGATGCACATCCTTTTTCAAATTTTCAATATCATTTGTGAGCGTTTGTTTTTCGGTTTCAAGTGTATGGACCATAGTAAGAGTAATAGCATGAGCTTTATCAAGAGAGTCATAAGAAGTAAATAATTTATCTTTTTTCTAGTTTAAGCTCTTTATGCTCCTTTTTCAAATTCTTGTATTTAATAATCAAATTTTGAAACCCATTTTGCAATTCATCAAAATCACATTGTAATTCATCAATTAGGGAAGAAGATGAAGCATTAGAGCGTACCTCGGTATTTTCATCGCCTATAGCCATAAGACCATGTTCGGATTCTCCTTCCTCGTCGGTTGTTTCAAGTAATTCATCCCAAGTTTTGACGTCCGCATTTAACGCCTTCTTTTTCGGAAAAGGCTTTTCTTCTTTTGTTCCTCTTCCGCTAATTTTGGGCAATCGGCTATGTAGTGCCCGGATTTTCCGCATTTGAAGCAAGAATTGTCTCTTGGCTTTCTTGCTTTATTTTTGTTTACAAATTTTGCAAATTTTCTAACAAGAGCCGCCGTTTCTTCATCATCCTCATCACTAGCATAATAAACATTATTAGAAGAAGATCTTCCCTTTAATAATATTTTGCATCGTGCCGGTTTAGAGGTGGATGGTTGAGAATTTTTCCTCTCCTTGAGATATACTTCATAGATGAGGAGATTCCCAATGAGCTCATCAAACATGAGTGTCTCAAGATTTTGAGCTTCCGTGATTGCCGTCACCTTTTCGGACCATGAGCCGGGAAGAGCATTTAAGACTTTGGTCACCTTATCTTCTTCGGAGATGACCTTTCCAAGAGCCACAAGAGGATTGACAATGTTGTCAAGCCTTTCCACCATTTTTGAAATGCTTTCACCATCATGCATATTGAAATTTTCAAAGTCTTTCACAAGCATTATTTTTCTTGCTTGCTTCACTTTCTTTGTGCCCTCATAGATGGTTTCTAATTTTTCCCAAACTTCATGTGCCGACCGTATGCCTCTTATGCGATTATATTCGGTGGCGGTAAGAGAGCAATGTAAAATATTTAAGGCCTTACCGTTTAGAGAGAAAGCCTTCTTGTCATTTTCATCATACTCCTTGAATGGCTTGGGAGTCGTGGTACCATCCTCCAATTTTGTTGTTGGTTGAGCAACTCCTTCAATGACCACATTCCAAATATCAAATCCGCATCCTTGTAGAAAGCACTCCATGCGGTCTTTCCAAAATGCATAGTTGTTGGCATCGAATAGTGGTGGCTTGTTGGTGGAGGCGCCGGTGGTGAGATAAGCTTCATTCGTAGCCATGGATCTTTCCTCTTTACTCGGAACGAGTTAGCCAAAGAGTTTGGCTCTGATACCACTTGTTAGTCCAAGTGGCTACGATAATCTAGAGGGGGTGAATAGATTATGCCGATTTTTCGCAAATCACCCTCTTTTTCGAATCAACAAGTAAATGACAAGAATGTAAATGCGGAAATTAAACAACACTCGTTGATTTAAAGAGGTTCAACCCACCTAGGGCCTAATCCTCTACCACCCCAGTATCTCCGGGATGGATTTCAAAAAGAAAAAAGATTTTATTAATTACCACAATTAATACAACACCTTGAGGATCACCACAATCCTCTTACAACACCTTCAAGAAGATTACCACAATCTTCCTTTACCACCTTTGAAGAGTACCACACTCTTCAAACACCTATCACCTAAATCACCCAAGTGTATTCTTACCACAAGAATACTCACAAGGATGTCTTGTGTTGAATGATGGACAAAATTCAAGATTACAACTCTATAAAACCAATACAAACATTGAGTGCAAGTGTAATCAAGAATCAAAAAGCCTAGACCTCAAAGATGTGCAAGTGAAAGTACTTAGGCTATTACAACAAGAATGTAAAAAAAAAAAAAGCTTGAACAATTTGCAGATTTCTTGTTGTGTATTTTGCTTGTATGTGTTGTTATTTGTGTCTTCAATTCATCCTCTATTTATAGGAAGCTTCACCAACATAGGCTCCCAACATAGGCTCCTCTATCTTCACTTTTGTCTACAAAAAGAAGATCACAAGATGTAGAAATATTGTACAAAATTGAAAAGCAAATCTTGCTGTCAAAGAATTCAAACAGCATCATTTTGCTGTCACAAAATATCATAGCGCGACCGGTTTCCCTGTTGAAGATTTCGACCGTTTGAAAAAAATAGTGTGATCCAGGTAGGGGTTGCAGGGGGTGCGACCGGTCGGAGGGGGATCGACCGGTCGCCTCAGGGGTGCGACCGGTTGGCCCTCCCCTGACCGGTCCCCCCGCTCCATTTTTCAAGTCGATAAGTTCGCATTTCGTGTTTTCTTTTCTTCGTCATGTGTCGACCATTTGGGCGACGGTCGACCTCCAATTTGAAATGTTGTCCGATTTTTTTCAAAAATAAACTTCAAGAAATACTCCAAAAAATTAGTAAAAATATTTTAAATCATTTAGGAGTATTTGGACAACATATAAAAACATTGTTTTGGTATAAAAACTCATTTAAACAAAATCATCAAAATCTTGATAAAAACATTTATCTAACAACATGTTCCTGAAGTACTCTTCATGTCAACTCTACATCCAAAGATAGTTAGTCCGAGTAACCAATAAGCTTGAATCCTCCTTCCTTTGGATACCATAAGCCGACTTCCTCGGCATCCCTTCAAATATCTTAGGATTCTCTTAATCAGTCATATGGCTTTCTTTTGGTGCAGATTGAAATCTTGCACATACACCTACAACAAAGGTGATGTCTGGCCTACTTGCTGTGAGATAGAGCGGTGATCCAATAAGTGCTCGTATCTAGTTTGATCCCAGGCTTGCCATCTGCATCCATATCCATCTTGATTGATGTATTCATTGGTATTTTCACGAAGATTTCTCTTCCATACCAAATTTCTTCATTAAATCTCGGTATACTTTGTTTGACTTATAAAGGTTCCATCCTTGGCCTATTTAACTTGAAGTCCTAGAAAGAATGCCGCCTCTCCCATCGAAGCTCATTTCAAATTTGCCTTGCATGAGGTTTGAGAACTTATCACACGACTCTTTGTTTGTGGATCCAAAAATAATGTCATCCACATATATTTGAACAAGCAAAGATACTCTCTCCATCTTGAATTCTCAAGAGTGTTCATTCACTTTGCCTTTGGTGAATCCATTATCTGTTAGAAATTGAGATAATGTATCATACCATGCTCTTGGTGCCTGTTTCAATCCATATAAAGCTTTCTTGAGCTTGTACACCTTATCTCCAAGAGTCTTCTGTTCGAATCCTGGAGGTTGTTCAACATAGACTTCTTCTTCCAATAATCCATTCAAGAATGCACTTTTACATCCATTTGGTATACAATGAAGTTCTTGTGTGCAACATTGGCAAGAAACATCCTTATTGCTTCTAATCTTGCAACAGGGGCAAATGTTTCATCAAAATCTATCCCTTCTTCTTGGCAATACCCTTTGGCTACCAATCTTGCTTTGTTTCTTACCACAGAACCATCTTCATTCATCTTGTTTCTGAAAACCCATTTTGTGCCAATTACATTCTGATGAGTTGGTCTTTGAACCAATTCCTAAACTTTGTTTCTTTCAAACTGATTCAGGTCTTCTTGCATGGCCCTAATCCAATGTGTGTCGTCCAATGCTTGGGACACATCTTTTGGCTCTATTTGGGAAATAAAACAAGTGAACATTGCTTCTTGTTGAGCTCTGGATCTTGTTCTTACACCATCTCTTACATCTCCAATGACTAGCTCTAGTGGATGGTCTCTCAGCCATCTCACATCAGGTTGGAGTAAGTTAGCTGGGTTCAACCGTCTTGCAGCTGTGTTATCTTGAGCAGCTCTCTCATCATCACTTAGCTGCAGATTGTCCAGCTGTGTTTGAGATTCAGCTATCTCATCTTCACCTTGATTAATTATTCCAGCTTCAGCTTCAACATAAGGACTCTTCTACATAGTTGGTTGATTCAGCAAAGTCTTCTCCATTTACATTAGGTTCATCAAACACTACATGGATGGACTCTTCTGTGACCATAGTCCTTTTGTTCAGCACTCTATAGGCTTTGCTTTCAGCTGAGTATCCCAAGAATACACCTTCATCAACTTTGGCATCAAAAGCCTTTAGATTATCCTTCCCATTGTTGTGGGTGAAGCATTTACATCCAAATATTTTAAAGTACCCAACATTTGGCTTTCTCCCTGTCCAAATTTCATAGGGAGTATTTGTTAGTTGTCTATTAATCATGCATCTATTTTGAGTATTGCATGCAGTATTGATGGCTTCAGCCCAAAATCTTTTTGGCAATCCAGCTTAAGCTAACATGGTTCTTGCAGCTTCCTTGAGAGTTCTGTTCCTTCTTTTTGCTACTCCATTCTGCTGTGGAGTCCTTACTGCAAATAGTTCATGAGCAATACCATTTTCAACACGATACCGAGTTATTATTCCATTGACAAACTCAGTTCCTCTGTCAGATCTTATCTTTATAATTGTTTGACTCTTCTCATTTTGAACTCTTTTCATCAGTTGGGGTAATTTCTGCAAGGTTTCCTTCTTTTTACACATGAAGATTGTCCATGTATATCTTGAATAATCATCCACCACTACTAGAGTGTATTTCTTTCCACTTATGCTGGCTGGTTCAACTGGACCAAATAAATCCATATGTAACAGATGCAATATCCTTGTTGAAGATGGACTTGACTTTTCTTTGAATGATGATTTGATCTGCTTTCCCATCTGGCATGCATCACAAACATTTTCCTTCTTGTACACTGAGTCCTTCTACAAGATTACTCCTTGCAAGCTTGTTAATTGTCGTAAAATTCAGGTGACTCAGCTTCTTGTGCCACAACCAACTTGATTTGGCTGTACTCTTTGCTAGCAGACAAGTGCTTGGTGTAGCAGTTGACCAATCTACCACATACATGTTCTTTTGTCTGGATCCTTGCAACACCGCTTCATTTGATTCAGTGTCTTTGATTTGACATACTCCTATATTGAATCCAACATTGTAGCCCTTGTCACAGAGTTGGCTGATGCTTAACAAGTTGAAATTAAGACCTTTAACGTATGCAACATCTGTGATTTCTAATCCATTTTTCTTAATGGATCCAGTGCCTCTAATTTCCCCTAGAGCTTCATTTCCTCCAAATATGACTTTTGCACCTCTAATCTCCTTAAATTTTGACTGATTGTTCTTGTTTCCTGTCATGTGTCTGGAACATCCACTATCCATGTACCAGGTTCCTTGGCACTCACATTACATTTGAACCCGCAATCAAGGAAATTAGTTTTTAGGTACCCATACTTGCCTGGGTCCCGAGGGGTTAGTCTTTCGAAGATGATCCAACCAACCTATAGCCAAATGATTTGACTCTAAGGGGTTGCCATCTATCCGTGCCATAATCATAATTTACTTTTGCAAATTGCTTGGGGACTTTAGGTTCATACAGCTATCTCTTTTGTCTGTATGCCTGTGTGTGTGTTTTAGCAATTGCCTTCTTTGGGTAATTGTGATATCTCTGAGTGTAGTGCTTGGGTGCATATGTATGCTGATAATAGCTATGTTGCCTTTGGAATGGCCTTTGCTGAGTTCTAGGCCTTTGCCATTTGGGCTTGTATTCCATAGATCTTAGCTGATATTTCACATTATTCCAATCAGCTTGACTTGGGTAGTTTCTACCATTCCCATCATTTCTGTTTCTTTGATAGAACTTCTGGGGTTTTTGGTAGCTCTGTTTCTTCTTCACAGAGTACTTCTGTTTGGAGTTTCTTTGAGGAACTCTATTTTGGATTTCTTCTCGTTGTCCTCTCAAAGATACTCAATCGGGTTTTTTTCCTTTTCCTTTATATCCAAGGCCGATTTGTTTGTAATTGTGCTTTGGAATGAATTTGTGTGCAACATTTGGTGTCTTGGATTTTTGAGAAACTTCATTACTTGAAGATCCTTTTTCCAAGATCACTCTTGGAGTTTGATTATGCACAAAGGAATTGAATCCTATGCATGTCTTGTCTCCACATTCTTTTTGACTCATAATAAGGTCATCCAATGATTTAGATGCCTTTGTGAATGAAGCAATCACATTTTTGAGATCATTTTCTCTCTTTTCTATAGCACTATCTCGCTATCGGTTTAGCATTTTCACCTTCAACTCTTTGTTCTCATCGCCTATATGTGACTTAGAGTGCTCACCTCCTTAGTCAACTATGAGTTTGGCTTTTGAGCCATTTGTTTTCCTCATTTAATAGTGGAGTGTGAGATTTAATGTGCTCAAAATCTTTCATCATTTTGCCTAATGAATCATAAAGATCAGTGGGTGATGAAGTGTGTATGTCACAATCACTGTCACTAGAATTTGAATGAGATGAGTTAGAGTGTACCTCATCTTCTTGGACAGTTTGATCTTGTTCTTTAGCCATTAGACAGTTAAGGCCTCTTCTTCAGAGTCACTTGAGTAGTCGCTTCACTACTCTCTCGAGTCTGCACGCTTTTTGACTTAGTGTATCGGCAGTCTAGCCAGACAAAGATTGCTCTTTTCTTTTCTTGCCTTCTTTCTCTGAAGGCTTTTCTTTCTTCTTCATTCCTGTATTTATTGACTAGAGGATATGGACAGTCAATGGCAAAGTGTCCTGGTTGTCTGCAATTACAACATAAGTTTTCAACTTTTGATCGACTCTCTCATTTCTTGGGTTATCGCTCTTTTGATATTCGACCTTTTGATATTCTGCTCTCTTTGGTGGCCTATCTTCCCTTGACTTGGAGAGAGCTGAATGTCTTCTGAAGGATTCACCTTTGTTCCTTTTGTAGTTCTTGTCGAAGAACTTGTTGAATCTTTTAACCATCAAGGCAATTTCCTCCTAGTCAATGACTTCTTTGGTCTCAGCTCTCTTCCCTTCCTTGACTATGAGTGCTGTTGTTTTGGGTACAACTATTTCCTCTTGATCATTTCTTCTCAGCTCAAACTCATAGGCTTTGAGGTCTGAGAATAGCTCATGATTGGATGTTTTTGATAGGTCCATCGAGTGCCTTAGAGCCATGGTCTTCATTTCCCACTCAGCTGGGAGGCTCCTTAGTATCTTCATACACATCTCTTTCTGTGTGTATTCTTTCCCAAGTGCTGAGAGGTCATTCGTTATTTTAGTGAATCTAGCATCCAACTGATCCATTGTCTCACCTGCAAGCATTTTAAAATTTTCAAATTTTTGAACAACAACAGATAATTTGTTTTCCTTGATTTGCTCGAGATCCTTCACAAATTAAGGTTAATTTATCCCGCATTTCTTTCGTTTTGCAAGATTTGACTTTGTTGAACATGGATTTGTTCAAAGTCTTGTAAAGTATATCCTTGGCCACATTGTCCAAGTTGTATCGTTTTCTGTCATCATTTGTCCATTCGGCTCCTGGTTTTCAACCATACTGGGTCAGGAGGAGCATCCTCCTCTCCTTCACCGCAAGATAGCTCTCCTTTGATTGTGTTCACCTTCATTATTTGCAAGTGGCCCATCCTCTATCACTATCCACATTTCATCATGTAAAGCCGATAGATGAGCCTCGCATACGTATTTTCCAGTCATCAAATTCTTCAATGGTGAACATAGGAATGCGTGTCAAATTTGCTTCCATGATAATAACTTTGCTGTTTATTTAAAAAAAATGGCTTTAGAAAGAACAAGTGTTAAAATCTTCTTTGAAAGATTGGAGATCTAGTTCAGTAACTAGTGCGGAAGGCTCAATGAACCAACCGCTCTGATACCACTTGTAGGTCCCAAGGGGTGAGAGTAAGGTTTAGAAGGGGGGTTGAATAAACCTTACCAACTTTTCAATTTAGTCCTTTTAAATTAGTTCAGAGTTAATTTCACAGCTATGTCCTTGATGGACAACTAAGTTAGTTTACCAGCAGAGTTAGCCACTCAACAGACTCGACTGAGCTGTTGATAGAATAACTCAGCTGTTTAGTCTTATACTTAACTCGGCTGTGATGAGATTTTCAGTGGAAGACTTAACACCCTTGATTTGGTTTAAGTTTATTTTAATGCTTGGTTTTAGCACTTTGTTAATGATCAATTGAATAGCAAATTATCAGGAGATATTAAATGATATGCAGAAAGTAAATGCTGAAATGTAAATGATCAGGAGATATTAAATGATATAGAGGTTCGAATGTGGGGTAATTCTTCTAATCCTCTCTTCTCCAACTCCTGGAGGAATCCACTAAGTATTGATCAGTACAAAGTGGTTATCATCCAGGATGCAAGTCTTGATCACACGGTGACTTGATCCTTTGGGACTCGCCTCGAGATTCCTTGGTCACACACGGTGGCTCCTCGTCCGACTAATTTTCTTCTTCACAGGCATTTTGCCTTGCTACTTGACTTACTTGCTCAAGCTTCTTGGATTTGATCACGAAGCCCTCCAATAACTTGAGACCGGGTTCGACCTTGAACCTTTCTACAATCCTCCTTGGAATGTAGACCCCTTTTGATTCTTCAAAAGTTTCCTCTTCAACAGTTTGAAGTTGTCTTTCCTTCACAGCTTGGTGTTGGATTGATTTCCTTCGAAATTTAGGCTTGAGAATTTGCTTGAATAACTTGAGAATATTTTTGCGAGTTACAAAACTCGAATGATAACTTGAATGTTCATGGTTGGTAACCTTCTCTCAAAGTGATTCTCGGCCTTTTATAGTGAACTTTTTAAAATCGCGCCGTTGAAGAGATAGGCTGATTTTTAAAAGTCACTTGTGTTCGTTGGCTTGTCTTGTAGCAGTCCTTGATCTTGACATTTTCTCGTATTAAATGAACATTCAGCTTTTCAGAGTCTGACACAAGGTGCAGTGCTTCCCATTGGTTTATTCCTTTTGCACGCTTCTGGGACTGAGCACTTTAAGACATGGCAAAGCATGGAAATATTACTTGTTTAGGTAATATTCTTGACTTCTATGCAAGCAATTCTTTTGATTGTCTTGACTTGATGCGCTTTCCTTAACTTCCCTGGTGACTTGAGTCGCCTCCCAATCATGGATGACCCATCCTCACTTCAACTTGAGACTTGGCTATCTTGAGTTGACTTGATCGACACTTCACACAGATTGTATCATAGCTGCTAATCCTTCAGTTGAGTTCTTGTCTTCTTTTCCTTGCTATACTCAGCTGCTTCACAGCGGAGTCTTCAACCCAGTCTTCAGTTGACTTCTTGTATATCCAGGCATCGCCGACTTGACTTAGCTCGTATAGCCCTATCTATTTTAATGCAAATTACAAGGAAAATGTGGTGCCAAATTTCTAGTCTAAGTTTTACATGGCATTCATCAAAATCTAATAAACAAATTTCCCAACAGGATGCAACTTTGGAGTATTTATAAACTTTCATCATTTGAGAAAGGATGCAACTTTTGATTGCAATCTTTGGAAGTCTATAAATATTTCCATTTATTCTACAAATTAATAAATAGAAAAGTGATGGAAAAATTAATCCATATAATTTTCCTGTGAGATTTTTTTTTCTAATTTAATTTCTACCATTATTGCTTGTTGTTTAATAACATCTTGTGATTATGCTCCTGAAAAATTCTAAGGAATGTAAACTTGGAATTTTTGTAAAATATGTTTTGTATCCTTGAGGTTAATTACTTGAGAACCATTTGCACCATAGTGGGAGGAATTAATACCTTAAAGAAATCATCTTTAAGATGTGCCTAGCCTATACAAAATTTGATTTTCGTTCTCTTAAACATATATACTCCATTACCCACTATTCGAGAAATATATATATATATATATATATATATATATATATAAATTACACTCATTGATGTTTGTATTTTAATTAACAACCCTTCCTGAGGGTGCAATTTGCAATAGAAACGTAAAAAGATCTCAGTGAGGTATTTGTAATTTTGAAAGATAATTGGGTTTTTCGGTAATTAATTAGGTTAAACTTCAAGGATAATTTTTGTAATTGTCCCTTGTCTATCTATCAAAGAGTTTTTCAACAGATAGAAAATCTGCAATGATATATATATATATATATATATATATATATATATTGCTCCGAAGCTCTGAAGTCTATGGCAATTATGGCTCGTGGGCATTTCACGGTGGGCAAGAAAATCAACAAAAAGCTCCCAACCATTCCTATCGTAAGCCTTGACAAAACTTTTGCAAATGCCCACTGAAAACCTCAGAACAAGATATTTCATCAGATTTCCGATGATCCTATTCCATACTTGGAACATATATGTTGGGAAATGACTCACTTAATGCTCTTGTTGCCCCTTCATTGTTCAAAACATGACTAGGGTCTACATTACAACATTCACCATATTCCTCGACACCCCTTCGTGGGCCACTCGAGTGAAGAAAAATCCAGTATGAAAGACACTTATCAACTTATAGGGATACCAACAACCCCATAAGAAATAAAAATTAAAGTCGTGAACATGTTAGTATCCTCACTTATGTACAACAAGTGAAAAGATGATATCTAATTTAGAAAGTTGTCAGTTGTGTGGCACTAATGCTGAGACTACCTTGCACTGTCTTAGAGATTGCCCCAGAGCAAGGAAAATTCAGGATTCTGTGCTAGGTAATAAACTTATGCGATCAATTTTAAGTTTTTTAACTTTAATTAGAAGGAATGGTAAAATATAATTTCAATGCACACACAAGGCACATAATCCTCCGTGCGAGACTCGCTTATGTGGAAGGATATAAACATGGAAATCTTTGAATGGAAATCTGCAAGTCAAACATATTTGTTAGACCAAGACTTGAAAAAATAATGACTACAGAGAAAAAGGATACCAATATACCGTCATCCTTAGCACTTGGCATTGGGGAAAAATCGAGTACAATAATAATATTCCATCATAACAATTACTCAAACTGACCCAATTGGAAAATAGAAGTTTAGAGAAAAATGAATATAGGTGGGTGAAGATTGAGAAACTAACCATCATTCTTTATGCAGAGAAATATGTGATCCACGATTATAGAGACTAAAGAACGACCAGGTGCTTTTGCAAAACGCTGCCAAGAGAGAGGTAAAATAGTTTATTTAAATTGGGGTGATAATTGGTATAGAAAGAGTCTACAATTTTATCAAGTCAATGCAACATTTGGTCAGACATTAACATGTAACAGCTAACTACAGGAAACAGTTGCAATATATTCTTAAAAATAACCACATGTAGTACACATAGATAATCGTCTCACTATAACACCAGTATCTAATAATGAACTAAGGATATTTCAGGTGAAATATTAATATTTCCTATCTGTGATGGTAAGACTAGATATGCACAAGCATGCACATTTAATTTCTTGAAGTTTCTTACAATAATCATGGCCATGAGGTTTGCGGCCAAATGTTTCCCGGGAATATTATATAGACTTACTTGTGTTAGGGAATCACCTTTGAGAATTTTAAGCCTTCCATAGAAAAGTAGATGCTCTCTTCCCGTTAAAGTTCCCCAGAGTAAGCTGCAAATAGTTGACAAAAAGAGTAAATGTATCAATAAGGAACAGACAAAAATTTCCAAATTGATATATCCATATGGTTGCAAAGTGATGCTTATTCATGCTGCGGACACACATCCATGCTGGTGTATATTCTATCCATATCGGTCTGTATATCTAGTCCTTAACATATGCAGTGCCAGAGCTTGGCTTTATGAGACCAATCATCTGTAAAAACAAAAATATGAATAGGCAATTGATCTTTGAATCTGCACGCACCAAATGAGCGAATCGTGTGGAAACCTATTAGTACAAAGGTGAATCAAGGCTCTTAAGGACAAACGTAACGAACTAAGGATGATATAATGAAGAATATTTCCCAGTAAAGACTGTTAACTGACCATATTAATAAACGTAGTTTTCCCAACACCATTAGGACCGAGCATGATGTTAAGTTGGTTTTATACCAATGTATTAAGTATTCTAAACTAGGATTTTGCGTTGTTTTCGGGCGTTATAGTGTTGTTTGAGTCTATTTTATGTCATTAGTTGTTATTAGGGAGTCGATACAGATTTTGGTAGCCGAAGGACGATGAAATTGATAAAAGAACGTGTTGGGAATGAAGAAATCGCATTTAAGAAGAGAAAAAGCGGAAAAACACCGCACGACGTGGCCGAGCCGCAATAGCCCGGCTTTCTGACCCGCAGTGCGGGGTTCTCAAACGGTACAGACTAGCATCAAGGCAGTGATGCAGTGCCACTACATAGGCCGCAGAGCGCGTAGACGGACAGGCCTGGGCTATATAATATTATTTCGGGTTTTTGAGGGTTTTGGGCCTATAAATACAAGGAGGCACGCACATAACAAGGGTCGGACATTATTTTGAGCAAAACGCAAGGCAAGAAACATGGAGCTAGGGTTCGGGACGACAATTGAAGGCATCTCTCATCTGGACACAGAGAGGATTCCTTCTCTTCTCTTTTGTTTTTATTTGTCAATTCTTGAGATGTATAACTACTTCTTCATGGGTTTTTGTACATCCAATATGAGATAAACCTATTTTTCTAGGGGACTGATGTAACTTACGTTTAAACCTATATTTTGATTTCCAGTTTATGAGATTCGCATGTTAATCTATTTGTGTTATTTGAATTGAATGCATCTGGATTATCTGATCAATAATTTAGATTATTTGGCGTGTTTGATTTGACACTCAAGAGATGTAATTGAACACCTGGTCATAGAATAGCATAACCTAGGGTTTCATAGAACCGAGAGGTTTATGAATCTTTTGAAGCCTGTGATAGAATATTCATCGAGCACATTAGGGTTTAATTTATTATTTTTATAGAGATATCGAAATCAGAGTTGGAACCTAGAATCACTTGGCACTCAAGAGAGGAAGTGATAAATGGTAGGAATATTGGGCTTATAGATTAAGAACATGTGATTAATAAACTGGATTGAGATTATAGAGGATAACTAGGTGAATCAACCCTCTAGAATTTATCTCTTAAGTGTTTGATAATTTGTCTGAACCAATTTGTTAGTTTAATTTTGGTTTTCTTTTTAGTTTAACAAATTCCATCGCTTTGATCATCTAGATAGAATTAAGGCTATTATAATTACAGTACTTAGTATAATATTCGATACCAATCCCAGTGGAGACGATAACCCCACTTTTAAAATTATACTAAAACTTGACACCGTATGATAAGTGCATTTTTGTTCACGTTTTTATAACTCTTTTTCGATAATTTCTTTAACTTTTTAGTTTATTAATCAATAAATTCAAGAAAAATCACATTGGTTTATTTTAAATGATGAAGGTAAAGACTTGAAGCAAACTCATATGGATTTTGTATGAAAATACGAACAAAAATGAAGTCTAACATTGATCAAAAAGAAGGCAAGAAGACTCAATGTCGTGCAAAACACACCCCTAGTGTGTTGGGAAACATGACCATGCTTCAAAGAGAAGAAAAATAAGAAAAGTAGAAATACACACCCGGGCCGTGCTTTGAAAGCACGGCCGTGTTCAGCATGACGACAAAGAAAACACGTTCAAACCGTGTTTAAAAGCACACCCTACCAAAATTCTCCAATAGACGTGGAAAACACGGCCTGGCCGTGCTTCACAAGCATGGCCGTGTTTGTCATTTTGATGAACACGGCCTGACCGTGCTTTTAAAGCACGACCGTGCTTTTTCTCCAGCTCAATCCTTCTTTGGTGGAAATTATGGAAGCTTTCTCTTTTTGCTTTTTGACAACCTTTGAGGAACTTTTACATCTCATTTTGCTGCACCAAACTCTATTATTCCCTCAATTATCATGTGAACACAATGATTCAAACAACTCAACCATAGAAGTGGAGCATTTGTTTAGCAAAAGATAGCATTATTGATGCGTTCTTTCACAAAGATGGTGCCTATAAAAGCCAAGAGAGAGATGGGGTTGAGTCGGATTGGACAACTCCAGTAGAGTAAGGCATCGGGCTTGAAAAGTCCAATAGCCAGAAGGACATCTGGGCCGCCTGTGAAGTTTCATAAAGGCAGGACCGGAGGTTCTAACAAAGGAAAACAGCTGTGCAAGGCCAAATATGTTGTCACTACAATAGGCCGGGACACTTTCCAGAGTACTGCTAGGGTAAACAAGGAAAATGCCTCAGGTGCGGTAGTGCTCAACATTAGCTTCGGGATTGTTCATTGCATACCACTCCGAGAAACAACCCAGCGCCACCTCAAAAGCCCAGAAACTACAACCAAGCTAGGCACCTGCACGCGTCTTTGCTCTGGCAGGGCAGGAGGGCCCTATTTTGCATGTTTTTGTGTGTGTTTTGTGTGATGCTTTATACATATTTTGGCGTGTCTTTTTACATTTGCATGTTTTAGTGTTGCGTTGGGTTATTTTATTGATATTCTAGGATTTGGTGGAAAAAAACAAGTTTTGGAGCAAGAAATGTCAAAAAATCATTTCGCGCAATTGCGGCAGTCTTTGTATTTAGAACATAACTGTTTCATCCGAAGTTATATTGACCTGATTATTATGCCATTAGAAAGCTAAGAGAGAGTTCTCCAATGTCTCTATCTGGTACTAAATGCAAATGAAGACGTTTGGATGGGTTCAAATCATGTGAAAGTGAAAATCAAGTGATGAGATTTCAGAAATGGCACGTCTTAGTATTTTGGCCATAACTCCCTCTAGACAATTGAAATTAAGGTCATTCAAGTGGCTATGGAAAGATAAGAGATATATCTACAATTAATAGGAAGAAACCAAGACCAAATGCCGAAGTTTCAAAGTCGCGCGGACGCGTGCTCCAGACAACGGTTGGAATGCAGCAGGTGAGCGAGCGTGGTGACTTCCTGAACACAAAATTCGCAATTTTCTTCCAATTTTTGGCGCTTTCACCTTATTTAGGACTCTAGACTTATACTTAGGACTTGGGGAGCCCTTATTTTCGACATACTTTACTTCTTAGCACTTTTAGACTATAGTTTTCCCTCTTTACTCTTGCTTTTCAACATTGGGATTGCTTGGGTTATTCCCATTAAAGTTATTTTGCGGCTTAATCAAAGCGTAATATTTCTTCATATATTTTGTCTAATTGAAATTGTTGGGTGATTATTATTGTTGCATGATGATGTTTATGATTGTTTTTTTTCCTTCAATTGAGATTATGATCCCACCCCAAGCATGAACTAACTTTCTTGTTCTACGATTAGGATGATTTGATTCAAACAAACAAGCATGAGTATTGACTAATTGATTTGCTTTCCTGAATAAATTACTTTACTTGATAATTAATTGTTTGGCCAACTCTTGATTGTTTTGAGGGAATGATTGAGATCGAGAGAAGATATTATTACTGGACTAAATTGATTCAGGGGGTTAAATATGAATCGGAGATATATTATCTAACTTGGCTTAATGAAAATAGCAAATTATGTAGGGATAGCCCTAATCTATGAATACGTGAGTTATCAGGTCTAGGCCTAGTTTTTAACTGTTTGTTATATTTGTTAACAACATGATCAATTAGTTGATATTCCGCTTGCGAGTTTGATGAGATGATTCTGAAATCCTAGAATTTCATCTATATTATTTTTCTTCGGGTTTAATTGTGTTAAGTTTTAATTGGTTTTTTTACCGTTTTTCTTTAGTTAGTTAAATCACAAATTTGGTTAGAGTGTTTAGGATTTATTTTCAGTTTATTGTGATACATAATAATTATTTGTCGGCTAAGTCTTTCTTGAGAGACGACTTGTGGTTAACTTGCTACTCTACAATTGATCTCGTTCTCTTGCGAGGATTATTAGACTTTAATAGGCGTTTAGCGGTCGAACAGGCCCAAACACAACAGACATGGTGGAAGTTACGCTCTTGATATCTAATCACCATGCTAAAGTCTTATTTGACCTCGGCTCATCGCACTCCTTTGTTGCACCATGTTTTGCATCTAAATTGCATTCATGCATGGAACGCATGCCTATTTGCTTATAGGTATCGGCTCCTTTGGGCGCGAGCCAGATAACTGATGCTATATACTATGCATGCGAGGTTAAAATTCATGATGTGTGTTTTCCTGCTAACTAAATATTACTGCCTATATCTGAGTACGATGTTATTCTGGGAATGGACTGGTTGGCCGAACACTTTGCACAAATGGACTCTCACAATAAAACTATTAGGTTATGTAAGCCTGGAAAACCCGTAGTAGAGTTTTCGGGTAGTGCACGAATTCCATTAGCCCCGATCATTTCTGCCATTAAGGCTAGGAAAGCGATCTCGAATGGGGCACAAGGGTATTTAACATTTGTAATTAACAAACCTAAGGATGAGACCTAGATTCACCAAGTACCAATAGTATCGGAATACCCAGATATATTTCCGCAAGAACTCACTGCGTTGCCCCCAGATAAGGAAATTGAATTCACCATCGAGACTTTACCAAGAGCACCGCCAGTGGCAAGAACACCATATAGAATGGCTCCAGTGGAACTACAAGAGCTGAAGGCTCAATTGCATAAATTAATGGATGTGGGATTTATCCGACCGAGCACATCTCCGGTGGGAGCTCCAGTGATGTTCATCAAGAAGAAAGATGGGTCATTGAGACTGTGTATAGACTATCGCGGTCTTAACAGCATGACCATCAAAAATAAGTATCCCCTTCCAAGGATTGATAAGTTGTTCGATCAACTTTAGGGAGCCACGGTGTACTCAAAATTCGATTTGCAACAAGGGTATTACCATTTGAATATTAAGAGCAAAGACATACCTAAGACAACATTCCAGACTAGGTATGGTTACTACGAGTTTGTAGTGATGCCATTTGGATTAACAAACGCTCCAACAACATTTATGGATTTAATGCACCGAGTTTTTCGACCTTATCTTGATCAGTTTGTGGTAATTTTCATTCACGACATACTCGTGTATTCCAAGACGAGAGAGGATCACGAGCGTCATTTGAAAATTATACTTGAGACACTACGACAACACCAATTGTATGCCAAATTCAGCAAGTGCGAATTTTGGCTGGAGAAAGTTACATTCTTAGGACATATAGTATCTAGAAATAGGATCCCAGTAGATCCATCAAAGGTTCAGACCGTGGTTGAATGGAAGCAACCAGAAATGGTGACTGAAAACTGGAGCTTTTTGGGATTGGTTGGATATTATCGAAGATTTATAAAGGATTTTTCTAAGATCGTTGGACCATTTTTGCGATTGACTCGGAAGCAAGTCAAACTTGAGTGGAGCGACAAGTGTGAATCCCGTTTTTAGGAGTTAAAGAAACGACTTACCACTGCTCCCGTCCTAGCTCTTCCGAGTGGAAGTGAAGGATTTGTCGTCTATAGTGATGCCTCGGAAGAAGGACTAGGAGCCATACTCATGCAGGAGGGACAGGTAATCGCATACGCCTTGCGGAAACTCAAACCATATGAGGCAAACTACCCAACGCATGATCTAGAGCTATCGGCAATAGTGTTCGCACTGAAGAAGTGGCGACACTATCTAATACAGAGCAATGTTTACCGTTTTCACAGATCACAGGAGTCTGAAGTATCTTTTCTCCCAAAAGGATCTTAACTTGAGACAAAGAAGGTGGATGGAACTTATTGAAGATTACCACTTCGATATCCAGCACCACCCTTGGAAGGCGAATGTAGTAGCGGATATCTTAAGTAGAAAGGCCAGTGTGGCCATACTAATGATTAGGGAATGGAGATACCTGGAAGAATTGAGTGCATGGAATCCGACAAGAACATACACTCAATCATTCTGCGCTAATATCTTGGTAAGGCCTGAGCTACTAAATGAGATTAAAGCAACATAGGAAGGAGACCCAAAATTCCGAGAACTTGTGGAAACATTTCAGAAAGGAGAACTCCTGGAATTCTCTATAGCAGAAGATGGGATCTTAAGGTTCAAGAATCGGGTGTGTGTGTCGAACGATGAGGTATTGAGAAATAAGATTTTGGGAGAAGCGCATTGTTCAAAGTACACAATACACCCCGGTGGTAATAAGATGTACAAGGATTTGAAACAACACTTTTAGTGGGTCAATATGAAGAACTAGGTAGCAGAATATGTGGCAAGATATTTGACCTGCCAATGAGTCAAGGTCGAATACCAATGGCCGTCAGGGTTGCTACAACCGTTGCAAGTTCCCGAATGGAAATGGGAATTTTTCACAATGGACTTCATCATGGATTTGCGAGAACTAGAGGAGGTTATGACACTATATGGGTTGTGGTGGACAGACTCACCAAATAAGCTCATTTCTTGCCAATTAAGAAACCAGATAGCCTACAGAAACTGGCACAGACTTATATCTGAGATTTTGTACGGCTGCATGGAGTACCAGCAGATATTGTTTTTGATCGAGATCTGAGGTTTGTCTCGAGGTTCTGGAAGTGTTTTCATGGGGAATTGGGAACAACGCTAAGCTTTAGGACATCCGCCCACCCGCAAACTGATGGACAATCAGAACATACGATTCAGACCCTCGAGGATATATTGAGAGCTTGTGCGCTAGATTTCCATGGGAAATGGGACTCTCATTTGCCATTACCGGAGTTCGCCTACAATAACAGTTATCAGGCGACAATAGGAATGGCGCACTATGAAGCACTATATGGGAAAAAGTGCAGATCCCCGTTACACTGGGAGATCGATGACCAGTGGATCCTGAAGAGAGGAAAACAACCCCAACAGCTATTTCCAATAGTGGATCTGATATAAGAGATTGTAGACAAGGTCAGAGTAATAAAAGAAAGGATCCGGATAGCTCAGACTCGGTAGAAAAACTATGTGGATAAAAGAAGAAAGGATTTAGAGTTTGAGGTAGGAGATGGAGTGTTCCTCAGACTTTCACCATGAAAGGGACTAATCCACTCAAAGAAATGAGAAAACTTAAGTCCAAGATACATTGAGTCGTACAAGATACTCAAGAGAATCGGGAATTTGGCCTATCAGTTGGAACTACCGCCTCCTATCGCCGAAATGCATGACGTGTTTTATGTTTCCAGACTGAGAAAATACCAACCTGACCCAGAACATGTTATCACTTGAGAAATTCCTCCAGTAATGGAGAATCTGTCATACACCGAGAAGCCCGTACGGATCATTGATAGACAAGTGCGGCAATTAAGAAAAAGAGAGATTCCGATAGTCAAGGTTGTATGGAAAACACACGATCGAGACGAGGATGCCACGTGGGAAATGGAAGAGGATATGAGAAGACAGCATTCGAAACTGTTCTAAGAGAAATTTGGGGACCAAATTCTTTTAAGGAGGGGAGGATGTGAGGCCCTGAATTTTTACTTAGCCGAATTGTAATGTTCCTGATAATGTACTACGTGACTAACGTCACAAATAATTATTAATAAAATATAGCCTTAATTTCAATATTATTAGTATTTAAATACTAATTTTATTTTATTTCTCTAACTTACTAATTGCGAATTACTAACTATCCCTAAGTTGTTATTTCATTAACTTATATTATATGACTTATTAAAACCAAACCATAGGATTATTGGTGACTTATCACTAGAATAGAAATAGAGCATTTGACTTATATATCACTAAAAATGCAAATTAAAAGAAAAAAACAAAAAAAAAATGGAGGGTGGATTTATGGGGGGCGGCCAAGATGGCTTTAGGAGGGGGCAAGATGATTAAGTTGGACATTATCATTGTAGGCATGCCAAGCCACTCCAAAACCCCATGCATCCTTTCCCCTACCCAAGGCAAGCATGCCTATTAAGCCCTTTCCAAGAAGAAACATGATGCCTAGCAATTGGAGGGGGGAGGGAGGGCATTACCAGTTCTAAATTGTAGTGGGATTTATTGACAAAAGTGATTACCAGTTCTAAATTGCTTTTAATTATATGCTTTATATGCATATTTCTCTATATATTCGAAAATGATTGAGAAAAATATGAAAAATTTGTTTATACATGCTACATATATTTTGGACATATGAATTAGTGAAGGAAAAATCGAGCTTGGGACATTTTACAAATATGGCAAAATATAGGACCAAAAGTGAAAATTCCAAAAACTGTGAAACCCTACTGGAAATTTCTAATTTTTATACTTTATTTACTATAAAAACTATGAATAAATGATAAATAACAAATGAGACCCCCCAGGTCAAGCAAATGCAATTCAAAGGCTGGTTAGACACCAAAATGATAATTTTAAAACTTTTAGAGGACCAAATCGTAATTTTCGAAAGTATGGGCAGCCACTGCCCCGAAAATAGTATGTACTTATTTTAAATAATATTCTGGACCTTTAGTCCAAGTTTCACAAAAATCGGGCTTGAAACGAACCCTTAACGGTAAAATCACCTTTGGGGCCAAAATGGAATTTATCAAGAAATCGGTACTTAAACTGGAAAATTTTTAAAAATGCTTTTAATCCAAATACATACTGCCCTAAAGAAAATTTTAGACTTAGAATCTCATTAATACCCTTCGTGGTTTAAGAGATATCTATTTTGAAAATATCGGGTCAAAGATGTAGTTTAGGGAAAATTCGGGACTGACCTTTAATTTTCAAAAATCTGACCCCAAGACCCTAAGAATATGGTTCTTTGAAATGTTTAGAAAAATTAGGAACTGACCTTGCCTTTTTTCGAGACTCGGATCAAAACTTATTGAATTTTAAAACCCTATAAAATTACCTCTATTAGTAAAATATTTTATTTTAAATAAAACTACTAAGGTCCTCGGAAAATTTTATATTTCCAAATTCAGTTTATTTTATTTAAATTATAATATTTTACAATTATTTAATAAAAATTACATTTTTAATTATTATCTGAATTTTATTCTGGACTTTCTTACCGAATATTTATAAAAGTAATCAGGTGACTTCCTCGCCAGAATAGTCTGAAATTTCATTAAGGACTTCTGCATAATATATTGAACCAAATAACATATTCGGCTAGATTATCCACCTAGTAATTATACCGCGAAGTGAGTTGAACTCATATGGGCATGTCTATGAACACTCCCTCCCACTGACTGACTGATTAATTGCTCGAATGAGCTAACTCCTGACTAAATTGCGGAATGGATAAGTCACGTATGGGGTGTGTAGCTCGACTATAATCCCGTACCGGCATCCATCGTCCAAATCCCACCCTCGAGCCGGATAGGAGAGTCTGACAGGCAATTGGGTCATAGTACTGGGTATAATCATTATTATGACGATCTTTGGGCTTAGCTGGCCCCATTGTAGAGACGACGTGCCTACTCGGGTAGCGGTTACGACCCTATACATTGGAGGGATAAGGTGAACTGTTGGGGAGTCGATGTTTGATCAACACTTCTCTGCCGAATAAGGACGGACTGGGTTTTCGTCACACTTCCGTGCGCAACCACTACTGACTAAATAATGGGTTGGCGTCACACTTTCGTGCGCAATCAACTGTTACGGAATGGACAGAGTGACTGCTAACTGATACTATTAAACTACTAAGTATATAATAGTGATTCATGCACGTTTCTTGCATAAAACCCCATGAAATGATTTCCTGCATAAACTGTAAGTAGGGGCGTCAATTTGTGACACGACACGATAACCCGACACGAACCTACGAATTTAGCAGGTACAGATACAACCCTTAACAGGTTCGGGTCAAAATCGGGTCGGACACGGATAACACGAAAAATAAATAGGTCTGGTCGGGTCGACCCGCGGGTCGACACGATTGACCTATGTAACCCATTTAATTTTATAGTGATATATTATTTTAGTATTTTGTGATGTTTTAGTTGGTTATATGATGATGGAAAAATTATTAAATGCAGTTTTTTTTAACAATTTTTAATATTTGATGTATTTTTTATTTGTAATTTCAATTTTTTCTGATTTTTTATTTTATTTTTTTCGTGTCAAGTTTAAATTATACAGGTGTTTCGTGTCGTGTCGGGTTACCCGTGTCATAAACGGGTCGTGTTTGGGTCGTGTATCTTGACACGAATAATTAAACGGGTCGGGTTCGGGTTCGTGTCAGACATGTAATACCTGTGTAAAAATATGATCCGCGAACACGAAAAACGACACGATTGACACCCCTAACTGTAAACCCTACTCGTACACACTTACCACACCCACTAAGAATCTTTGTCTCATTCCCACCTGTTTTCCTAACCAGAGGATGAGGTCCCGCTGCAAGAGGACGACGGTGAATGATATTGCTTCAGACTATTTTCATGTTGTATTTGGGATTTGTTAAGACAATTTGAATTTGTATGATCTCATTATGTATGGACAAATTTTAATAATTCCTTGTAATAGCCGGGAGTAGAACCCGTGGGAACATTATCGACAATGGATGTATTTTATTTCCGCTGCGACTGTACCAGACTTAGCCTGTTTTAATATTTATGCATATTTGGGAAATTGTTATTTATGGTTGGATTATTTTATACGTAATAAATGGACCGGCTTAGTAAACCGGCATAAGATTGATCGTTTGTGTCACGGCTCCAGTTTGGGGGCGTGACATCTCGAAGCAATGGTGGAATTCTTAGCCAAGTTGTGTCTTCTCTGGTATGTACTTAGTGTGTTCAAGTATGATAGTTCTAGATTTCCTTTTTCTTTTTTTTTTATTCTGTACTTTTTTCCCAGTACTTACTAGTCTTCTATTTTGGGTTGGATTACTGATAGTAGAAACAATGATACTTGGTGGTATTTTGGTTGAGTTTTCTCGGTGGTTTTCCCTTTATGCATATATTTTAGGGATAATTACAAAAAGAACCCTTGAGGTTCAGGCTAATTACAAGAAAACTTAAATGTTTTTTAAAATTACAAAAACTCCGTTGATGTTTCATCCCGTCTTACATTTTTCCCATTTATAAGCACAAAAAAAGATTTCAAAAAAACTCTGACTTATATAAAAATATTAGAGTTACTCTCTTCAATTTAAGATAAAATCAAACCTCAAAGAGTTTTTTTGTGTAATTTTCAAAAAACTTATGGGTCTTTTTGTAATTAGCCCAACTCAGTTTTTTTTTTTTTAACTATCCCTATAATTTTAATTTAATTCTTGCATGGTGACTATGATTGCTTAGCCTTTAGCCATTCATATTTGCTCTATTAGTTGGCCAAGTAATATTTTTATGTAATGTATGAAACTTGCAAAATTGAAATATTTTTACTTTTCTTCACATTTATAATTTGGAAGCTTGAATACAACATTGATAATTTGAATACTTTTACATGATGTGGGCCTTGGTAGATATTGAACATGCCTTTATGTGTTTGTGGTTCATCTCTCGCTACTTACTGTCCGAGCACTATCCTGAGAATGAACTTATGTGAAGAATTCAATTTAGGTTTCCACCACATCCTCCATCTAAAGCCCATCCATCTTTGAAGAGTTGGTGATCAAGTTTGTGAGGAAAGTATGAAGCTTCCCAATAAGCCCACCATTGTTGAAGCTTCAACCACCTACCCCTCCCACATCCATCTATAAATAGGTGCTTCATTCTTGATTGTAATCATCCCTTGTGAGTGAATATCAGAGAGTAGAGAGATCCTTGAGAGTGATCAAAATCAATCCTTGAGAGATTGAGTGAGTTTTGAGAGTTTTTTGTAAGTTTGTAAATCTATTCTTGTGTGAAATAAAATTGGTATTTTTCTCTCAAATTCATCCATTTAGTTTTATAATGATCATGTGATACCTAACAAGTGGTATCAGAGCCTCGTCGGAGTGCTCGCCGGAAGTTGCAGAGAGGTCTGGAAAATTCGAGTTTTACAAAGTTTGTAAAACTCATTTTTCAAAGATTCCATTAGATTCCTCTCGTCGATACGAGTCCGTACGTGTTTTCCGATCGAAAAACAGACATCTGACGAAGCCGTACGAGCTGCCGGAACTCTGAGGAAGAAGATGAACAGTAACATCTGCATGCAAATTTCCTTTTAATTACAAATCAGTCCCTGAGTTTTATATTTTTCATTTTTTGACCCCTCAACTTTTTGGAAATTACATTTTGATCCCCAGATTTTTTGAAATTTCATTACGGTCCCTGAACTTTCAGAAATTACAGATTGGCTCCTGAACTTCTTGATATTTCAGTTTGGTCCCTATATTTTCGAGAAAATTGCGGATCAATCCCAAATTTTTGTAAATTAAAATTTTAAGCCCCAGTGTCTATTCCACCATTTTTGACCATTCCGGACGTGACGGTATACTCCATTTCGTGAGATTCAAACTCTATCTTTGTGAACTAATTGTTGGAAGGTGAAAATGGCCACGGATGAGTCAACATCATCTTCTGGAGCTATGATTATGCTCAATGCTACCAATTACACGTTATGGAAACCCCGGATGGAAGATCTACTCAACTGTAAAGATTTGTTCGACCCCATAGAGCTAAAGGGTGTTAATCCTGATGCTTCCAAGTCAACAGAGTGGAAGAAGTCGAATAAAAAATCTATTGGTCAGATCCGACAATGGATTGACCATAGTGTCTTTCACCATGTCGCACAGGAGACAGACGCATATGCCCTCTGGCAGAAGTTGGAGGACATGTACCAGGCCAAGACCGCTCGGAATAAGGCCCTGTTGATGAGGCGCTTAGTCAACATGAAGCTGAAAAATGGAACTTCAGTTGCCGAGCATACTAGTGAGTTCCAGAGCTTGGTAAACCAATTATAAATGCAGTAGGGATGCCACTTGGAGATGAAATGCGGCTCTCCTACTTCTCGAGTTCACTTCCCGATAGGTGGGAAACACTAGTTGTTTCTCTCAAAGAATTCGGCCCCGTAAAGCAAACTTACCATGTCTATGGTTAAGGATGCCCTATTCAATGAGGAGGCGGTAAAGAAAAGGCATGGGCACGATCGGACCCATGCCCTTGTGACGGAAAATCGAGGGAGACAGCACGGGAAGCAACAACGAAGTAGTAGAGGCAAAAGGAGAGGCAAAAGTAGGGGAAGATCCACTGATGGCAGAAAACCAACATATAAATGTCATCACTGTGGAATAGAGGGTCATATGAAGAAGAATCGTTATAAATGGCTAGAGGAGCAAGGTCGAGCGGTTCCCCAAGAATAAGGGTGGAGAAACGCTAGCTATCATTCCTGGAGATGTAGCGCTCTGTTCAACCCATGATGAGACATGCCTTCACATCTCAAGAGAAGATACAGAATGGGTGGTAGATACTGCAGCGTCTTACCACGTAACTCCTCACAAGGACTACTTCACAACATACAAAGCTGGTGACTTTGGAGCAGTGAAGATGGGAAATTCCAGTTCCTCTGGAATTGTAGGAATTGGTGATATACAGATAAAGACAAATGTCGGGAGTACAATCACTTTGAAGGATGTCAGACATGTGCCTGATCTTCGGCTGAATCTACTTTCAGGGATTGCCCTGGACAAACAGGGCTATGATAATCATTTCACCAAAGGCACGTGGAAGTTGTCAAGAGGCACTATGGTAGTTGCTCGAGGACACATTTGTGGCACGTTGTACAAGACTCATGTGAAAATATGTACAGATAGCCTCAACATTCCGAAAGAGGCTTCTCAAAATTTGTGGCACAGAGACTCGGTCACATGAGTGAGAAAGGGTTGTCTACCCCGATAAAGAAGGAGCTTATCAATGTTGACAAGGAAGCCGCGACCGGATCCTTGCAATCATTGTCTATTTGGTAAGCAACAAGAGTCTCGTTTAGTTCCTCTTTAACGAGAAGATCAGAGTTGCTCAGTTTGGTGCACTCTGATGTTTGCGATCCCTTGGAGGTTGAATCACTAGGCGGTAACAAATACTTTCTGACATTTATTGACGATGCTTCTCGAAAGTTGTGGGTGTATTTCCTGAAGACAAAAGATCAGGTGTTTGAATATTTCAAATTGTTTCATGTCATGGTAGAACGTGAAATGGGAAACAAGCTGAAGTGTCTTCGATCAGATAATGGAGGTGAATACACTTCTAAAGCGTTCGATGCCTATTGCAAAACATATGGCATTCGATATGAGAAGACAGTCCCACGCACCCCTCAACATAACGGTGTCGCTGAAAGAATGAACCGGACAATCATGGAACGTGTTCGGAGCATGCTCAGTATGGCTAAGCTGCCAAAGCCATTCGGGAGAAGCGATCAGGAGTTGCTTGCTACATGATCACAGATCACCATTAGTACCATGAATTTTGAAGTTCCGGAGAAACTGTGGTCTGGGAAGGATCCATCATACTCCCACTTGAGAGTATTTGGATGTTTAGCATATGCACATGTATCCAAAGAGCTCAGACAGAAGCTTGATGCAAGGACCACTCCATGCATTTTCATTGGCTATGGAGATGAAGAGTTTGGATACGAGTTATGGGATCCAAAGGAGAAAAAGGTGATCGTAAGTAGGACGTAGTGTTCCATGAAAGTAAGATAATGGAAGACGTTGAAAAGCCCACAATGTCTCGAAGTCAAATATTGGTGCTCAAATCTCGGATGCGGCACGAACCGTTCGTGAGAGACGGTGACGTAGTGCGGAAGATATACCAGGAAGCGAGAATATGAAGAGGTAGAAGAAGGTGTTGAGCAGGGGGAGCCACAACCCGCTCTACCAAATGTTCCTATACCATCAGAAAGCCAGAATGATGGTGGATCTCCTCAGATTGTTCCAGAAGTTCGTAGGTCTGAAAGAGGACGGATTCCATCTAGAAGATATTCAGAATCCGATTACCTTACATTTCAAGATGGAGAACCGAGAGTTTCAAGAAGTAGTATCTCATAAGGACAAAGAAAAATGGTTTGCAAGCAATGCGGGATGAAATGGAATCTCTGCGAGGAAGAATCATACTTATGAGATCGTAGAACTTCCGAAAGGGAAGAAGGCACTAAGAAACAAATGGGTGTTCAAGCTGAAGAAAGATGGTAGCGGAAAAGTGGTGAAACACAAAGCTCGCTTGGTAGTCAAGGGATTCCAACAGAAAAAGGGAATCGACTTTGATGAGATTTTTTCACCAGTAGTCAAGATGACATCAATTAGAGTTATTCTTGGTTTAGTAGCAAGTATGAACTTGGAGCTTGAAGCGAATGGATGTGAAGACAAACATTTCTTCACGGAGATCTCAAAGAAGAGATCTACATGGAGCGACGAGAAGGTTTTGAGATTTCGGTGATAATCTCGTTTGCAAGCTCAAGAATAGCTTGTATGGTCCTGGCGAGGCACCAAGCGCGTGGTACACAAAATTTGACTCGTGTATGGTAAGTCAAGGCTACAAAAAGACTAATGCGATGAATGTGTTTACATTCAAAAGTTTGCGAGATGGAAATTTCGTTGTTCTTCTACTATACGTAGACGATATTTTGATCGTGGGAAAAGATACAACGAAGATTAGTCAGCTGAAGAAAGAACTTTCGAAGTCTTTTGACATGAAAGACTTAGGACCGGCTCAACAGATTTTGGGAATGCAGATAGTTCGAGACAGAAAGAACCAGGAGGTTATGGCTATCTCGGGAGAAGTATATTGAACGAGTGCTCGAGAGGTTCAATATGAACAACGCCAAACCAGTAAGCATTCCATTAGCCAATCATTTCAAGTTGAGCAAGAGTGCATGTCCCTCATCCAAGGAAGAGATCGGGGAAATGTCATTGGTGCCATATTCTTCAGATTGGAAGTCCGATGTATGCAATGGTGTGTACAAGACGGATATTGCTCACGCAATGGGTGGAGCGTGAGTCGTTTTCTCTCTAACCCCGGAAAGGAGCATTGGGAGGCAAGCGTGAAATGGATTCTCGTGTACTTGAAGGGTACATCAAAAATATGTCTTTGCTACGGGGAGCGATCCAGTCTTGGAGGGCTATACTGAGATGCGAGATATGGCGGGAGATCCTGACAAGTAGAAAATCAACTTCGAGGATTTCTCTACACTTTCGCAGGGGAGTTTGTTTCATGGCGTCAAGGCTGCAGAAGTGTGTTGCTTTATCCACAATGAACAGTATATTGTTGCGGCTTGAAGGCCGGTAAAGAAATGTTGTGGCTAAAGCGTTATCTCCAAGAACTTGGAATTAAGCAAAAAGATTACAAGGTACATTGTGACGATCGAGTGCTCGGACTTGAGCAAGAACACCATGTACCATTCCGTACAAAACATATTGACATTCGATATCATTGGATACGCGAGACGATAGAAGCGACAACGATTGAAACTCGTTAAGATCCACACAAAGGAGAATCCATCGACATGTTGTGAAGGTGGTTACACGAGAAAAGCTTGAGCTATGCGAGACATAGCAGGATGCTTATTCCGATATGGATGGAGGGAAGAATTGAAGAATTCAATTTAGGTTTCCAGCCACATCCTCCATCTAGAAGCCATCCATCTTTGAAGAGTTGGTGATCAAGTTTGACAAGGAAAGTATGAAGCTTCCCAATAAGCCCACCATTGTTGAAGCTTCAACCACCTACCCCTCCCACATCCATCTATAAATAGGTGCTTCATTCTTCAGTTGTAATCATCCCTTGTGAGTGAATATCACAGAGAGTAGAGAGATCCTTGAGAGTGATCAAAATCAATCCTTGAGAGATTGAGTGAGTTTTGAGAGTTTTTTGTGAATTTGTAAATCTCCTGTAAATCTATTCTTGTGTGAAATAGAATTGGTATTTTTCTCTCAAATTCATCCATTTAGTTTTATAATGATCCTGTGATACCTAACATTATGGTAGTCCATGATTCGGTCTTCCCAGAAAAAAATTAATGCCGGCCGGATTGTAATTAAAGCTTTAACAACATAAGTATTTTGGTCGCAATTATTTTCTGATTATAATATATTCAAGTTTTAAATGTTAAATGTGACATTAAATCTCTTTGGCCGAAAATGTAGTGAAACCATTCACTTATAAATAACTTCTAAACTTTGATTATAAGTTCAAGGGGAGAGGGGGGCAGGGGAGTGAAAACAACATGAAAAGTTGTATTCAATCTTAGTGCTTTTATAATTTTTGCCCTCTAACCTATTGGCTATTGATGCTCTGTCTATGTGGTAATTTTGTTGCTGAGCCTTCCTCCTTTGTCTATTCTGATACTCTTAAACCGGTTTGCACAGACGACAAACACCACGAGATCAAAAGCAATCAAAGCAGCTGTCAAGAAGAAAAATCGGTCCATATGACCTTCATTTAAATTTGGAGATATCCAGCCTGATTTACCATACTTTGATGTAATCTGGGTAACCATAGTCACAATTATGCCGCAGAGAAAGCTACCTAAAGCCGAGGAAGACATTGACAAACCGAGCCCTAAGCTCTTTAATCCGTCAGGAATCTCCGATGCAAAAAACTCCCATTGCGCGATATAGATAAAAGCTTCAGAAACTCCCACCAGAACATATTGTGGAATTTGCCAGAAAATACTCAAAGAACTCGTCTCCCTTTCATTAGCATACTTGAGCCTACATTGCTCAACTAGGCCTGCAACTATCATGGCCATAATCAATATCACCATTCCGATTCCCATTCTTTCTAGCTCACTCGGAATCTTTGGCTGTTTCTTGGTTAGTTTGACATATAGTGGTACGATTACCTTCTCAAAACATATGATAAACGTAGACGTGCTTATGATGTCAACAACAGTCATGTTGGCTGGGGCTATGTGGAAATTGAATATCTGTGAGTTCATGGCTGCTCCTTGCTCCACAAAGAGAGAGGGGACTTGTACAAATGCTACAGACGTGACAACGGCGCAGAACCAAATTGGAAGCAACCTCAATACACATTTAACCTCCTCAACTTGTGTAACTGTACAAAGATGCCACGGATTTGGAGTTTGACCTTTAATGGATAACAAGAGCTCGTCTGATTGGGTCATTATAGCTGCCTTATCAAGATACCTGTTGTTAGAAACAACCAACAAAATTTATTAGCGCACGTTGTAAATATCAATACAACTTTTCATTTTTCACTAGTAATTGTGAAGTAGGAACACAAAATGATGTTTCCTATTAGACTTACTTGAAATCATCTGTATGTAATAGTCTGCGAGCACAGTCCTGTTCGTCATTGACTTGAACTTCATAGAGCTCTTCTCCATGTGATAGTACATCAATCTTTGATTTTCTAAGACAAGCAACAATTACTTGAAAGAATCTGGAAATGGGATTGCCGGAGGGCCTAGCGTGTCGATATCTAGAGGTCCCACTAAGTAGAAAAATCAAAGCCAAAAAGCCGCAAGAGGTTGATATCCAAAAGGCCATCACCCATTTCCCCATATTTTCTATGTAAACCAATACTGTTTCCGCAATCAATGATCCTAGGTTCAAAGCGACATAGTAATAACTGAAGAATGCAGTTTTCGGTTTATTCTCTTCAGAATCCCCCTCATCAAACTGATCTGCACCTAGTGTTGCCACTGCTGGTTCTGTAGCCCCACTTCCCAGAGCTAGCAAGTATATTGATATGTAGAAGCTAACAACTTTAGCCGGTGATGGCTTGTTACATACGTCTGCAGTCGTTCGACAACCCTTTAGTTCAATCAGGAATTGTTGAGTTGACAAAGACAATGACACCAATCCCTGTAAAGTATTGTAACTCAAAATAATTAAAGAGTTTGCATAGAAGTTAAATCCACCGTGAGCTCTAGAGCTTGGAGTTCCAAGTGAAAAACAAGACGAAATTGCGAAAATCGATAGTTCTTTATGAAATTCGTATAACAACATGCATCAAATACACCGCAAATCAACCAATCAAGGTTATAATTTTTTAGACAAAACAATTACAATTACACCTGCAAATATTTTAATTTGGCTAGAAAAAAATTCATCGCTGATTGGCTCAAGATTTTGAAAAAACTAAGGAGCAAACTTAATATTCCCCTGAAATCAAATAGCATTGTACTTAGGATAAAAGCACATCCAAAAAAGTTGAAAGAGCACTTACAATGACTAGAACAGCTTGGAAAACAACACAGGTTAGGTATCTTCCCAAGTATGAGTCACTTAGAAAAGCACCAAACAGAGCGCAGATGTTAAGAGTTCCAATAAATGTAGTTGATGTGTTTGATGCATCTGCGTTCGACTGCCTCAACACTGATTTTGAGAAAAGAACCATATTTGCTTCTACTCCAGCAGATGCAAGTGCAGCCAATCCTTCACTTACTGAACAACAAATAAATCAAACACACAATTCATGGTATACATATTCAACAAACTTCAAATTAGCTTTTACGCGATTTTTGCTCAAATGCATGCGCAGACTTTGTTAGTAATCGATTTTCTGTTCCAATAAATTTTTGTGCATTGTATAAAATCAACCACATTGATGCCATATATTCATAGTATAGATGACAAGTTAAGCAGGTAAATACCAAGGACAAGTGATCCTGCTCTCCATCCACCGGTTTTAGCTTTCATTGCTGGCTTTCCGTACATATCCATCGTCCCATCTTTGGTGCAACCATCCATTCCTCTTTCCTGCGTAAATCAGAACAAGCTCTGTGAAGATCAATTAATTAAATTTTGGGATAATTACAAAACTACCCCTAAGGGTTTAACTTCACTACAAAAACTCCAATTATCTTTCCAAATTACAAATACCCCTTGAGGTTTGTATTTACCTAATAAATACACCCCTCTTGAGGATGCGTTGAGGGTACATGTAAGGTCAAATGAAAGCAAGAAAGTGTGTAAACAAGTTTGAAGTAAACAAAAATCAATAATAACAAGACTAGTACAACAATACTTATTTTAAATTCTGTTGCTTTGGGACTAAACAAATAGTGCTAAACCCTCAATTATATCAGTAATCAATGGGGTGCTTTTATTTCCTCCTTAACATACAAAAGATCAAATCTTGGTAAAGTATAAATTAAGGGAGCCGCTATTAACACCCCCAAAACCTATCTATACACCCCCTCTTCTTAATACACTCATCTCCCTAATAAAAATAATATATATACTTAATAAACCATTTATTCTTCCCCAATTTACCCTTCTCCAAACTAAAACCTAATGGCTTTGTAACTGCTGGTTCTGTGGTTTACTTCTTGTCTGTCCAAATAGCGCAACCCAAATCCAAATTATTTGTCCCTTTAAGCTTTTCAGCAAAGTCATTTGTGAGAAATAAAAATTAAGATTAAAATTTCAGTTTATAGGAAACCAAATGTAGATTAGAAATCAAAATTCGCTGCAATTCTGGGCGTTGCTAAGAATTGAAATCTCTGCTTCAAAATTCAGAAGCAAGGTGGAATAGATTATAATGGAAGTTGCAGGCATGGCTACCTTCTTGCTTTTATCAGTCATAAGCTTGTCTATTTTCACCCTATTTTTTTTTTTTTTTTTGAGAGAGATTCCATAAACCATCACAAGTTTGAGTTGGTTTGTTGAATCAATAACAATATGCATTCTCATTCCTGTATATGCTGGTATGGCACTCGTTTGTTTTATTTTTGTGTTTAACTTGGGGAAGGGTAAATTGGGGAAGAATAAAGGGTGTATTAAGTATATATATTATTTTTAATAGGGGAATGGGTGTATTAAGAAAATGGGGTGTATAGATAGGTTTTGGGGGTGTTAATAGCTGCTCCCATAAATTAATTGATCGATAAAAAATTCTTAAAAGCTATTTTGGCATATCATAATCATGAAATATTTTTTCTTTCAAGAAAATATCTATCTTATCTTTCGAAATGAGTATGCACTACAAAACATTTAAAAATTTAAATAACCAAAAAACTAATATTACAAAAATGTAAAAAGAATATCATTGAATACATTTCTCTATCTTTTTGTCCCCATTATATTACAAAAAATAAAAAATAAAAAACAAAAAACCATGGTAAACACACAAAAATGGAGGTTAAAAGGAACACAAAAATAATTAAAGGAATGGCAAGAAACACACAAAAATGGAGGGATAAACCCTGTACCTATGTACCTCGGGACTATCGCAATTAACAGAATCATCATTGTTGTTACTGATCAGCAGCTCTTCTTCTATATCCATTATTCTTGGCAATGGGGCTTCAGATGGAGAGAGAAGTGATTAAATACAATAATCTCAATATACAATGAGAAGAGGGAAATAGATAACGTTCATACGTTAAAAAAACAAAAAGTTCGAATAAGGAAACAAGATACCCAGTATCTATATTTATTCCTAATTTATTTTTTTAATGGTAATAAATTCTTCAATGTGATTATATATATTAATTATGAAATTATTGTTATTAACATATATAACTTATTTCATCCAACACTTTATAAATATAAATTTCATTTTATTATAAACTTCAAAAAACATATTATAAGGTTTAATTCGCATCTTACTTTCTTATCTTTGCAATAAAAAAACTCAATGAATCACAATGAAGCAACTAAAACAATCAGTTTCTATCACATTGAATTATATTTCAAATGAAAAAATAATAGCAATGCTGATATAAAATCCATGATTCCAAATGTTTTCATGTTTTTAATAGGACGCCTTTTCAAAACAACAATTAAAATCTTTTTTTTTTAAAGAAATTAACTTAATTGGACATTCAAATTAACGAAATCATATCAATATAATATCATTATTTGTTCAAAGTAAGATCTGAATCATATCTAATCAGATTCAACTTCCTAATTTAAATTCCACCCCAAATGCCAAAAACACACAGGTTAATTCTTTGCCTTTACGATCACTCAAATCTTGATTTCGAAAATGACTACATGATTCATTAGTCATGAATATGCTAACATTTTTTATTTTTTTTAAATAATTTGAAAAAAAAAAACAGGTTAGTAAATTGGGGCTGCATACATGACTAATATCCAATGATCATTGACTGAGATCGATTTGCTTATAATTTCCTTTTAAGGGTCTGCCGCCTCACAAAAACTTATATGAGATCGTCTCATGGATCTAGATCCGTGAGACGGAACCTCAAATACCCAAATACGTTGATTACTTTTTTTCCTGATTTTTCTCTTTGTTCTCTCTTCTCTCTCTTCGCGGTTCAGTTTTCCTTTTTACTTTTCGATTAATCTACGATTTTCTTCACGTTTTCTCTTGTGATTTTGATATGTTTTTCTTCCCTTTTTTCACCGCAAAGTTTTCTTTTTCAGTTTTTCTGCAGCTCTTCAAAGTTTTGCGTTCGACGATCAAATCTCAGGTACTTTTTATTTTCGATTTTAGTATTTTTCTTTCGTTTCTCCGCCTCTCTTTGATTTTCTTTTGTTTTGGTAATTTTCAAAAAAAAATTATGGATTTTGCTTGAAAATGTATGTTAGGGTTTTAATTTGATTAGCATGTATTCTACTTGAAATGTATGTTAGGGTTTTAATTTGATTAGCATGTATTCTACTTGAAATGTATGTTAGGGTTTTGATTTGTTGAAGTTGAGTTTTACTTGCTATGATAATTGTGTCTGGATGATTTTTACATTTGAAATGTATGCTAATCTTACATTCATTTTTCACAAACAAAGTAACACTGTCTTTTTCACATAAATTTTACCCCTAAAATTGGTGTTTTGATGTTTCTGTTGTTAGTATGAAAAGTGTCATGTTGTTGTTGTTAATTGTTTTGTGGTTGTTATAAAAGTATCATTTTTCATGTTAAAAGTATTACTTTTCATAATAAAAGTATCAGTTTTCATGTTAAAAGTATCGATTTTCACTTTAAAAGTATTAATTTTTGGTTAAGTTGTTTCGATAAGTACTTCATATAAAAGTATCACTTTTCATAATAAAAGTTTCAATTTTCATGTTAAAAGTATCATTTTTCACTTTAAAAGAAATACTTTTTGTTCAGTTGTTTCTGAGAAGTACTTTATATAACAGTATCATTTTTCATATTAAAAGTATCAGTTTTTACTTTAAAAGTATTACTTTTTGTTAAGTGCTTCTGAGAAGTACTTCATATAAAAGAACTAGTTTTCAATGATTAAAAGTTTTCAGCAAAGATAAATGTATATTTTTTTGAAGGAGAAGAATCATCCCAAAGTTCAAGATGTTGGGCAATATAGCTTTGAGATTGTCTATTTTCCTTGGCGAAGAAGTTTAAGCAATATTGATTGTGGTGTTTTCTTAATGCACTACATGGAAAATCTCAAGGGGCATGTGTACTCAGATCCAAATTTGCGTAAGGTATGAATCTTTATATATATATATATATATATAATTAAACTGTAGAAAAATATTTACTTATCTTAATTTTATTTTGTTTTCATTGAAGATCGGTGTACGACGCAAATTAATGGCTTCTTATTGTGCAAGAATTGTTCTTAGCTATTTCAATGAAATGAAGTGCAACTCAAGAAATATGCACTTCAATTTATAAATGAACAAGCCAATTGATGGATGTATAGTGTTCTTTAGAGGATGGCGGACAAATTGGAGAAATCTACTGTTTTTGTGTATTTGATTTGTTTTTTTTTTTTGTCTTGACTAGTATTGCAAGTATTGACTAGTACGCAAATAGTATAGTTTGATGGTGGGGTGAAATTATGTATGTTACATTGCAAGCATTGGCTAGTATTCCAAGTACTATATTTTGGTGTATGTTATTGGATATTATTATTATTCAAATTTTGTACAAGTCTATCTATTATAATACTTAAACTGGTGATTGCGAAAATGATGAGTATAATTGCAAAAACATAAAACAAAGTACATATTGTGAAAAAATTAAAAACAAAACTAAATGACTGGATATATATAAAGAGAACCATTAATTGAAAAGTATCCTTTTTTGTTAAAAAAGTATCAATTTTTAGACTAAAAATATCACTTTTTATTACAAATGATTATAAAAGAACATAAAATTGTATCACCTTATTAAAGTATAATTTTTTGTTTAAAAAGTATTGGTTTTTGGATTAAAAATTATCACTTATTGTTTCAAAAGATTTACAAAATTAAGAACATAAAATTGTTAAAGTAATATCTAATTAAAGTATCACTGTTGGTTGAAAAAGTATCGATTTTTGAATTAAAAGTATCACTTTTTGTTATAAATAATTTATGAAAGAACATAAAATTGCAGAAGTGTCCCCTTGTTGAAGTATCATGTTTTGTTCAAAATGTATATGCTTTTGGGTTAACATATCGATTTTCTCATTACCAATGTATTAAAATAAAAGGAGATTAATACACTGAAACTAAAGAATTTAGCACTAAAATAATCAATGTAAAAATAGTATCATATTTTTTATACAAAAACAATTACTAAAATAGTCGAGGATTAGGAGTCTTTGAACCAAACTCCTTCGATGGATATGAGTTTCTCGTATCACTATTTATCTTCTTCTTGTTTTTTTTTAAAATGCCCCTTGATCCCATGTTTTCTCCCCGTGGAGCACTGCATCACTTTCATTCTGTGTGGCAATATTGATTTCATCCTTTTCATGAGCAGAGTCAATAATTGTGGCAACATCTAAATGTAATACTTTTGGTTAGAAATATGATACTTTTTATTGAAAAAATAATACTTTTTTAGTTGAATTAACACAAATATAGTACACATTACCTTCGTTTAATATATTAGCCTGCTTCTCACTGCTAGGAGTCACAACGAGAATTTGGTCTACAACAGACATACATACACACACAACTAAATCATAAAACATCAGAAAAAAAGATGCTGAAGGTGATACTTTTAGTTAGAAAACTAATACTTTTTGTGGAAAAAATCATACTTTTATTTACATGCCCTTTAACATTGTCCATTTTTTATCTTCAACAACAATTATACAGGAAACTGGAAAAAAATCATTAGAGATGAAGGTCATTCATACAACCACCTATACCAATAGCAATCTCATATATTTTGCAAAAAAAAAAAAAGTACTTAATATATATGTTTCAACTGGTAAAATTGAAGATGTAATTTGCAAAATGTATGTAATATCATCTCGATTTAATTTTGAAATGCAAAATCAAAAACTTGGTACAATTTTGAAAACTCAACTCCATAAAGTTTTTATTCACAATTGGAAAGAAAAAGAAAACACAAAATTTTTAATATACATGCCGCATGATTTAAGACACGATGGAAGAGAAGCTTCCGAAAAGAGCGTGGTGGGGGAATTGGTATCCCATGGTGGTGGTGGCGCATCGACACCGAGCGAGAGAAATAGAGAGAGATCGCGAGGTGAGGGTTTTCCGGGTTTTCTATGTTTTCTCGCTTCAATTCTAGGTTGGGCTTTTGGGGCTTTTTTCCCAGTGGGATGGTTGGCAGCAGATTTTTCAGATGTTGGGTTAATTAGTAGCGGGTCTGGTATTTGGGGCTCCGTCTCACGGATCGGTCTCACAAGAGACCGCCCCCTGCCGCCTTGATAAGAATTGATGATCTTGACAAGCAATAATGTTGGAGGTTTTATTGATGTACTAGTGTTTTATCCGTGCGATGCACGTGTGTATATTTATGAGGCCTCCATTTTATATTGTGACGTGTGCATTTTCCTAATAATTCTCGAATTATATCTCCTGCATTATAATAACTTTGGGCAAAAACTCATGTAGGACCATCCTACGAGTCAAAACCTGTAAGACGGATCCTACCGACCCGCTACCCGACCCCCCATTATAATTTGGTTTTTTTTTAATTTTATATTGTATTTCCCATTTTAAGCCTTACCCCATGTGCCCCATGCCCCCCCCACTTTTCTTCTCCACCTGGTTCGCGCCCGTCTTTTTTGCTTCTTGTTCAACTGTTATTCCAAGTTCGATTTTTTGAGTTTTCGAGTTCTACCTGTGCTTTGTTAGCTCAAGAAAACATTCGGTATAAGAACATCATTCATTTTCTCCATTTTTTATTTTATTTTGTTCAATTCTAGGATCTTGATTGTGTTCGATTTTAGGTTTTTTTCTGAATTGGTGTGTTGCAGTCTGTTGTGGTGTGTTCCCGATGGTGTATCTAGGGTTTGGTTGTTGCTTTCAAGTTTGCAGGTACTTACTTTTATATATTTCTGCAAATTTTTCTGTATTTTTTTGAAAAACATAAATTGTAGATGAGATTTTTTGTTTCATATGTGTTCTGATGGTATTTATGTGTGGATTTGTTGTTAGTCTTGCGATTTTTACCTAAATGATATCTCTACTGAAAGTGTATGTGATTCTAGAGATAGTTGGTTATGTTTGTACCCATGTTTTTGTTAATTTGACTTAATAGTATTCATGGTTCTGGGTGTTTTCAATACCCTGAATATATATATATATATATATATATATATATATATATATATATGCATCTTGGAAGTATAATATTTGATGCTTAATAGTATCATAAACTGCGGTTAATGTATCATTTTCACTTTTTAATATATTGCAGTCTCATGGTTGTTTTGGCTTTTTTTCCAATTTCATGGTTTTTAATGTTTTTACTGAGTTTTTCACAATTTTCTGTAGGTTTATATTGGAGTCTAAGATGCCACGACAAAAGATATTGATACACAGGAAAGATAGAGGTAGGGGAAGGGGTCGGGTGGACTCACAAGAGGATAATATAAAAGGAGGATATAAAGGAATCTCCAGTTATTGACAGTCCAAGTAAAGAGGTTATTGATGAGACGTCGACGAAAAAAGCAATTATTGGAATGTTGACAAACGAAGCCTTGGTTAAAGAAACATTTGCTGATACATTAATGAAAGAAACCCCTGGTGAAACCCCTGTTGATATATTAATGATAGGAACCCCTGTTGAAACGCCGAACAAGAAAGCTGGTGTTGATATTTTGACGAAAAAAACCCTTTCTGAAACCTCAACGCAAGGAAAAGTTGATGAAAAAGAAGTAATCCCGGATAAGGATGCTGGTGATGTACATGACGTAAAATTAAGTAAGGTTGCTGGGACAAAAAAATTCCTTGGTGAAGGAAATCAGCGAGACTGGTTGTGAGGAAAGAGAATTGGCAGAGGAAGTTGGTAAAAATCCTCGCAAAAAAAAAAGAAAGAAAGCTATCAGATGATGATAAGAAGAGGTTAGTGTACTTATAAATATTTGTTTTTGTTTTCAAAGTATCATTATTTTTGTGAAAAGTATCAGTGTATGTTACATAGATGTTGTTTTATGGAAAGTTTATGTATGTTAATCATGTAATAAATCAGTTTTTATATGCTATAAGTAACATTTTCATTTCTGAAAAGTATATAAAATTTATTCAAAAAGTGTCATTATTGTATGCCCTGTTTTATACATTAATTGCATCTAAAATTGATGCTTAAAATCATCAGAAATCAGTGCACTTAAAAGTATTAGTTTTAGCTCTCAAAGTAGCATTTTGTTTTTGAAAAGTATCAATGTATTTCACATCACTGTTTTAAAAATCGGACCGGACCGGCCGGTTCAACTGGTTGAACCGGGAACTGGTGGTTTGACCAGTCCGGCTAGGCCCTAAAAACCTTTTTATGGTTGAACCGGCTAGAACCGGTCAAAATCGGCAAAAACCGGTAGAATTGGTCAAAACTGTTTTCTATTTATTTTTCATTTTTTTTTAATTTTTTTAGTATTTTAGAGTTTTAAATCTTGTATTTTGCCACATTAGCATGATTATTTGAATTTTGAGCTATGTTAGATCTTGTTTTAGTTGCTTATTTATATATTTTCCATTCAAAAAGTCTATTACATAATAATTGATGTATTAATATATTATTATATACAATATAGCAAGAAAAAACTGTTTTTTTTTATCAAATCGGTTGGACCGACGGTTGAACCGTGAACCAGTAGCATGACCGGTTTGCTCACTGGTCCGGTTTTAAAAACATTATAATTCACATAAATGTTGATTTTTATTATCAAAAATAAATCAGTGTTTATATGTTACAAATATCAATTTTTATATTGAGAAGTATCTAAAATTCATTTAAAAGTAATCAGAAATTATTTTAAAAGTATCATAAGTTGTACTAATAATATTTCTTTTTTTTTTGCAGCAACTTTCTTACCCAATGCAGACCCAAGGGTTTATTTGATGTAGTGAACTCTTTGACTTATAGACAAAAAGAGGATGTGAAGAGTATTGGGTTTGGTGGGTTATTGAATCTTAAAATTGAACATTTACCTGCTCAAATGATTTTGTGGCTGGTTCAAAGGTTTAATGGGAAGAGTCGGTTGTTTAGTATTGATGATAGGAAGAGGTTTGTAATTACTGCTGATGATATTTGTGATGTTTTCATGCTACCGAGGAATGACGGTGAAGTTTTATTTTTTAAACGGAGTGATAGTTTAGATCCGATTGTTGAGTTTAAGAAAAAAGTTGGCATTGATGGGAGTTCAAGTGTTGGCACTTTAAAAACCAAGTTGATGGATGTTTGTTTTGTTTAGTTTATCAACTTTATTGACTCCAAGTGCAAATAGGACTGTTGATGTTTTGTGTTTTAAGTCATTGGTAGATGTGGATGCCATTGCACATTTTGATTGGTGTTCACTTGTGTTGGAAAGGTTTGGACGAATGTTTGTTTTGTTTAGTTTATCAACTTTATTGACTCCAAGTGCAAATAGGACTGTTGATGTTTTGTGCTTTAAGTCATTGGTAGATGTGGATGCCATTGCACATTTTGATTGGTGTTCACTTGTGTTGGAAAGGTTTGGCAGGACAATCGATAATTTTAACAAGAAGTCCCCCACCCATATAAGTGGTTGTATTTTGGCGTTGCAGATTATATATTTCCATCGTCTTAAATGGCGGGGACATTGAACCATTTGATCTCCTCTCATTCAAAGACCTTTGGATGACCCAGTGCATAAGAAAGCGTGTCAAAGAAGAGAAGAGTGGTGGAGAGTTTGGCCAGGGGGAGTAGGTGGAAGACGTTTATCCTATTTCTAGGAAAACGAAGCATGTTATTGAAGAGAAAATTTGTAGTTCGATGATGGAGGTACCCCTGAGAGGGGAAAGTCTAGTAAAGAACATTCTGAGAAGGAAAAAAACTGAGAAATTTGATGAACATTCGAGGATCATCAAGTTTGTATTACCAGAGGGGCAGCCGACTGATGATGAGATTGAGAAAATTGCAAAAAATGTAAGTTAAATGTAATATTTATTTTCATCTTAAAGTAATAATCCAGAAAAGTATTCTTTTTCGATAAAAAAAAATGTTATATTTTTTGCAGGGGGTGCACAAAGCCTGTTTGCTGTTGAAAAGGGACACGGAAGTCATAAGCCATGTCCATATGGAGAGACTTCGTTCGGAAATGCAGCGTGAACAGGCAAATACTTCTTCTTCACTTGATGATGAATTCTTCTCAAGTGCAAAACTTCACGAGTACATCGATGAAGTTGTGAAGAATTTTCAAAAGATGAAATAACGTAATTACCCTATGCATAATGACCTGATGCCTAGGTTTGATCTTTCAACCCCTGAGACAGAGTCACCCGTTGTTGAAGAACAATCAACCTATGAAGCGAATATCGATGATGATGTAGTCCAAGGACTGAACGATAGTCAAATTGATGAAGTAGTTCAAGCTCAGATTCACCATGCAGGCCAAGTTGTAGGTAGTTCAGGTAATATATGTAAAGTATCAGTTAAATACTGAAAAGTATCATTTTTGTTTGAATAAGTGTTTTTTATTTGAATAAGTATATGTTTCTTAGAGAAAAGTATATGTTTTCTTTGAATAAGTATCCTTTTTATTTGATAAATTATTTATGTAATGTGTTCTATCAAACAGGTGACTCTTGGCCTATCAACAAAAAGAGTTCTTTTCGTTCTGAATTCATGAAGAAGAAGAATCGGTATTTGGTTGGAATGACCCAGAAAGAGAGAGACATTGGTGATTTCTATTTTCTTGCACATAGTCCTAAATTAGAGTAAGTAACAGTGCGATTTTTTGGATATTCCCTTTTGATGAGAAATGTTATGTTCATTATCTTTATTTATTTTTTCAGTTCAAATGTACTTGCACATGCTGGCGATTTTTTTGTTCCCTTTAAGGATGGGATTGATTCGCTGAATGATTCGATCATGATTTATGTTTATGTGATCGACATATGGACTGTCATTTTAAATAAAAAAGCAGTTGGGGCGAACGATCCAAAACACTTTTATTTCAACACTCAGCAATCTGTAAGTAGTATTTATTTTCTTTTTTTTTTTACTTTTATGTGGGTCAGCTTTTTTTATTTTTTATTTTTTTGTCGAACAACTATATCTTATTGATCATTTCCAAGGTAAAGATTGTACTAAAGATGTGAGAGGTTGTTGGAGAGTGTGCATGAGACTGTTGAACAAACCCAATTTGAATGAAGTGGATTGTGCAATAACTTAGTTTTTTATTTGAGAAGTATCTCTTTAGTTTGAAAAGTATCTCTTTATTATTGAAAAGTATCTTTTTTTTTTTTTTCTTGAAAAGTATTACAAACTGTATTGAAGTTTTTGTTTTTCAAATATGTATATATTTGTTCCATATTGCTATGAAGGGCATTTTGTTGCTGTTGTGATCAACTTTGTTGAGAAAAAAGTTCAATACCTCGACAATCTGGTCCACGATGCAGCTGTTGTTGATGAATATCATGGACTTGCGACTTTGGTTGTAAAGTATTGTACTGTTACTATATATGAAGTTTATATGCATTGAATTGTTGTAATTTATTTTGTTTTTTAACAGCAAATGCAAATGGCTATGTTCCTAGAAGAGGAAAATCACGCTAAAGCTCATGAAGTTGTGTCATATGCCTAGGAAAATATTCCTTTTCCTTGGCAAAAAAAAAATGACAGGAATATTGAATGTGGTGTGTTCCTAATGCACCACCTTGAAAACTTTGTGGGTAATGTTTACTCAACTCTAGATTTGTGCAAGGTATGAACACTGTTTAAACAAACGATTTGTAGTTCATAATTATTTGTATGTGTTTTGATATACTTTTTCTTTTCTTTTTTTGTTTTGAAACCTGTTGAAAGACGCAAGTTAAGAGTTGTGTACTGTGCGAGAATTATCTTGTCTTATTTGAACGAGTTGAAGGTGTAAATGGAGAAGGAAGTTCTTAAATTTATCAATGACTTCAATGAACCTGTGAAGGAGCCTACCAAGAAATGTTCGAGAAAACAGAAAAAATAAAGTTGTAGAATTTTAGATTCAGACATCTTTGAACTATGTTTTGGACCCACAGACTTGCAGTGCGATTTTTTGCAAATGTTTGGCATTGTATTTTGTAAGTCTTGTTTTTATTTTGACAATGAATAGTTAATAGAATTTTATTTGCAGTTGAATATGGCAGATAGATCTTAAATTATCATGTATAATGGAAAAAGTATCAGTTTTGGTTTTAAAAGTAACATAATTCTGCAATTTGATGTATAAAATATTAAACCATTATATTTTAAAAGTATCAATTTTCGAATGAAAGGTGTCAGTAATTACTTCAAAATTATCATCATTAGAACCATAAAGTTATAAAAAATTATCATTATGTAAAATAATCTAGCATGTTCGAGTCTTGGAAACAAACTTATTTGCTTGGGAACAATTAGACACATTTGTTTGTCTCTTCATTTGTAACAGGCATTTGGAAATACGGGATAAACTAAAAAGTATCATGTATAATCTAGAAAGTATCACTATTTATGTAAAGAGTAACATATTTCTTTAATGCAATATATAAAATATGAAACCATAATATTTGATGTTGAAAGTTTCATCTTTAGAATGAAAAGTATCCCTAATTACTTCAAAAGTATCAAAATTACAATCTGTAATCTTTAAAAAATTATCTAAAATAACCGAGCATTTGAAGTCTTAGAACCAAACTCCTTGCCTTGAGAACAGTCATCCACATCAGCAATTTTATTTTTGCTCTTTTCCAAACTACCCTTTGTCTTTTTTTCTTCTTCCTTTCGTAACAGACCGATAGGATCTTATGTCACGTCCCAAAACAGAAGCAGTGACACAAATTATAAAATTTATACCGGTTTACCAAGCCGGCTTAATAATCCTCCGACATACATCAATAGTAACGATAAAATCCCAATTAAGTATGAATAAGAGAATAACTAAGTCAGAGTATGGTTGCAGTGGAGTCCAAAAGAAATATCATACAATATAATAATCATTCCTCAGGGTCCTACACCCTGCTATTACATCAAATAAGTTCAAAGTCTAAATCATTACAATTAAAAATCCATCGTCTTATCAAATCCACATTACAATACGGAAACTAGACTACGTCTTGGGAGTCATCGCCACCAGTGTCCTGATACGATTCTTCATCTTCTGGTTGATAAAAGAGGTGGGGTGAGACAAAAATTCTCGGTGGGTGGGTGCCGATGTGCGAGCGTGGCTCGTTTTTATGCACGAAACATGGTTTCATGGAAATCAAGGCATGATAGTGCATATGACTTTTCCTTGTTATTAATAATACGATTTCCATTAACCATTATGTTAGATTGGTCAGAATCGGTTAAGCATTATTATTATCTTATTAAATTTACTTCCACTTTCAATTGGATAAGACTATAGCCAATATCCCACTTCACTTGGATAGGGCCGCAATCGATATTCAACTTAAATTTGGATAAGGCCGTAGCCAGTATCCCACTTCACTTGTATAGGGTCGTAGCCAGTATCCCACTTAATTCGGATAAGGTCGTAGCCAGTATCCCACTTCACTTGGATAGGGCTGTAGTCGATATCCTACTTAATTTGGATAAGGTCGTAGCCAGTATCCCACTTCACTTGGATAGGACCGTAGCCGGTGTCCCACTTAATTTGAATAAGGCCGTAGCCAGTATCCCACTTCACTTGGATAGGGTCGTAGGCGTTATCCCACTTTAAATTTTCACTTTACTTTTCACTTTCATTCTCATTTGCACTTCCACTTAATATTTCATTTCAAGCTTCACTTCAAATTACACTTCACATTTCACTTTAAATTTTACTTCACTTCAAATTTCACTTCACTTTTAATTCCACTTTACGTTTCACTTAAATTTTCACTTCAGAATTTCTCTTGCAATCACGCTTTTAACTTATGTAAGTTTGCTCGTTCGAAAGATATGATAAAACTAATTAGCAAGTCCGGGGTGATCTTGGTCACAAAATATCCGGCATTTATTTAAAAAAAAAAAAACAAAACTCACAGTCTAGTTATCAGGTGAATAATCTAGCCAGTTTTAATATTTGATTCGGTGCATTATGTTCAAGCTCGATATTTTTGTTAGATAAGCATGAAAAACATCTCTTAAATTATTTTTAAGGTAACCAACACTACAAAAAAAATTGTATTTAGTGACGCTAAAATTTTCACTTAGTGATGCTTATTAGCGTCACAAAGTATATTACCTACACTTTTGAAAACGTCATGAGTTGTGTTGTTAAATTTAATATCACGAAAATATCCGTGATGCAAAATCTATGTGTAGGTAAATCTCATATCCTGGCACTTTTATCAAATGCGTCATTATGTGGTGACGCTATTTTCACAATTAATAAAGATTTAATATGTTTTAAATAAAGCTTTGCTTACGGTAAAAACGTTGTTAAATTTAGGGACGCTATTAAGCGTCTTTAAAGTCGCGACGCTTTTGAAAATTAGTGTCATTAAAATTATGACGAATTTTATATTTCTAGCTTTTGTAAAATTTATTAAAGATCAATTATTTATTAATTTTTTAAAAATTTAAACTTAATATTTTGTTTTTGACTCATTTTGAATATATTTGTTGTTAATCAATTATACACCACACAATGTCTATTTATTAACTCTCAAAGACACTCTCAACACTTCAATCTTTCGATGTGGGATAGATATTCTAATTTTTTACTTTGTGATGCTTTTTAATAAGCGTTGTTATTTTAATGACACAAACAATAAAACTGTAAGTAAATTTTAAAATTTTGGCGACAAATAAAAAAATGTGTACGTAAAATAAAAAAATGTCACAAATTTTATGATTTTTTTAATAAGTGTTGCCATTTTAATGACAAACAATAAAAGTGTAAGTAAATTTTAAAAATTTGGCGACAAATAAAAAAATGCGTAAGTAAATTAGAAAGTGTCATCAGTTTTATGACGCTTTTTACTAAGCGTTGTCATTTTAAGGACACAAATAAAAAAAGTGCAAGTAAATTCTATAATTATCGTGATACTTATAAAAAAAAGTCTGTAATTTTATTAAGATAATGACACTTCAATAAAAGTGTCATTAAATTTACTAAAATGCTAACGCTTTCCAGTAAGTGTCACTAATTTTTTATAATTTACAACGCTTTTTAAAAAGCGTCATTAAATACTTATTTATAATGACGCTTTTTGGTAGCATCATTAAATTTGTGTTGGGATAGACCATTTTTCTTATAGTGCGAGTTAGAAAATATCAGTTTCAAGATCCTTAGCAAATTTTAAAACAAAAATCATTTATACTAAGGATAATATTTCCTTACCGAGTTCTAAAAATTCGATAAGTTTTAATTCCGAACTCAGAAAAGAGTAAGGTCAGTTTCAAAATTTTTCTAAATTCCCACAGGGTTATAGTTTCAGAAACTTGGGACAGATTTTATAAAATTTGCAGATTTGCCCTCTAGTTTCCAAAAATTGCGATTTTTGACTTGATATTTTAAAATTAGGTAATTCTTAAATCGGGAAGGGTTTTGATGTGATTCTAATTTTTAAATACTTCTTAGGACAGAAATAAATTGTGTTTATAACAATTTTGAAAAATTCAAAAGTTAGGTACCTCAATTTCAAAAATTATAATTTTTGCCCAAAAGTGATTTTTTGTCGTTCAAGGCTCGTTTCAAGTCGGATGGTTATGAAATTTGAACTAAAAGTTCAAAATACCATAATAAATAAGTCAGCAATTTTTTGAGGTACCTTGACTGCCCAAGTTTTTAAAATTACAGTTTTGGTCCTTTAAGTTTTATAATTTTACATTTTGGTATCAATCTTATTCCTTATTGTGTTTTCTTGCCCGGAAGGGTCCCAAATATTTCAAGTCACTTCATATATGAAATTTACAGAGTCGTGAGTCCAATATTTTGAATTTTTAAAGAAGGCCTTCATAGTTTTTAATATTTATACTTTTGGCCCCATATTTCACAATAATTGCAAAAATAACCAAAGCTTCGATTTGTTTTGTACAATATGTCCAGAATTCTAATAATATATAAAATTCATATTAAATATTTCTAAAATATATTTGAACATGCATAGCATCATAAATCATAAAAACATATTGATGAGCATTTTAATCAACAATTTATGCAAGAAAGAATATCATACTCATCTTTTTCATTTTCTCAAAATTTCATTAAAACATGAATTTCATAAATACTTGTTATATTTCATAAATACCATATTATCACATGAGCATGCATTTTTATGCACTAGTAGAAAGAATGATGCATTTTTGTAGAAATATTTTTCACCCACCTCATAGTAGTTTTTCGGGTTGTGTTTAAAAATGAAGATATTCTTAAGAATCCAAGATCTTGGTCCTAATACTCCAAGTTCAGCCCCTAAATGTCACCATATCTATATTTTGGTGTTAAAATTGAGGTCTCAAGTCCAAGAAGAATTTCTTAAACCAAATGGATTAATTCTTACCATAATATCCTCAAGTAGTCTCAAAAAATGAATTTCTCTCTTCAAGCTTCTACCCTCAAATTTGAGTTCTATAGGTCAGCCCCTAAGCTCCAAAAATTCAAATCCTTGAGTCAAAATTAATTCATCAAGTTGTCAAGAGGAAAAAATACTAAAACCACAATTTCTCACCTTAATGTGTTGTCTTGAATTTCTTCTTCAAGCTTGGAGTCAAGTCTAGGTCTACATTAACTCTTCAAGAAAAAAATTCTCTAGAAGTACCTCAACAAGAAGGATTCCTCAAGTTCGAAAATGAAGGAATAGGCTTGAAGTTTTAAGAAGAAAAAAAAGAGTTGGAGAAGTAAACTTTTCTCACCTTGTTTCGAATGACCCTACTTCCCTCTTCCTTATTAATCAAATTGCCTCATTGTTTTTCGGATATCTTTTCCCCCATCTAGCATATGAATCATATTTGTTTTCTCCCTTTAAATTTAAATAATTTAAAATTACATAGAAAATAAAAATATATGCACCAATATTAAATATTTTACAAACAATTTATTATTTTTTTAAAAATCATATATGAAAAATACAAATTTATGAAAAACATGTTAAAAAGTTCTTGTTAAAAATGGAAACATATATTCTAATTATAATGATAAAATAGAAAATAGTTTACATAGTAAAACTTTTAAGTATTTTAATTTTAAAAAAAAACACAAATATATATCAATGTTATTAAAAAGTCTAGGCGGCTGCCTAAGTGCTAGGCGCCCTCTCTTTCTCCCATTTAGCATCTGAATCATCTTTGTTTTCTCCCTTTAAATTTAAATAATTTAAAATTACATAGAAAATAAAAATATATGCATTAATATATTTTACAAATAATTTATTATTTTTTTAAAAATCATATATGAAAAATACAAATTTATGAAAAACATGTTAAAAAGTTCTTGTTAAAAATGGAAACATATATTCTAATTATAATGATAAAATAGAAAATAGTTTACATAGTAAAACTTGTAACTATTTTAATTTTAAAAAATACACGTACATATATATCAATGTTATTAAAATGTCTAAGCAGTTGCCTAAGTACTAGGTGCCCCTAGGGTCACATGGGTGAAAAAAAGTATTTCGGCCAAAGTTCGGCTAAAAATAGAAAAGAAAATAGTATTATTCCTAGGTACTCGATTAGAGCCTAGTGATTTCTAAAAAAATAGTATATATATGAAAAATCACAGATGAAATAATATTAATAAAAATGATACTTTTCTCATTAATGGCTTGGTTGGGGGTGCGAGTGAGTAGGGAAATGGGGTGGGGAGGTCATGGGTTGTTGTTAATACTTTTCTCTTTAATGACTTGGTGGGGGTGTGAGTGGACAGGGAAATGGGTGGGGAGGTTCTGGGTTGTTGGTATAAAGAAGATCAAGTTTTTTTCCTTTTTTTATATATACTAGAGGAGACTAGGGGTGGCAATTCGGGTAACCGGGTTGTGTTCGTGTTCAACTTTGGGCCAATGTCGAATTATGTTTAAAGTATACATTAAAAATTAAATAAAATATAAGATAATTATGTTTTAAAACAAACGACAACATCGTGACAAATTCGTGTTAGTTATGTCCGGGTTTCTTTTAGTAATTTCAGGTCTGGTTCATGTCGTGCGATCCAAAGACGGATCCACATATCCATCTATGGGGGCACGTGCCCCATAGGTTTCATTTTTTTTATTTTTCCTTATAGTTTTTTTTAACTTTTTTAATAGTTTTTTCCATTATTGTTTACTATTTCATTTTTATTTTTAGAAGTTATATATTAATTAGGATAAAAGAAAGCAAAATGTGCTCCCCATTAATTATTGTTGATGTAGTTTATTATCGTATAGTTTGTGCCCCCCTCGTAGAAAATTTCTGGATCCGTCCCTGGACTGTTGTCGTGTCGTGTTAGAGATTATCACCCCTATGTGAGATCTTCGTGTAATGTACGAGCTGTATTTTTGCCATGCCCCCATTTCGTACTGTGGCATATGCATTTTCCTAATAGTTCAATGCACTCTTTCTTCTTCCATTATAACAATTTTAAAATAAAATCAAATAATAAGCGGAAAATATAATTTTTTTATTTGATTGATAAAGTCAAAAAAGAAAAAATATTCATGAAAAATACACTCAATACTACAGTCTATATATTTCTAATATCTGCAAAATTGAAAAATCGAACCATGAAAAACATATGCTATGATTGCTTGTTTTCTTGTTTTGTAAAATTAATTCTCAAAATTCACATTATTCACTCACTTTTCCTTTCACAATAATCAATAACATCAAATTATAATTTCATTTTTCTGCAAAAAAAAATTATAATTTTATTTACAAATTATCACATAACTATTTAGTCTCTTACATTTCCAATCACCAACCGCATTTAACCAATATTTTATTAAAAATATTGTTATATTAACTACTTATTTATATTTTCCTTTCATAACCAAACATGGCACATTTTCAAGTATACATACCTAATGAAAACATATAAAGAAAAGTCTCATGTGTTAGGAGTGCCTTAGTTTCTCTCTAGGAGAACCCTAGTTTCTTTTTTTTCGTTCTTGTCTTAGGTTTTCACCATTTACCCCACCGCCACGTCACAAGTTTTTGTCTAGTTTGTCTCAATCGTGTCGGAGTGTAGGGAAGCCATGTGTCTTCAGGTTGTGGTATCTCTTGTCTTAGGTTGGTCTTGTTTGTTTCTTACCCTTCTTCCATGTTGTGGTTGACCCGGGTGACGTTTTTTAAGGTTTGGTCTTTCTTTAAGTCTTGTGGTCCTGCATCTAACACTTGTCATCTTCTACCTACCTCCATTAAAAGCCATTATATTCCTTGTTGACTTGTTTTTGTATCTGTTTTTCTTTTTCTCTTCTTACAACTTTTTTTCTTTTTTCTTTTTTTTATTTTTTCTTTGTCGTTACTTTATACTGTTGTTGTCGTTTCTTCTTTTTGTTTTTGTTTTTCTGTATACCAGGTGGCTTGTTCTGGACCGTTGATTTGCTAATGTGAGATAAAGGTATCCCATCCAACTTGGTGCGAGATATTGTTGATAAATTGAAATCTTTTTCTCTCTCTAAAGAAGAGAAAGCCGAAATTTCTCTTGAGGAAGGTGATATTGCACTTAGTAAAGCGGAGTGTGAACGAAGCTTAATTGGGAGAATCTTTGGAGCTAAAGCAGTAAATTTCGCAGGAATCAGAAAGACGATTAACAGTATCTGGCTTACGAAGGAAAACTTCACAGTGAGGGAGATAGGGTCCAATTTATTTAAGTTTGTCTTCTTTTCGCATGAAGATAAAGCTAAGGTCCTGCGAGGCAAGACGTGGTCCTTTGATGGGCAATACTTAATCTTAATGGAGTGGACTGAGAACTTTCTTGAGAAAATGGAAGAATTCAATTCGGTGGAGTTATGGGTTCAGATTTGGAAACTTCCATATCATTGGATTGGTACAGAGACAGGGAGGAAGATTTGAAGAAAATTTCATAAGTGCCTTGATGTGTTAATCCCTGAATCTAGGAGTAGTAAAGGAAGAAGTATTAAAATCTGGGCTGAGATTAATCTTGAGAAACCACTACTCAGAGGTACTAATCTCAAATTAGGGGATGAATTGGTTTGGGTGGAATTTCAATATGAGAACTTGCAAAATTTATGTTTCTTGTATGGGTTTGTTGGCCAATTAGAGAGAGGATGTAATAGCAGGAGAGAAGCCCTTCCAAGGAATGAATCTGTTGAGAGCCAATTTGGAGATTGGATAAGAGTTGTGGGGTTGTATATATTAATAAAGGATTGAAGAAGGATGTGAATACTGAACATCAGAATCCCAATCAAGAAAAAGCCAATAAAAATGTGAAGAACTCTGATGTTATGCAGGGAGCAAGGGACAATGTTAAATCCCTAGAAGTCTTGGAGAAGGAAGTTGAAATTGAAAAAGTTCAAGAGATTGAAATTGTGAATGGTAGAGAGAAAGAATCCGTTCATCCAGGGAGTAAAAGAAGGCTCATTGATGAACATATCTCCATCCAAAAATGTTCAGAGGTGGATAATGCGAAAAGAAGTGGTGCTAATGGGGATAAGGAAAATGAGGTCCAATTGATTAATAAGGGAAGTGTAGATGTGGATGGTTTGCAAGAGGTTATCATAACTCCATTTAGAGAAATCCAAACTCTAGGCAGTTTTGGAGGGATAAAAACTGGAAGAAAAGTCCTCACTAGAAAAGGAGGAGGGACTAAAAAGTTGAATCAGCTAGGAAATGTGCAAATGGAAGTTGACATTCCCCAAAGCTATAGTGAGAGAGGTTAGAAAAGAGTGCTTGGATTTTTTGAGGAAGATAGTGAAGTTAGTGGCAGTGACAAGAAAAAACTGAAAATGAAAAGGGGAGTGAGAATGTATCTGGAAACATTACAGAGGTGGAGGTGGCCAGCCTTAATTGGGCCCAACCCCATCAATGAATGTATCTGTGAGGAATTGTAGAGGTTTGGGAGGCCCCTCTACAATTTCCCAGTTCAAGGAAGCTTTAAAGCTCCATTTCCCGGATTTTATTTTCTTGTCTGAAACGAAAAAGAAAAAAATTTATTCAAACTGTTTGTAAAAAACTCAAGTTGGATGATAGATGGGAGTGCGTTGATCCGACATGTAAGAGTGGTGGGATGTTTGTGTATTGGTCTGATAAGATTAAGGTGGCTCAAATTTTATCATCTCTTTTCTGTCTAGAGATTGAATTCGAATGGGAAGAGGAGTCTTCTACTCAGTGGGCCGTTTTCTTGTATGCTTGTACTGACAGGAAAATTAGGCAGGAGCAGTGGGAATTTTTGATTGATGCTAAGAGCAAATGGGGGAAGTTGTGGTTCCTTGGGGGTGATTTCAATGATATTACAGAAGCGGGGGAGAAAAGAGGGGGAAAAATTAGGCCTAATTCCAGCTTTTCTGAGTTTAATGATTTCATACGGAATATGGAAATGGGCACAATTCCTTTCAGTGGGCACCCATTTACCTGGGTAAACAATAGAGATGGTGAAGGTTTTGTTGAGGAAAGATTGGATAGAATTTTTATCTCCTCTGAGTGGTTACTGAAATTTCATAAGGCTAAAGTGAATCATATTGAAAAACAATCTTTGGATCACTTTCTCCTTCATCTTGAAACTGCTCCTGATTAGGGAAAGGGTATTCGTAGGTTTTTCTTTGATAAAAGATGGGTGGATTAGGAGGGTTACTCTGATAACATTGATAAATCTTGGCAAACATCAATTGTTGGTACTCCAATGTTTCAAGTTCATAAAAAGATTGGTCTTTGTAGAATGGCTATTCTTCAGTGGAGTAAGAACATGAAGTCTAATTATGCCCTAACCATTGAGATGTGCAAGCAAAGATTATCCGATCTCCAAAAAGAAGGTGGAAGAAGAAAGTGGAAAGAAAGGGGGAATTTGAGAAATGTGTTGGATAAGGCTTATAAAGAGGAAGAAATTTTCTGGAGTCAAAAAACATGAATTCAATGGCTTAAGGAGGGGGGTCGCAATTCAAAGTTCTTTCATGCAAGAACCATTCAAAGGAGAAAAATGAATTGTATTGAAATCTTGATCAGAAGAGATGGTACTGTGTGTGAAACTGCTCTGGAAATTGAACATGAGGTGACTGAGTATTATAAGGGCCTTTTTTGTTCCTCAAATCCAACAAGTAACTGCTCGGTTTTGGAAGGGATACATTTGTCTATCACATTACCAATGAACAGAGTTCTAACAAGCTGCGTGGAGGATAGTGAAATCAAAAAAGTTTTGTTCGAGCTCAATCCCAATAAATCTCCAGGTGGTGATGGTATGACTGCTTTTTTCTTTCAATCCTCTTGGTCAGCTATCTCTATTTATGTGTGTGATGCTATCAAAAATTTCTTCAGTTCATCTAGAATGTTAAAGAGCATTAATCACACTGTTATTACCCTTATTCCTAAAGTGAAAATTCCCACTTCTATTGCGCATTTCAGACCTATTAGCTTATGTACTGTCATTTATAAAGTTATCTCCAAAATTCTAGCCAATAGACTAAAACATGTTCTTCATCATTGCATTAGTGCTAATCAGTCTGCTATTATTCCTGGTAGGCAAATTATTGATAACATTGTCATCACTCATGAGTGTATTCATTTATCAATAGCTTAAGGAGAGGGAAAAAAACCGTTATGGCTCTAAAATTGGATATGTCTAAGGCCTATGATATGGTTGAGTGGAACTTTGTGTCTACAGTTATGCTTAAAATGGGATTTGATAGGATTTTTGTCAAGTGGATTTTCTCATGCATTAATACTCCCTCTTTTTCTTTTAATTTCAGTGACAAGGTGGCAGGGTATGTGGTTACTTCTAGGGGAATCAGACAAGGGGATCCTATATCCCCCTATCTGTTTATTATCCTTTCTGAAACTTTGTCTAACCTCATAAAACAAGCCCAAAATCAGTCTTTGTTTAATGATCTTAAGTTGTGTAGAGACAGTCCTTGTATTTCCCATCTTTTCTTTGCAGATGATTCCATTCTCTTTTGTGAAGCTTCTTTTGATCAAGCCCAAATAATCAGAGGCATTTTGGAGAGGTATTGTAGAGCCTCTGGGTAATTAGTGAGTCTGGAAAAATCATCTATTTTGTTCAGTAGAAATACACCTAATCTTATTAGGAGTGACATTTGTGGTGTTCTTAATGGAGTCACAGAGCAGCATTCCCCTAAATATCTACAGTTGCCCTTTGTGATTGGTAAGTCAAAAAAAAGAAGTCTTCCAATATGTGTCTGAGTGTGTGCAAAAAAGAGTGTCTTCTTGGAGTAATTTCTTCCTTTCTCATGTTGGTAGAGATGTGATTCTTAAAGCAGTTTTAAATGCAATGCCTAATTTTGTTATGTCATGCTTTAAATTGCCTGTCTCAATCTGTCATGATTTTGAGTCAAATTGCTTCTAAATTCTGGTGGGGAGTTTCAGCCCAAGGGCAAAGAAAGATTGTTTGGAGGGCTTGGAATAAACTTACTTTGCCTAAAAGCTGGGGAGGGTTGGGTTTTCAGGATTTTGCCCTTTTCAATGAAGCTTTGATTGCTAAACAATTATGGAAACTTGTTACACAACCCAACACTCTTCTTAGTAAGGTCTTGAAAGCAAGATATTTCCCTCATGGGGGTCTCTTATCTTGTGCTGCAAAAGGGAATGATTCATGGTTGTGGAAGGGGTAGATCAAATCAATTAGAACTTTGGGGTTGGGTTTGAGATACCAAATTCGAGATGGGAAGTCTGCTAGAATTTTTGATTCACCATGGATGCCTAAACCCCAAGATTTTAAACCCCTGAAATTTCAGAATGATTCCTTTGAGGGGCTATGGGTGAGGGATTTGATGAAGTCTGATGGTAGAGATTGGGTGTGGAAAACAAAGGCATTTATTTTGTTAGTTCTGCATACCAGCAGCTTTTGAAGGGTAAAAGGCTTGAGCTGAGTATCCCAGAATCTAGTACTGGTCAGAAGGCTAATGCTAAAATGTGGAAGAAGATTTGGAAACTGAATGTCAAGAGTAAGCTAAAACATTTCATTTGGAGAAGCATCCTCAATATCCTTCCTACAGCTGCTCAGTTGGAAAGAAGGGGGATTATTTTGGATACAATTTGCTCGGTGTGTGGAGAGGACAAGGAAACTGTGGAGCATGTGTTTTTTATCTGTCAGAGGGCACAACTAATCTGGAAATTAGCTCCTGTCAGGTGGTTTGGTTTCGAAGATCCCTTTCTTTCTATTGCTCAATGGTGGAAACATATTAATGAGTTGGGTAAGAGCCAGGTGGAACCAGATCGAATCCAACTTTCTGTGTATTTGTTGTGGTAGTTATGGAAAACCCGTAACCTTTGGGTTTTTCATAAGGAGAAGATGGTTGAGATTGAAGTGGTGAATAGAGCTGTGTGGGAATGGAGGGAGTACCAGAAAGCTAATGACAAGAACCCTCCTATCCCTATCAGTGGTGCTGCTGGTTTGTGTGGTGTTACTGGTGTTGGTGATACAGAAATTAACATGTCCAAGACTTCTCATGTAGGTCAGCTGTTTACAGCAGTCAGTGCAGGTCAGGTTAAAGACTCTATATTAATTTTTGGTGGATGGATTTGTGATGATAAAACTCAATTGGTGCAAGCATGGGCCTCTTCTAGGGACTACGTTCATAGTCCAGTGGATTTGCAATTGCTTGGGATTCGCCATGTCATGGGAATTGCGTATAAACATGGGATCTTGAATTTATGGATAAAGATAGATGATGAGGATATGGTTTCTAAACTAAACTCGAAAGTGAGCTTGGGGTTTGGAGACGAGAGAATAGCCGAGGACATCTACCTGCTTAGCCATCTGTTCGATTTTTGCATGTTTTCTACCATTGATACAAAGAACTTGATTTCTTGTAATAGATTAGCTCTTAGTGTTGTGGATAGTGGTTTGGATTTGAATTAGTTTGATGATTTTCCCGCTTGGCTCGTTGCTAGCCTTGTCGGTCCTTAGCCCGTTGGCTACGCTTTAGTTGTAATAATTTGGTTGAATTGATTCGAATAAAATACTATCGTTTGATAAAAAAAAAAAAAAAAAGCAAGTATACATACCTTATTGTAACCTGACCTAATTGTCATACATCCCAGGATTTACATCATTTGGGAATTTAAAGACGGGTTCTGGGCCGAGGATTAGTCAGCCAAAATGGGGGACTTGAGTTGAGACAATAAAAGAAGAAAAAAAAACCAGAAAACAAATGAATGAAACTAAAGTCAAGCACGCTCTCGACTGAACAAACCCCTGTGGCTGTGTAGCTCCCTCAAACTCTATCTCAGTTCTCACATGGCGTCTTTGGTATCCAGCTCGTCTTCCATAATTTCCCGCCTAACCCTTCTTCGTAAACCCTCACTTCACTACTCCATTAAAACTCTTCAAAAGTTCCAAGGCCACCGTAAATTGAGTAAACTCATATTACCTTTTCTCCGTGCTTCAACTAATTATGTCCCATTTTCTTCTTGCCCAAAAGCCCAAACTGCAAACTCATTCGGCCAAGATGAAGAATTAGTTGTTCTTGGTATTGAAACTAGCTGTGACGACACTGCTGCAGCAGTAGTAAGTATTGTGTGTGGGGAGCAGGTGTTAGATTTTCCTGTAAATTATTTGGTGGGCTGGGATTATTTTGTAAAATCAACGACAAATATTTTGTGGGTCTTGGTTAATTTGTGAAATGAATGATAGCTTGGTTCTTTTGAATGTTTTGCGTGATGATAGGTTCGAAGCAGTGGTGAAATTTTGAGCCAAGTTGTGTCTTCTCAGGTATGTCTAAATGTGTTCGAGTGTAATGGTCTTACGTTGCGTGATCTCTTTTTCTTTCTTTCTTTCTTTTTTTTGGGTACTTTTTTCTATATATATATATATATATATATATATATATATTGATAGGGTAAACTATGATGCTCGGTGGTATTTTATTTGAATTTTGTTGGTGCCCATTGGCATGGAATTGTTTTCCCTTTATGCGCATACTATAATTTGAATCTTGCATGATGACTATTTTTGCTTAGTCTTTAGCCGAATATGTTTGAGTTCCTTTATTAAATGATCAACATGCATTTTTATTAATGTATGAAACTTGCAAAATTGAAATATTGCTACTTTATTCTCATTGAGAATTTTGGAGCTTGAATACTACATTGATAATTGAGCAACAGCTTATTGCTGGTTATGATGGTGATCCCATATGCCATGGCCTGGACCAAAAGCTTGCAACACAATGCTTCTGTATTTTCATGGGCATTATGAAATTAGGCTAGGTCAACTGCTCAAAAGGCTTGAGCAATTGGTGCTTATGGGTCCTTTAGCAGTCTTTTGTAAGCAGTCTTATTTTCGTCACCCAACCGAAACACGGGGCATTTTCAGACATTCTGGTTATTCTGATGGAGAGAGGAAGTCTGGGCCCCTTATCCTAATCGCAGAAGAACGTTAACAATTTAACTTTAGACTCTAGCTTAAATGATGAAACTTTGTGTCATAAGTTGCAGAAATACAATGTGCTAGAAATTAGAATAGAGTATATTAAGTGATGGGTGGACATGCCACCCCTGTGTCTCAGTTTCATGTGTCCACGGGTTCTGGAGCATCAATATAAGTTTGATTTTGATGACCTGAAACATTGGCTGTACCGGTATACTGTCATCTAGTTTTTACTTTGCATTAGGAGAACAATAGAACACAACTGAATAATATTTGTTTCATCCATTTTGATTGATGGTCAAGTTAATTGTTAGTTCATTTTTTTCCCCTGATGCTATCTGAGGATATTTCCATTTAAGCGTCTTGCAGACTTTTTAGATTCTTGTATTTTGATTGCCAAGCAAACTTACTTGTCGGTTTTACTATTTATGCTATGTAAAGATGTTTGTGTTCTGGCTATCTCTATGAAATCATTTTTATACCACACAAAAAAGGATTATGTACAAAATACATGCCATGATGACATTTACTTATTTTCATCCTATTTCGCTCCATCAAGGCAGAACTGCTCGTCCGATATGGAGGTGTTGCTCCTAAAATGGCAGAAGAAGCACACTCACTAGTGATTGATCAGGTGCAGACTTGCGGGCTTGGTACAATCTTTCAAATTTATTCGCTTGATTTGCTTCATGATGGTCTGTCTTATGTTATTACATTATCAGTTTCTGCCAGTATATTTTCTTCCTTTTCTTTTCCTTCCCATTCAGGACGCTCTCCTTCACATCCATGGATCAAAGAAATCTCATAATTTGATCAACCTCAGCTACACTAAAATAACTGTGTTCCTTTATTGGGTCATAAATGCATATAATCTACATTGACATTAAAACACATTGAGCTACATTATCCTCACGTATTATCAATCATGTTATGTCTGTATTCTTTCATCTGAGGTACTTTTGTTAATTAGTAAGTCTTTGTAATGTCTGATTGTAATTAAAGCTTTACCTGCTCATTATTTTGGCATGTCAATCTGCAAATGGCTGTTTCTTATATGTTTTGAAATTAGTAGTTAAATTATATTACATTCAAGTTATAATATATCTCTTTGGCCATGGTTTCCAAGAATGTGATACAATCATTCACTTATAAATAACTTCTAAACATTGATCGTCATTTCAAGGGGGGTAGGGGGAAAAACAACATGAAAAAGTTTTTTCAATCTTAGTGCCGTTTTATTTATTGTCCTCTGACCTATAAGATGCTATCTGTCTAAAGGTAGTGCAAGAGGCTCTTGATAAAGCTAATGTAACTGAGGAAGATCTTTCTGCGGTTGCTGTTACTATTGGTCCTGGGTTGAGCCTTTGTCTACGTGGTAATTTTGTTGCTGAACCTTCTGTTTCCCCTTTATCTTTCTTCGTTTCTTTCTCTTCTTCCTCATGCACTATCATGGGCATTATTCTTGTTCATGGATCAAGTTGGTTAGGGTAAAGACATATTATCTTTATCGTGAATAATTTGGTGTTTGGTCATATTTTTGATTTGATTTATGTTACACCACAAGTTTTGCTGTAAGTTCTTGGATATACTGGACGAGCCACAGGCCAAGAACTTTATTTCGATCATACTAATTTTGTGAGTTTAACAGCATTGTTGAGGAAAAAAGCGCTTACCCCGTCTCTATTATATTTTGCGCAGTTGGTGTGAGGAAAGCTCGGAAACTGGCCGGTGCTTATGCTTTACCCATAGTTGGTGTCCATCACATGGAAGCCCATGCTTTGGTAGCAAGGTAATGATGAATTTCGTGAAAATTGTTGACATTGTGAACAAAGAGTAGAATATATGGATCTGTTCATTAATATGAACTTAATGATTCTAATTTCAAACTTCATTACTTACCTGATGTTTGGTGTATTTTAGTTTCCCCACCCACCCCCCTCCCCCTGAAATAAACCCTTGGGGAGATAATTAAATCAAGTGGGTATTGTGGTTTCATCACGTTTCTAGTTGGGGCTCAATTTACATGTTTAAAAGTGATGATCTGCATTTTCTGCTGGATCTATTTCTTTCGACCATACTATTTATCACTTTAGTACGAGTATCATGATTTTGTTGTATCAATGTCATTAGTTTATGTAACCTAACCATGGCAATAAGATGGATTTACTACCAGCGATGAAAAAAGATGTGCTTATTAGGTATAGAAACCAGCCAACAGACTGTTTGGATGTAATAAGAAATTCCTCAAAATTCTTCTTAATTTAGAAAAAAGAAACTAGAAGGAAAATGTGAAAGATGTAAATTTCTATTTTATAACAGGCTTATGACATGTTGAAGACTTAACATGTTGCTTTCATCTAGGTTAGTAGAAAAACAGTTACAGTTTCCTTTCATGGCCTTACTTGTCTCAGGTATGTTAATACTGCAGTAAAAAGTTCTTCATTTAATTTTTGCACTTAAATTAGTCTGCGAGCATCATGAAAATTTACATGTATGTTTGACCCGTTTACTTAGGAGGTCATAATCTTCTTATTCTTGCTCGCGATCTTGGCCATTATATACAACTTGGGACTACAATAGATGATGCGATTGGTGAGGCATATGACAAGACAGCAAAATGGCTTGGTCTCGATATGAGGAAGAGCGGAGGCCCTGCTGTAGAGGAGCTGGCTCGCGAGGGTGATGAAAACTCTATCGGATTCAAGGTAGCTATCTTCTAAACCTTAATCTGGTTTCCATCGTTTTGAGTTTAAAATTTTTCGACTGCAAGGTTAATGTCGTGATGTTCCATAGGTCCCCATGAAACAGCATAAAGACTGCAACTTCTCATACGCAGGTCTCAAGACTCAAGTCAGGCTGGCTATTGAATCCAAAAATATGTAATTTTCCGTTTAGCCTTTAGTGTTTCTATGTCAATTGTTCAGCTACTTAATTTCCCTGGCCATTGTAAAGTTTTTAGTTTTGATTTTACATTTCATATAGATTGTTGCTATGGTTTCCGTTCAGATAACAAATCTTTCATCTCTGTTGACGTTTCACAATAGCTGACATTTCATCGATGGTGTGCAGTGATGCTTCAATTCCCATTGCTTCAGCTGGTAGTGAAGACAGAAGGGCCCGGGCTGATATTGCTGCCTCTTTCCAGGTAGTCTATTCTCTGACTTTTTCCTAGGGATAATTACGAAGACTATTCTAGAATTTTAGCCAAAAAAATCTAGTCATTTTTTGAATTTCCAAAAACCTCCTCGATACCTGTTTCTGTTTTACAAATTGCACCTATTGAGGGGGTTTTTGTAATTTTAAAAGATAACTGGATTTTTTTTTTGTAATTAGATTAAACTTTAGGGGTAGTTTTTATAATTTTCCATTTTTTCTGTTTTGTTTGCTTCTATTTTGTGTATTCTGAAAGTAAACCTGCACAAAACCATCTATATTTTCCTTCACAAATATTTGTGATTGCAGAGAGTTGCAGTATTGCATCTAGAGGACAAGTGTGAACGATCAATTGAATGGGCATTGAAGATTGAGCCTTGTATAAAGTATTTGGTCTGTGAAAAATACGTTATTAATGGTCTCACTCCCCACACATTATTTTGATGGATTTAGTCCTACATGAGAGTTTGTTGTTCATCGCAGCTACGCTATCCTATATTTTATCTTATACAGGTAGTTTCTGGAGGTGTTGCATCTAATCAGTATGTTAGGTCTCGGCTTAATAAGATAGTGGAAAAGAAAGGCCTGCAACTTGTTTGTCCTCCCCCCAGCCTTTGTACCGACAATGGTAAGACAGCTCTTCTGAAAGTTTTATCTGATTGTATGCCATGCAGGTAACAGTTTTGGTATCCCATTTTGTCTTAAAAATGATATGTTAAATTTTAGGGTAAATTATCCCAGTGGTTTAGCCTAACTACAAAAAGATTCAGTTATCTTTCAAAATTACAATACCCCCTCACAAATAACCCTTTGTGGTTTGTATTTGCTTAACAAATACTACCCTGAAGTTGCAATTTGGAAAATGGACACAAATATCACGGAGGTATTTGTAATTTTGAAAGATAGCTAGATTTCTTTTTGTAATTATACTGAACCTCATGGGTATTTTTCGCAATTAACCATAAAATTTATAAATCTGAAATCTCATCATGGTGTGATGGCTAAACAACTAAAAGAGAATAGACCAAAGAATTTGTTGGAGGAAGCTACTTTGTTAACATACAAGTAGACAGCTCAAAGTACATCTTGTTTAATTACATAATTGTCCCCCACCCCGCAGAAAGGGAAAAATGTTATCAGTGAATTATGCAGTGGTGTCAAAGGTGGTTCCAGCTCAGCTTGATTTTCATAAAATTTCAGTTTTTGCAGTCTACATATTTGATAGGAAAGTATCATCAATTTTCAAATAGTTTCTTTTCTAACTTGATTGTTACTTACTGGAACAAAGTCTCCTATGCAATATATATATATATATATATGTACGATAAAATAGTTATATCCAGAATAGAGCTGATCATATCACGCCTTTCTGTTTATGATAGGTGTAATGATCGCTTGGACTGGCATTGAGCATTTCCGTATGGGAAGGTATGATCCTCCACCAGCTGCATGTGAACCTGAGGATGCTCTGGTTCGTCTCTTTTTCTTTCATTATTGTTGGAAGTTTAATTGCATTATACTGCTTTTGGCATTGAACTTGTTACGCTTTCTTGCCCACCACTATTGTGTTATATATATCCAAGGAACTTTTCCTTTCCCGTGTTGCGAAATTTTTTATTCTCAAGGTGGATTTTAAATTTCTGTAAGTCGAAGGTTTCTATTTCTTCTCTCCCCTCAAAGGTTAATCGAACACAGTTTCACTTTTGAGGCCAATGTCGGATAAGGGAACTAGGGGGCAGGGAGCGGGGGCGGGGGCGCAGTCTCATTTTTTCCTAAAAACTTGCATCTGCTTTCGAATTCGCCTTTTTTCTTTTTGGAAAAAGAATCACCATCACCGCCTATCTTCTTGAATTTAGCATTTAGAAAAGGCTATAGCTTATACGACACGCTCAACTCCAGGTGAAGAAATGTCGTATCAATCCAAAAGCAAAACGTGGTTACATATTTAATCACACTAATCACTATGCAATGTGGATTATATTGAATGACTTGATATCCGCCCTTACTGTCGTTTCAGATTTATTATTGGCTACGATGTTATGTACTATAGACCTCATTTCTTTCTTTGTCTGAAAAGTTTTGAGTTAATGAATCAGCTTGATCTCCGACCAAGATGGCCGTTGGGCGAAGAATACGCAGAAGGAAAAAGGGAAGCTCGCTCATTGAAAACGGCCCGGCTTCATCCATCGCTTACCTCTCTAATTCAAGCATCTATTCAACAACAGCCATAGCCTTCAAGCTCACAGCTTGCTGCATTGATCTTTTTGTTCATAGAGTAAGACAAGGCATCTGTGGATCCTAACTATATTTTGTATAGATGAAAAAAGAAGGAACATAGTATAACTGTATGAGGATGATGATGTTACTTTGTTTGGTTTGCTTTGGGGTGTATTTCCATTCCTTCATAAATGAAATTGAATATTTAATATCATTTTACCTCCATGAATATATTTCTTCTTCCCAAAATACTATAAAAATTTCAAACATAATAACTCTCTCTCTCTCTCTCTCTCTCTCTCTCTCTCTCTCTCTCTCTATATATATATATATATATATATAGGATTTGGATCAGGTGAGTCCACATATCCTATGTGAGACCAAATCTGGAACGTTGACTTATTTTTTAAACGGTCTAGATTAATCAGCTTTTGTCCTTTTTTAAAGATTAATTTATTGAAGAAAAGGACTTTTTGGTAAATCCAACTTTATATCAGTTATTACGGAGAGTTATATTTGGTAGTGGCTTTTCACATTCCTAGAATTAAGGGTACGTGATTCTCTCTCAAATCTTCTACGCTCTCTCTCAAACTCCTTCCCTCTCGGTAATCTCTCTCCACCAGTCCTTCATTCATCATCTCACATAAAAATTTGTCGCCAGCGACACCTTCTTCTCCGGCGATGGCAAGATTGCAGACAACAGCAGCGGCCACGAGAATGGTCCTTCTCTCACCACTGCTCGTTCCAACAACTTCTACGGAATCCCATGGAAATTTCTTCCGTCGACTAAGGCTCATGCAACTGACAGCCCCTCCCCGTCGAAGCCCTCCTTCCCGCACATGTCCGCTGCCACATCCTCGCGTACTGCTGTAAGGTGTTGATTCAGATGATACGGTTTGTTGGTTTTTAGGGCGTCTTGAAATTTGCGAGGAGTTGAACCATCTGCAATACGCCACTTAGGGCGTCTGTAAATTTCTTCAGAAGTAGCGGTCCGGGAACCCCCAAATTTGTTGTAAAATCCCTATTCGAGCAGGCACCAAATTTATTTTTTTCTTCTTCGTTGGTATTTTTTTATTCAAGCAGGTACCAAATTTGTTGGATATTCGTTAAAATTGCATATTGTTGTTGATAAAATTGCTTATGATTGTTATGGAAATTGCTTATGATATTCGTCAAAATTGCACATTATTGTTGACACCAAATTTAGGTTATTATGTCAAATAGGAGGGGAGAGTGACAATTAGTATTTCCCATTTTTCCCATAAGTATTGGGAGATTGTTTTAATGTGGCAAAAAACTGGTTATTGTTGTCAATAAGTATGCTCACATCTGTTTTTACATGTAGTTGGTGACTGCTTTAATGAGGCAAAAACATTGCTTATCCTTATGATATATTATGCTTATGAATATTCAAGTATATGCGAAATATTGGGAATGGCTTTGTTTTTTATCCTTACTGTCTTTATTATTTGGAAAAACGAAGTATGTGCAAAAAATTCAAGTATTTTGGTGATTGCTTTAATGAGGCAAAAACATTGTTTATCTATGTTTTATATCATGCTTATGTATATTCAGGTATGTGCAAAAAAAATACTGGGATTGGTTGTGTTTTTGTTCCTTACTGTATTTATTATTTGTGCATGCCTTGGAGGGACAAGGATAACAAAGTTGATTGCGGTATTTTCGCAATGCGCCATATGGAGACCTATATGAGAGGTGGGATCAAAAACTGGGATAGCGGGCTCCGGAAAAACGACGAGGCGCAACTATTGATGATGCATAGAAAGTGTGCAGCTGCAATATGTCTGGATGCAATTAATGAGCTGAGGGAGGCAGTATTGGGACGGGTGAAGGAGTTTGCCAAAATGAAATAAGATCAATCTGAAATGTTTGGTTGGTTCGCACTTTTTTTGATAAAAGTATTGGTTACTGTAGTGTTTTTCAGACACGGTAAATTTGTTTGGTCTTTTGGAGTACCTTGTAGTGATGTTTGAATGTTTTTTGATAATTGTTGAGTGTTTGTTCATGGTTGTTATACTTTCCTCAAAGCAGAATTCAGTTGCTTATGTAAGCATAATTCAATTAGTTTGTATGTAGAATTCAACTCTATTGTATGCAATCATTTTCATGGTATGTTATAATGTTTCTAACATTATTTCAAATATTTTTTAAGCAGTGTTCGTGTTCTTTGTAAGCAGAAATCAATTGCATTGTAAGCAATATTCAAATATTTTATCTTTTCAAGCATCTTTATACTTCTTTAGCAGTATTCAAATATTTCGTAAGCATAATTCAAACGCTTTGTAAGCAGAAGTCATTTGACTTGTAAGCACTATTTCAAATATTATAGCTTATCAAGTATCGTATACTTCTAGCACTATTCAAATATTTTTGTAAGCGTGATTCAAATGCTTTGTATGCAGAATTGAATGGACTTGTAAGCATGTATCTCATGGTATGTTATACTGTTAGCAAATTTCATCCCTTCTTTTGGAGTCATATGTTCGTCACAGTCTTGTATCCAATTCGGAGATGAATCCGTTGTTATTTCAATCCACTATTGCGGAACACTTGCAATTACAACTGTTTCAACAAAAAGAAATAATTAAGCAAGATTTTGAAAACACATTAGCATAATGGTAAACGAGTATAAGCAATTGTATAGTCATACATAAGCAAAATCTTTGGTCGGGACAAGCGGGGTTGTAATCAAATAATTTCAATAGATACAACTATATATATGACGAAAAAACAATGACCAATTATCCTGATAGTTTATAACACCGAAAAAATGCATTTACGATCATAACATATATGTTTTTAAAGAAAAAAACGAGGGACGAAGAATTGCATTTCATGCTTCAAGCAATATGTTCATAATGATAAGCATATTCATATTCATCAATAAACAACATTATTGATACGAACAAGCAACTTGCTGGGTAAATATGAAAAAAAAACGTGGATGAGGAATTGAATTTTCTGCATTCGAAAGTATGTTGATACTTATAAGCACATTCGTAGGCAAGTGAAAGCATAATTGTGATCACGAATAAGCAACTCACTGGATAAACATAAAGAAAAATTGGGATGATGAAGAAATGAAATTTTTCTTGACTACCAAGTACGTTCATATTTAAAAGCATATTGTTTGGCACGCATAAGCAATATTATAGACACACATAAGCATATTTCTGGGTAACAATTACCAAAAAAAATGAAATGATTGATCGAATGATTGATTTAGGAAAAATTACGAATCACATTTTAAATTGATTCAGTAAATAATGGACAATATAAACAATTTGGAAGACAAGAAAAAGTGTTACCTTATTCTTCATTAGTGTTGAAGCATTCCTCATATGTGTCATCCATTTTTTTTTCTTGCTTGAACTCTGGAAATGTCGAGTTTTGCGTAATATGGAGGAAGATTTGAGTTGCAGAAACACGGTGGATAAGGTGATATGGCCTGGACGATTTTTTCAATAAACAGATTGTGTGGATTTTGATTGCAAATTTGATGGTAAATCATCCTATTTTAGTGGGATTTACTAGATTTAGCTAATACAACTATTATTATATGGAGTGATTTACCCTCACATTGACTTTATCACATAATTTATCATCATTAATCGGGTTTAATCTCGCCATCGAAATCACTATATTTGTGGCTTGGATCAGTCCTATGTACTCATATAATAATAGGGGTCCTATATAACCCTCCCCTATATATATATATATATATATATATATATATATATATATATATATATATATATATCCACACACACACATAATGACTTATATATATTTTAATATCTTTAAACGCATTCATGTCATTATATTGACTAGTAAGGTGCACGTGCGTTGCACGTGAACCCTATAATTTTTCTAATTTAATTAAATATAATTTATTACTACAATATAAATTAAGTTAGTTTTATTGTATATATCACTCATGTGCAGTTTGACTTGAAAAGAACTTTGCAAGATTAAAAATCATTTTTTATGAAATAAAATTTCAATAAGTGAAATATAATGAAGACATTGTGGACTCAAAGACTCATGTTAAAGAATTCATATGAAGTTGACATGGAACTGTATCCGATGGATGTTTAAAAATAATGAAAAGTTGTTTCACCAAGTCAAGTTACATTGATTAAAAAGTTCTCCTCTGCGTAAGGAGTCTGAGTCACCTTCTAGGGTTGGCGTCTAGGGTTTCCTATATTCGTTCTCCATGAGAGTCTCGTCCCAATTTCTTTGGATCTACCAATATAGAGTTTCTGTTTCCTGATTCAGTCTCTCTGATCTAGGTTAGTTTGATCCTGGTTTTTTCTTTCCTCGTCTAGGGTCGTTTTTTCGTATCGTTGAGTCGTGAGTCTTTATGTTTGCCTTTTATTTTCTTTTTTTCTTTCCTCTTTTCAACCTTTTACTCTCCCTCTCCATTCTTCGAGTCAGTATGTCTTCTCTGTCGGGCTAGTTTTGGATTTTTCTGGGGTTTTTATTTGAGTCTAGGGTTCCCAGAATTTCGTCTCTCTGACGGAGATCTGTAGTGTTAGAGTTAGGTTATTTCTTGCTGTGTTTTTTGCAGGTCGACTCCCTCGTGATCCCGATCTTTTTCCAAGGATGGAGGATCTCACCGAAACTGAGGAGACTATTGTGGATTTGGACACTCTCCACCTATCGGACGATGGAGATGTCGGGGACGATCAGTTTTGTTTGGTTGGTAAGCTTTTTACGGATAAATCTTGGAAACCGTTCTATATGTTCGAGGTGATAAAAAAGGCGTGGAAATCAAGGAAATAACTAGTAGCGAGTGAATGGGGGACGAATTTGGTTCTTTTCCGTTTTGAAATTGAGGGGGATAGAGAATGGGTGTTATCTAACCAACCTTGAACGGGGGTCATTTAGCTATTCGAAAACTGGAAACAAAAGAGCAGCCGTCAATGACCCTAGTCACTAAGGCAACTTTTTGGATCCGAGCTTATGATGTTCCGGTAGCCTGTATGAATTCTACATCAGCAAACATGTTAGCCCGACAGTTAGGCGAACCCGAAATGGTCGACGTCTCTAAAGATAGGTGCTTTGGTCGGTTCACCAGGTTCAAAGTATTGATCGACGTTACGAAGCCGTTAACTAGAATACTATCAGTTCGGATTAAAGTCTCCACAGTGCAACTACCTCTAAAATACGAATCCCTCCCGACATACTGTTTCTGTTGCGGACTTATCGGGCATTTCTTTCGGAATTGCGAATATTACGACAGAAACAATTGTCAAGATACGGCAAATATGAAGTATGGGCCTTGGTTGAAAGCGTCCCCGATGAAACACACTCAAAGTATTCGAGAATCCCACTCCAGCCAGCCGAATAATCCCACAATGCGTAACCTTTTTGGTTCTTCATCCCTAGCTGAATCATCATTGTCATCCTCCAGACTCCCAAACACAAATCCTGCTAGCCTCACCAAAAACCCACGCCAAGCTACACACCAAACCAGACCCATTCATCAGTTGGTCGAAAACATGGAGAAAATAACCCCATAGCCGAAATCCCTTTTATTATCCGAAATTCCCTAGAAACTCTCTCCCTAACCTCCTCTCCCGCCAAGCTGCTCCCAGCCCCACCCCTCAATAATCAAATAAAGCCTACACCCCAGCTAAATATCATTTCCCACACACCATCCACTACACTAATCCCAACCACTAACCACCTGATCAAGCCACCCAACCAATCACATCCCCCTAAGCTTAACACCCAAACATCTTCTGAAAACCTCAGATCCCCCAACCATCCCTCGCATATCCAGCCACAAACCGAGCCACCTGATACGACCACCATAACCAAAGAAACCATCAAACCGTCACAATCAAACCCGTCCAAAATAGTCCATCTAAAGCCTAAAACCAAAAACTTATGGACCCGTCTCAAACAACGAACCCCGGCAAAAAAACCATCGTTGATCAATACTTCCAAAAAACGGGATTCATTGTCTCTCGATAATAAAGAAGATGAGAAGAATAAGCGAACACGTGAATTTGGCCTGTTTGATGTCCCTACAAACTTTGTGTTAACGGCGGAGGCTGCTGCGGAGCAGCCCCACCGAACACAATGAGTTTCCTCAGTTGGAACTATTGGGGGCTTGGGAACCCACTGACAGTTCAAGTGCTTCAAAGATATATCCGTGAAAAAGAGCCCAATTTTGTTTTCTTGATGGAAACAAAATTATTGATTTCAGAGTTTGATAGAATAGCAGAAAAGTTGGGTTTTGATAGTTTTTTGTGGTTGACTGTGACAAATCATTGGGCGGAAGAAAGGGGGGTCTTTGCATGCTGTGGAGGGGTATCTATGATTTTTCAGTCTTATCTCATTCCTTGCACCATATTGATGGCATAGTTAGCGACGGGGATGATATGTGGCAGATGACGGGTATTTATGGGTGGCCTGAGGAATATTCGAAACACCTTACATGGGACCTATTACGTGACTTGGCAACGATCAATGAATCTAGGTGGCTTTGCATGGGAGATTTTAACGAGATTATGTTCAATTTTGAGAAAACCGATGGATGACCAAAGCATTACGGAACAATGGAGGCCTTCCCAAAGGCCATTGAAGATTCGAAATTAGAGGATTTGGGGTATGACGGTTTCTCGTTTACTTGGACGAATGCGCAACAAGGTGCGGATAATATACAAGAGCGCCTGGATCGATTTTTAGGGACTCAGGATTGGATATTAAAATTTCCGGATTATAAGGTTTTTCATTTGACGCGATGTGCCTCAGACCACTGTCCGATTATAATTGAATGGAGAAGGGTTAGAACAAATGATAGAGGACGAGGTAGGAAGAAACGAAAATTATTTCGGTTTGAATCGATGTGGCTCCTCGACGAGTCGTGCAAAACCGTTATGCAAAATACTTGGAGGGCGGGGAATGGGCGCACTGAGATAGACGATTTGGAGGCTAAATTGCAACAATGCGGGGAGAATCTCAAACGTTGGGAAATTACCCACTTTGGAAACATTAACCAGCAAATCAAAGATTGTGAGGAGGCTTTGCAACATACAAATTCCATGCAGCCTACTACGGACGTGGTCGCGGGACGGAGTAGACTGGAGCTTAAACTGACGGAGCTCCACATGAAACAAGGTAAAATGTGGCATCAACAATCCCGGGCAAATTGGATAAAAAATGGGGACCGAAACACGGCATTCTTCCATAAGATTGCGAATGGACGAAATGCGAGAAACTCGATCGATCGTATCAAGGATAACATGGGGAATTGGGTGGAACAAGAGGCGGACATAGGGAAACTTTTTATGGGTTACTATCAGGAATTATTTCGGGCTGGAGATAACTTGGAAATGGATCGGGTGATCGACGATGTTGACAGCAAAATGACACCAGACATGACTGAGACCTTGCTACAGCCTTTTGCCGAGGACGAGATAGTAAGGGCTCTTTCTCAAATGCACCCTACGAAAGCTCCAGGACCGGATGGTATGCCTCCTCTCTTTTATCAAAAATTCTGGTCTCTTATCAAGTCTGATATTATTCCTATTGTGTTGAAAATCCTGAATGGTGAGTCGAGTCCCTCTAAATTGAATCACACCTTTATTGTCCTCATTCCTAAAAAGAAAAAGCCGAACTTGTTACTGTCTTTCGTCCTATTAGCCTGTGCAATGTCATTTTTAAACTGATCACTAAAACAATTGCAAATAGGCTTAAATTAATCCTCCCTGTTTTAATCCATCATACACAATCTGTTTTTGTTCCCGGACGCCTAATTACTGATAATGCACTCCTGGCTTTTGAAATATTTCATTTTATGAAAAATAACCCGATAAAAAAAAGGCTCTTTTGCGTTCAAACTTGATATGTCGAAAGCCTACGACTGTGTGGAATGGATTTTTTTAAGAAATGTTATGATTAAATTAGGCATCCCTATCCAGTTTGTGAGATTAATTATGAAACATGTGGAATCTGTCTCCTTTTCAATTCTTCTTAATGGTCAACCGGGGAACACTTTCTTCCCCACTCGCGGGCTCCGGCAGGGAGACCCGCTATCCCCTTATCATTTTCTTTTCTGTGTGTTGGGATTTGGTCCAGCATCCTGCCTGCAATGGGCTTTAAAAGAGGCGCGAGGCGCGGCCCGCGATTCGAACTCGTGAGCGCTGGATTGCAAAGTTAAAGGATAGCTTAAAGGATATGATTTGGACTACCTATACCAACAGATGCATCTTCTTTTCTGGTGCTCATTACATAGAAACTCCGAGGTTAAGCGTGCTTGGCCACGGAGTAGACATGGGATGGGTGACCCCCGGGAAGTTTTCCGAGTGCGCGTGAGTGAGGACAAAGCGCGCTAGAAAAGACTCATGTTGGTTTTGTGGGGACGATCGTCAATCCGAGTAGCGCTAGAGGTCCAACAATTGGTATCGAGCAGTCACGAGTTCGAATTCCCTTGGAAGCACGCTGCAGATGGAGGTTGGGGAGCGGTGGGGCGAGATCTTTGGCGCAATGGAGGTAAACGGACCGAATCGAAGGGTAGGTTGCCAGTGTGGCCGAATCGAGGTAAAACGGATCGAGCTGAAGGTGTAGGTTGCCGGGTGGACCGAATCGGCGAAGGGTAGGTTGCCGGATGTCCGGAATCGAGGTAAAATAGACCGAAGGTGTAGGTTTTCAGGTGGACAGAATCGAAGCGGTAAGTTGCCAGGTGGCGGAATCGAGATAAACAGATCGAATCGAAGGTGTAGGTTCTTTGGGAATCGGAATCGAGAGGCTTGCGTGTGTGACGCGACGCTGAAGAAGTTGGCGTTAGAACCGAGGAAGTTTGGCGGCGGCGGAGGTTGCCAACTAATCGAGCCGAGATCTTGGCAGTCCGGGGGGGGATTGTTGGGATTTGGTCCAAAGATCTCCGCCCGCAATGGGCTTTTAAAAGAGGCGCGAGGCGCGCCCGCGATTCGAACTCGTGAGTATTTGGATTGCATAGTTAAAAGATAGCTTAAAGAATATGATTTGGACTACCTATACCAACGGATGCATCTTCTTTTTCGGTGCTCATTACATAGAAACTACGAGGTTAAGCGTGTTTGGCCGGAGTAGACATGGGATGGGTGACCCCCGGGAAGTTTTCCAGGGTGCGCGTGAGTGAGGACAAAGCGCGCTAGAAAAGACTCATGTTGGTTTGTGGGGACAGTCGTCAATCCGAGTAGCGCTAGAGATCCAACACTGTGCAGAAGCTTTTTCTTCTCTTATCAGGAAAGCAGAAGTAGGTGGGCAATTGCATGGTATTTGTTTATGTCGAAGAGCACCAGATATTTCACATTTATTTTTTGCAGATGATAGCATTATCTTTGGGCGATCAAACAGTAGGCAGATTGAATGCACAAAAGATATGATCACTATATATGAACGGGCTTCGGGGCAAAAAATTAATCTGGATAAATCGGAGATCTCTTTTAGTAAGCGGGTGCCAGGAGAGGAACAGAGAAGATTAGCGGATCAGTTGGGGGTTAACTTGGTGGAGAAACATTCGATGTATCTTGGAATTCCAGCCATCCTGGGACGATCGAAAAAATAAATTTTTTCGTTAATTGAGGATCGGGTGAGGAAAAAGCTTAAGGATTGGAAAGGGCGATTTTTATCAGTGGGAGGAAAATGGTGTTGATTCAATCAGTGGCCCAGGCTATTCCTACATATCTGATGAGTTGTTTTCTCTTCCCTATGGATATATGTAATCGGATTAATTCGATTATCAGTAGTTTCTGGTGGGGCCAGAAAAAGGAAGAGAAAAGAATTCATTGGCGATCATGGGATATGCTCTGTAGATCGAAAAGCGAAGGCGGACTGGGCTGGCGAAGCAAGGACGGAGACTAATCCAAAATGAGAACTCCCTTCTATCCAAAATTTTAAAGGCTAAATACTACCCACGGGGGTCTTTTCTTCAAGCTACAATTGGCCATAATCCATCATTTACATGGAAAAGCATTGTAGCTAGTCGAAAAGTTCTTCAAGGTGGTATTAGATGGAATATCGGAGAAGGCGAGACGGCTAGGGTTTGGTTAGACCCTTGGATTCCGGAACCACCACGGGGTTTGGAGAATTTGTACATGAAGGATTTACTTTTGGGGCACAACTGAGACGATGAGCGACTTCAATCGTATTTTAATCCATCGGAGGTACGTTCTATTAAGGCCATTCCCTTGAGCTTGAATAAAAGGCCGGATAGGCTAGTGTGGCATTTTACGAAAGATGGGAAATACACGGTTAAATCGGGATATAAGATTGCAAAAACTGAAAAAGATTGCAATAATAATACCTCATCTTCCTCTACACGCTGTCGGGACATTTGGAAGTGGGTATGGGCTATGGATATTCCAACAAAAATTAAGGTGTTTATGTGGAAGTAGACCTGCGAGGTAGCTTGGCAGATTGGATCGAAAATTTCAAAAAATAGGGGAGCGCGGAGGGAGCAGAGCTGTTTGCAATGAATCTGTGGGGTATTTGGTTGGCTCGCAACCACTTGGTTTTCAATGGGAAAATCTCACGCACAGCAAGTTGTAGAGCAGGTTATGAAGAGATTGGAGGAGCACAGGGGTGCGACTGATCATCAAAGAATCAAATCGGTCCTCACCGCTAGTGACACTTGGGTACTGCCGGAGCAGGGGATATACAAATTAAATTTCGACGCGTCCATTCGAGAAGGAGGCGGGACATGTGTAAGGATGATTATCAGAGATTCTCGGGGTCAAACGTTCCAATCTTTAATCCTCTCATCTATTTATAGGAGAGGTCTTGGATTTGATTTCCAGACATAGGCTCCTTCTTGGAGATTGATATCTAAAAACAATTGTAATTAAAATCAAGATTATAGCTGTTAGAAATCAACCCCACAAATTAAGGAAAAATTGTCTGATGTCAATGGCTAGAATTTTGCTGTCAAAACGGTAGGGCGACCGGTCGACCTCTAATACAGAAAACATTTTGAACTACGAAAAAACAAGCATTGGACCGGTCCAAGGGGGTTGGACTGGTCGACATCTAGTTCGACCGGTCGACCCCCTTAGGGACCGGTCCAACCTCTTCAAAATATGATACAGAGAGGTTTGTTTCAACATGAAGTAATCTCAGACACCGCTCAACCTTTGTGCGACCAGTCGACCTCTAGAAAATTTTCAAGCGTCTCGTTTCTATTTTGGAAATCATCTTTCAGACACAGATTGCCCTATAAGGCAACCGGTTGAACACGAGACAGAAGTGTTGTCCAATTTTTGTCGAAAATAAACTTCAAGAAATACTCCGAAAAATTAGTAAAAACATTTTAGATCGATCGGGAGTATTTGGACAACATTTAGAAACATTGTTTTGGTGTAAAAATACAGTTAAACAAAATCATCAAAATCATGATAGAAACATTTATCTAACAAACTCCCTTTTCTTGATGATTACAAAACAAAACAATTTTAAGAGGTCGATTTTGAAAACAAAACGAATTTTCCGATCAAAAATAACTATCCATTTTAAGCAACAAATTTCCATGCATAATAGTCACAAGGATGGGAGTAAGGATTTTCAAAAAACATTTAGCAAAGCTCCCCCTTTCAACATGTACAACAAGAATAGTATAGAAGCAATCAAACAAAAGCTAAAAGCTCAGCTTTTACAATAAAAACTTGAATATCATGCGCTTAGAAGCTCCCACTGTCAAAGAGACATCATTAGACATGTATATAAGTCCATAATACATCCAATAGACTAAGTATGATTCACAGCTTTTGGCTTTTAAGAGCCACAACTTATAGCTTTTTTCGCGAGCTTTTTTTTTAGCTTCTTTGAGCGAAAGAGTCAATTTCATGTTTCTCCCCCTTTGGAATCATCAAAGAGAATGTTAGCACGATAAAAACATCATACATTCATATCAAAGTGCGCAATATTATCGATTTATCGAGCTTGACGAACATTGAAGCTTAAAATTCCAAATAAAATGGAAAAGCCGATCATTTGATTCAAAAGCTCATTTGAATAGAAAAACATGATCTCTATAAGCTTATAAGACTTTTGAGATCGAGAGAGTCATGTAATTTATGAAATTTTCTTTGAAACAATTCATCGAACACTTGGCGGGCGTCAAATAACAAAGAAGATGTATATAGCCCTTGTAAAATAAATCAAGCCAAATTTTTCATCACCAAAAGCAATTTTAAAATATTCAAACAACAATAATCAATATGCGCATCACAAATATATATGAATTATACCAGGACATTTAACATTAAACCAAGTTCTCAAGGGTTCAGCCCAATTGAGATAAAGGAGAAGAATTCTTACCAATTATTCGGTAAAGATGAGCAACAACGATGATAAACGAGCTATATGAAGTCCAAGATATAGAAATAATACACCAAAATTTATTTTGAGTGAATTGTGTGTGAATTTTGCAAAGGGGTGCGAAAATAGTGAAAACCGCATGATAAAGGCTAAGTTTGGGATAGAACCGATTTTATCAAAAAAATTCACCTGTTCGACCAGTCCAAGCTGAGGTCGACCGGTCGACCTCACTTCATTTGGTCACTGGAGTTGTCTGTTCTGCCATTTTTTGAAATTTGATCCAAAAATCCGATTTTTCACCCCTAAGTTTTAAAAACGCACAAAATGCAAACATAGACCTTATTCAATATGCATTATGCCTTAAACAAGCTCAAAATGAGGTAAAAGACTCGACGATTAACTATTTTTAAAAAAAATATCCGCGAGTTAATTTTGAGACGGAATTAAGCACATCTCAATTTTTCGTAAAGAATTACAATCCCTTAGAAAATGATGTTGAATCTCAATATGTTTAATTTGGTTACGAGGAACCGTATTTTGAGAAATTATTTATACCGGACTTGATATCCCGAAAATATGAACGTTTTAAAATTTTGGATAAAACAAGCCATAAGAAGAAGTGCCTTTCAAATAGTGAAAATTTCTTTCAACGACACTTTAATGAGATTCTTTGGGATTGTTTTGAAATCGAGCACATAGGCATATGGCATGATGAATATCGAGTCTATGAGAGTGATTAAAGTAGATAAACATACCTCGAATTTATTTGTCAACCAATATGCCTTTCTCAAATTTGATCAATCATGATGTAGTTAACCATCGATATGTCTACGATCATTTGTTCTTTAATAACAAAATAATTTCTGCAAAACCTTGACAAAATATCTTGCACAAGAGCATAGTAATATCAGATAATATAGACAATATTGATATAAACCATTATAGAATTTGGACAAGTAGCACATACTATACTTTTGTAAAAACCATCAAAAAAACATGTAAGTTTTAATATGCTTATAGGAAGCTATATAAGGTCTCTTTTGAATTTTGAAAATCCGAGAGCATATAGTTGAGACCTCATTTATAAGAAACATTTTGAAAAGGAATTTTGACAATCAAATCAAGAATGAAGTCATGAATATGTGCAATATTTATAAAAGACAAAATAAAATGCATAATTCAATAAGAGAATACGTGTTACCAATTTCGCCATTGCCAAGGATTGTATCTTTTTAATTGTTGATTATACCTTCTTCTTGAAAGTGATTTTGTTGATGATGTCTTATCCTTTGATCAAATGGCGCGAATATTTGTTGTCTATTTGACGAGTTGAATCTCCTTTGGCTTTTTTTGCGCCAAATACCTAATATGAAATTTTCTTGTGGTACTCTCAAGTGTTTGGGTCCTTTGGGATTAGCATTGAGACTTTTGGGTCTCCAATAATAATTTGAGCTATTTCTAGCCCGACAAGTATTTGCCGTGTGACCCTTTTTACCACAATAGAAGCAAGTAATAATTCTAGAAGCATAATGACCAACATGCTTGGTTCTTTTTCTTATAATCAATAACATTAGGCTTATAACCAAGTCCTAGTTTCAAATGATCACAACGTTGAACATCAAGAATTTTGGTCATTTTATCGGTACTCAAGTTGAATTTTAACATATCCTTTTTTATGCAATCAATATCCTTAACAAGAGTACTATTTTCTTTTTCAAGGTTTCTAACCTTATCAAGTGTGGTAATATGAGCACAAGTAAGAGATTCATAAGAAGCATGTAAACTATCCTTTTCATTTTTCATGGTGTTGAATTCTTTTTTCAAATTTTTGTATTTAAAGAGCACGCTTTGGATTTCATTTTGAAGCTCATCAAAATTATTTTTCAATTCATCATAATCATCATGCAATTCATTACTAAAAGAAATAGAAGAGTTAGAGTGTACCTCATTGTCTTCTTTGATTCTCATTAGACATTGCCCGTCTTTCTCATCATCGGATGTAAGAAGTTCATCCCATGTTGTTGGTTCGGCTTTGGCCTTCAAGGCTTTGTGAAAGTGTTTTTTCTTTCTTTGTTCTTCTTTCTCTTTTGGGCAATTTGCAATATGGTGTCCGGGTTTTCCGCATCTAAAACAAGAATTGTCTCTTGTTTTTTTCCTTGTTTTTATTTACAAATTTTGTAAATTTTCTAATAAGTTCCTCATCTTCATTTTCATCTTCATCTTCATCTTCATCTTCTCATCACTAGAATAATAATTTTTCGATTTTGAAGCAAGACCTTTTGGAGTTGATCCTAACCGGTTGAGAAGTTGATGCCTTTGAGTTACTCCTTTCATTGATATAAACTTCATAGATGAGAAGATTGCCAATGCTCATCAAAATTTAGAGTTTCCAAATTTTGAGCTTCCGTAATAGCGGTAACTTTTTCGGACCAAGAGGCGGGAAGAGCATTAAGAACTTTTGTAACCTTATCTTCTTCGGAAATAATTTTCCCAAGTGCAACTAGAGGATTTACAATATTGTCAAATCTTTCAACCATTCTAGAAATATTTTCACCAATATTCATAGTCAAATTTTCGAACTCTTTGACCAATATGGTCTTTCGAGCTTGTTTCACTTTCTTTGTGCCTTCATGGATAACCTCCAATTTTCCCCAAACATCATGAGCGGATCGAATACCTCTGATACGATTATATTCTGTAGCGGTAAGAGAACAATGAAGAATTTTAAGAGTTTTACCGTTTAAGGAGAATATTTTCTTATCTTCATCATCAAACTCCTTGAGGGCTTTGGGGATTTGAGTTCCGACTTCCTTTTTCTTCATCGGGATGGATACTCCATTTATAACCGTGTTTCAAATATCGAACCCGCAACCTTGTAAGAAGCATTCCATTCGATCCTTCCAAAATGCATAATTGTTGGAGTCGAAGAGAGGCGGTCTATTGAATAAAGCACCGGTTGGTAGATAGCTCCGTTCGTAGCCATGGATCTTTCCTCTTTATTCGCGATGTGGAACGAGCTTGCCAAAGAGTTTGGCTCTGATACCATTTGTTAGTCCAAGTGGCTACGATAATCTAGAGGGGGATGAATAGATTATACCGATTTTCTGAGTTTCGACCTGTTTTTCGAATAAATAAGCAATGACAAGAATGAAGGTGCGGGAAAATAAACAACACACGTCAATTTATAGAGGTACAATCCACCTAGGGCCTAATCTTTTACCACTCCAGTATCTCCGGGATGGATTTCAAAAAGAAAAAAAGATTTTATTAATAATTACCAAAATTATTACAACAACACCTTGAAGAGTACTACACTCTTCTTACAACACCTCTTTGAAGATTACCACAATCTTCCTAGAAGATTACCACAATCTTCTGGCTACGGCACCTTGTGAAGATTACCACAGTCTTCCAACTTGAAAAGCACCAAACTCTTCAACACCTCGAAGAGCACCAAACTCTTCCACAAGAATATTACAACAATCTTTTTACACCTAACACCTAAGATCACCCAAGTGTGCTCTTACCACAAGAACACTCATAAGGATATCTTGTGTTTGAATGACGAACACAAATTCAAGATTACAACTCGATAATGAAGTATACAACTTTGAAGTGCAAGTGTAATCAAGAATCAAACCTAGACCTCAAGATGTGAAAGTGAAATACTTAGGCTATTACAACAAAAATGTTGAAATTGAAGAACAAAATATTTACTTGATATGTCTCTTGTTGTGTTATAGTGTTTTCTCTCTTATTGTGTTGCTTCAAATCTTCCTCTATTTATTGGAAAGGTTTTGGATTTGATTTCCAGACATAGACTCCTTGGAGATTGATATCTACAAAATATTGCAATTAAAATCAAGATTATAGCTGTTAGAAATCAACCCCACAAATTAAGGAAAAACTGTATGTTGTCAACGGCTAGAATTTTGTTGTCAAAGCGGTAGGGCGACCGATCGACCTATAATACAGAAAATATTTTGAACTATGAAAAAACAAGCACTGGACCAGTCCAAGGGTGGTTGGACCGGTCGATACCTAGTTCGACCAGTCGACCCCCTTAGGGACCGGTCCAACCTCTTCAAAATATGATACAGAGAGGTTTGTTTCAACATGAAGTAATATCAGACACCGGTCGACCTTTGTGCGACAGGTCGACCTCCAGGAAATTTTCAAGCGTCTCGTTTCTGTTTTGGAAGTCATCTTTCAGACATAGGTTGCCCTATAGGGCGACCAGGTTGAACACGAGACAGAAGTGTTGTCCAATTTTTGTCGAAAATGAACTTCACGAAATACTCCGAAAAATTAGTAAAAATATTTTAGATCGATCGGGAGTATTTTGACAACATTTAAAAATATTGTTTTGGTGTAAAAATACAGTTAAACAAAATCATCAAAATCATGATAAAAATATTTATCTAACATATTCATCATTACTTGAAACTCGAACTCCACTAATATTTTGGTTATCTTGCATTTGTTTCTTTTGATAGTCTCCTTTCCCATTTCATCGTCACCTTTCGCTTGAGCATGAGTGGCAGAAATACTTAATGTATTTTTGATTTTGTCGTTCCTCAAAGTGGGTTGTATCTTTTCGATTGTCTATCTACTATATTCAATTTCCATTCACCATTTATACGTTTTTTTCTGGAAAATCAGCAAGCGCAATTTTGTTCATGCTTGCAAGCTTGGCCCTTGGTATATTGCATTTTGACTCATGTTCTCCTCCATTAAATTAAATATTAGTAATAATTTAGAATTAATATATAAATAAAATAATTGAACATGTTCAAATGGTTTTAAATATACGAAATGTCATAATTAAAAATATGATAATAAATGATCATTGTACCTCACATTGTGTATCTCATTTGCAAATAATTTCATAGAGGGACACTTCCTTTACAATGTTCATTCATTGATAATTCAATTGCTATAGTTTTAAGGATATCCTCATTAAAAATAAAAAAATCATCTTCTTATGAATAAGCAGAACTTAAAAAGAGATTACCTAAGTATTTTTTGGGTGTCACCTTAGTGACAACAACAATTTAGATCATGATATTCTGCAACATTTTTTCTTTTTGTTTTGGGCCAAAGACATATTATCGTGATATAATATTTGTGTAATAAATAATAAATTAATCAAATAAATACTTATTTTTCCTCCGAGATACTGATGTACCTATATATGGACAATTTGAATGTTCTTTTCTTGGCTCAACCAATAGCGATTTAGAACATGCCAATGATCTGCGAGAGGCCCAGAGCAGAAGTCTTCAACAAAAGAATGTTTGTCAAATCTCTTTTTCAGTGGAAAATTCACTGTATTAAATACAACACGAAAGAAAAAAATGATGTCTAGGGAAAAATATAGCCGTAGAAATGCATTTTCTTTCTTTTTACAAAAATAATTCTTGAACTTTGAGCAAACGTGAAAACTAATACCAAAATCACTTGTGAGTGGTGTATCCTTATATTGAATAAACTTTTTCAACTATTACATTATGGTACAATATTATGTGGTACATGTATTTTAAACATGATGAATTGTAGCTACGCAACACAAAGTTGATTTACTACTGGAAACAACATGAGTACTTTCATATCAATAATACAAACGCATGATTGAAAAGAAGCTTTATCAGGAAATTAATTGTCAGTACAAGTTTATGAAAGATAAGGTCAAAATCTACCGGTTCTCATATTGAATATATGACTGGATACCCAAATATAACAAAGCATTGTTGAATTTGAAAATATAAAACAAAATGCAAAGAACATAAAAGTACATTCAGAATATCAAACTGAGCCAGTGGTAAAATACAACCCTTGAAACATGTTAACATAAATCTTTTAAAAATCTTACCACCATAGTCGACAGACATATGTTCTTTTCCACTATTTTCGTTCCTCAATCCATGTGATAATGAAGCCATTCTACAGTGTATCTAAAATAAATGTAGAAAGAAATTGTCAAATTCAAGCATGAAGAAGACAATATCAATTTCCAACATAAAGCAAGAGAAGGTTTTACGAAACTTGAATTCGTGCAACACCTTTTTTTTTAAGTACTTTCATTGTTTCAGGGACATATCCTTATTGTATAGTCAAATTCAAAATCTCATAATAAATTAAATATCGAAGAAAGCTTCATGAAACTGAAAGAACAAATTCATGATAATAAAAGAAATAAAAACAGAAGAAGATAGCATAAAATGAAAGATGATTAGGCGAAAGCAAATAGGCATTTAGTAAAAAAGACTCATATTTTCAGTTGGATATGCAAAATAAACATGATTTGTGCTTGCATTAGCATTAGGAACAACATCTTCATGACTTTTAACTGCACTCTCAGGTACAAGAAACTTTCTTAAATTATACTCGGTTATTAGCTAAGACACAATATAAGTTCCCACTAGCATTTTGTCCACGTCGTTTATGAGATCAACATCATTTAAAGGAGAGTCGATCAAACCATTATCTGGAATAGGCGGGCTCAAATTATCGGCATAAGAATACTTAGATAAACAATGTGCGAATATAGCTAGGTTTTATTATGAAATTCCAATTGTTTAAAGAAAATCTAGGCATAGAAACATAACAAAATTATTCTTATATGTGATAGTCCTAAACGATACGCGCAAGTTCTTGACCAGATTCATTTTTGCTCGTAAGTTCAAATAAGAAATCAAAGTTTTCTACAAACATGTTACAGTTCATTCAATATACATACATGAAATTGTTTCACAGAATGTAATATGCACGTATAAGAATATGCATTTCGTCTTAAAGACAACTCTTAGAAGTCTCAAGAAGTTTGGCCCTATTTATCATGTTTTTTCTCACATGCATGTCTTCTTCCTCAATGGACTACCCAATGTTAGGCTTGTTAGCCCGAAAGCATGACATTCATCAACAAAAATTAAAGCCAATTAAAAAGACTACCAAAAGCAAAGACGTAGAGCCACAAATGTTCAAAATCCCTAAAAACCCATTCCTAAATCACTACAATTTCAGATTCATCCCTGTAATTAATAGGAAAGGATAAGCAAACAATTAATTATTGAAATTGAAGCCGAAAAGAATTGATGGAAACTAATGGATTTTGATTATGGGACATTCCTAGATATCTATGTATTTCCAGAAAGGACCCAAAAAAAATGTGATATGCTGAACTGCAAATGATTTATTGAACTGCAAAATTCTAACCTTTTTTTTTTTTTTTTTGAGGAAATTAAAATTAATATTAATTTGACTTTATTTTTGATATGGAACTGAAGGAAAAATTCCTTTACAAAATTGGAGAACTCCCTTGTTAGGTCTAGCGAGAATTACTTCGAATCAACTGCATAGGCTCGAGGCAACTCGAGACGGTCTTGAAGAGGGATCCACGAAAGATGGACTGTTGAAATTCTCACTTTAGTCTCTGAAATTGAATCCCATGATAACTCCTCTCACCAAAATATGGGAGAAATCATTTTTGGCTTCCATGAGACCCCCTTGATCCTTTGTATCAACTCTCACTTTAGTCTCGAAATTGAATCCCATGATAACTCCTTTCACCAAAATATGGGAGAAATCGTTTTGGCTTCCATGAGACCTCCTTCATTCCTTTGTATCAACTGAGGAGTCGGCAGAAGTATTGAATAGGCGCAGGAGTTTTGGCTAATGTATAATTACAATATAACCATTAAAATATGTAGATTTTAGGGATATTTTAGGCAATCCTTATTTTTAAAAATATTAATTTTAAGATAGGTATAATATATATATATATATAATAAATAATAAATAATAGATATATATATAATAAATATAGATATAGATAGAATAGATATAGATACAAGTATATTTTATCTTCCAATCATTACGTCATTATAAGTATATATAATTTAAGTTTTTCCTTAGTATAAGAAAAACATATATATAACATAAAATGATGATATGACATCTAAATTCTTTCCAGATATGATATTTACGATAGAAAATGTAAAATAAACACAATATTTTGTAAATTTGCATTGAGCCCTAAATAATACCAAAAACAAAATCCTTGATTGCTTAAAACCCTAAATGCTACATCAAGGAAAAAATAAATTGTTAAATTTAGTGAACTGTTTGAATCCAAATGCTAAATTAAGATTTTTATAATATTATTTAATCCATTTTACATTAAAACTCACTCACAACTCAGCATAGAGCCAAATAAAAATTCCCCACCCTCCACAGAAGCAAAATAGGATTTTAAAAAAATTAGGAAATTCTTATTGGCCCAAAATAAAAATTAATTTATATAATCATCATAATATTTATCGAAGGCCCAAATTCCTACGTTATACGGTTGGGTCAATTGTAAAGTACCCACTATGGACCCAATTAGATAAAAAACTTCTTTTCTACCCAAATTGGCCAAATTATCCCTCCTTTAAGTTGGTGTTTTTGAATTTTGAAATATAAGTCATAATAATACCATTCAAAAGCATATAAGAAACCGTATAAAAATAAAAAACAAATACGAAAGCAAAAAAATAACATTCCCCCCATAACCCATTTCGTGCCCAATAGTCAAAACAAAAGGAAGAAAAAAAATCCCCAAATCCCCCATTTCGTGCCCCCATCGGTCGAAGAAGAAGAAAGAGCAAATACCCATCCCCATTTCGTGCGAGAAGAGAAGAACATGGAGTCAATCGTGCCGTCGACGTCGACCGCCTCCACCTCCGTCGCCGCCGCTTCCGTCGCCGCCGCCGCACCCTTCTCCGCCGCTGCCGTCGCCCCTTCCGAACAGGTAAGCATATCAATCCCGGCAATAACGTGACAATAATGTGCATATAACTTGACAATGTCGTGCATATGTTTGAACTCTATTTTATGGATTTAGGGGTTTAGTGTTCGATTTTGGTGTTTAGGGTTTATCAATTGGTGTATATAACTTGACAATAATGTGCATATGTTGGATAAATTTGTGTGTTGGGTTATTGTTGGATGTTGGTGTAAGCGCCGTGCGGCGCGATTTGGTGAAGAAGATGAAGCGGCACGATATATAGCTCATATCGTGCCTATATCGTATCGCCTCATACCTATCGTGCCCATGCATTGTTTGGGCAAGATATCGTGCCGCAGGTATAATTGGACACGATATCGTGCCGCAAGTATAATTTGGCACGATATCGTGCTTTCGCATGTATAATTTGGCACGATATCGTGTCGCAGGTATAATTGGGCGCAATATCGCGCGCAGTATTCTTTGCGTATATCGTGCCTAGAACATGCTTTTTGTTTCATAATTATTGTTTTCGTTCAGTTTTTCACTATATTTCTGCAATTTTTCAACAACTCATCTTACTAAATTGCAATTTATTAATTGTTGTAGGTCGGTCCACAGTGGTTCAGACCCTCATATCATCGAGAGAGGGCCCAGATCGCGGGGTACGTTCGATCGAATATTATTCAGACCATCAGAGATGAGTTGCAGGAGATCGGTGGTGGTTTATATACCCAGTTTAGACAGTCGTCTTTCGGATATTTTTGGATTTTGGGTATGACGGAATTTGGTTGTAATGCGGCACTACATGCTTTGGTTGCGATGGAGGTGCGTGTGCGACGCGCCCAGAATCGTAGTGTTGGTTCCACGTCGGAGAGCAGACTATCATATTCTCTCGGCGTGATTTTGCTATGATATCGGGATTGCGATTTTCAGGGTCGACATTTGACCCTAATGGTGATTTTGAGTTACCCGAGACTGGTATATATAGACGGTATTGGCCTGGGGGTGATCGGGTTACCGCCAAGCATTAATGCACTTTATTTGCTGATGGCACCTTCCGTGACTCACCAGACGATGCCCTAAAGGTGGTGAAGGTGTTATTTGCTTTTTACATGATACTGTGTTTCGATGGCCGATAGACCCATGATGGACCGTTGGTCGTGGTTTTGATCGAGGACGACGACGCGATGGGGAGACATTCCCTTGGGGGAAATACTCCTTTCAGATATTGATGCATTATATTCGGCAGTTGCATGATGTTCTGCCACCTGGCCAATATACTAAGGACGTTCCATCTCGATATCGGCCACCTTCTTATCATTTTTATGGGGCCACTTATGTCTTCACAAGTACGTATATATTTTTTATTTTATTAATATTTGTACTTAATTTTTAAATATTTATAAAATCTTATTTTTGACACTTATCAATGTTCTCACGATTTGGGCATTCGAGGCGATACCTAGCACTGGGTAATGCCTGGGCGACTCGAGTATCCGACACCCAGTTGCCTAGGTGCCTCCGTTGGAGGTTTTCGAAGACCACCGTTGACATGACAGATTTTTTCTTTGACACGGTATGTATTAACATTGTTTACTTATTTATTTATTTAATTAATAAATTATTTTTTATTAATTTATTTATATATTTATTTACAGGCTTTAGTGTGTCATGAGATATTGGATCCGACCGAGGAGGAGCTCCAACAGATATATATGGAGTGAGTCGATGATCCAGTCATTTTGTTAGGTCCTCCTCAGTTCATCCCGAAGGAGAACCGATTTTTAGGCGCTAGTGCTGGGAGGGGCAGGGGCAGAGGCAGAGGTACGAGTACAGATTCGACAGCCCCACCCCCTATTGGCAGGGGGGCAGAGGCAGGTGCTGCTGCTAGGGGCAGAATCAGAGGCAGGGGCAGGATCAGGGGGAGAGGTAGACCCGTTTCAGAGGCCGACACTACTACTCCTACGATTCAGAGGCCGGAGAAGCGGCGTAGGACAGATGGCCCATCATCCCATTGGGCTGATGATCCTTTAGATGGCCGGACAGATGACGCATCAGCTGGGCAGGCAGATGCACGGGTTGATCCATCTGTCCATGAGGAGTATGCATGTGTTGATCCATCTGTCCACGACGAGTATGCGCACGATGATCCATCAGTCCGTCATGATACTCGTGTTGATCCATCTGTGAGTTGGCAGACAGATATGCTGGCACTGATGCGGGGTGTTATGCAGGAGATTAGCCAGTTCGAGAGACACATAGAGGAGCGGTTCGCTCGATTGGAGACACGAGTCGATGATGCCGTTTCTCGGTTAGAGACTGTCATCTCAGAGGAGGGTTCTCGCTTGGACAGACGCCTAGATTAGGAGATAGGTCGGGTTCCGGACCTTGTTCAGGAGGAGATTAGGCGTCTATTCCCATACCTTGATCAGTACGATGACTTCGTGCATGGCAGTCAGAGATATCCGAGCCAGTCATCGCAGCAGACGCCTCCTCCTCCTGCCATGTCGACTCCTCCTCCGGCAGTATCGACTCTTCCTCCGGCAGTGATGATTCTTCCTCCTCCTCCTCCTCCGGCCATGTCGACTCCTCCCCCTCCTCCGGTAGTGACGACTCTTCCTCCTCCTCCGGCCATTTCGACTCCTCCTCCTCATCCGGCATTGTCGACTTCTCTTCTGCCATTGTCGACTCCCATTATGCCCGTGTTATCACATTCTCCGTGACCACGAGTGTCAGTCACGATTCCGAGGCCATTGCCGTCTCCTCTCCGAGCTCCCTCTCCGACACTCGTGGTCTCTGGTCCACGAGCGCCCTCTCCAGATTTGCCCTCACCGCCTACTTCCTTGCTCCAGGTTCGGGATAGGCAGCCGTCACGGCATATTTGCAGCCCATTCAGGGATCCTAGGTCTCGCAAGCCAGACTCGACCGAGAGGGAGTTTACCCGCTTCTTAAAGTCTAATGAAGAGTAAGTAAATATTTTTGCATTTGTCTTATCGTCTTAGTATTAACATCTTATATTCCACTGTCTTAATATTTGAGGGTCCAATTGCAGGAGGAACGTGGGGCTTATATACCTTGTTGGGCCATCATTTTTTAAGAAAATGGCGGATCCAAAGGCAGAGTTCGAAAATGATGTAAGTTTCTTTTGCATTATTTAGTTGATGAATATTTTATCGATTAATATCGATTTCTTTCATTTCTGTACATCATATAAATGCATACATGTCCATACTACAGTCCGATCCCCATTTTCTTGGGGTTGAGCCTCATGAGAAGCAAAGGGGTTCTTATAGGATTGTATCTACGATATTTTCGGTTAGTTTATTTATTATGTGTCTCGCATTTCACTGTAAACTTAATAAATGATACTTGTTAGCTTATAAATATTTTTCAATGTGTAGGATTCCATACGACTTATATGGAATGGTATGCATGGTACGGATCCTGCTGACACAGTATATGACCCAGCGACCATGGAGGAGATTCCTCCCGGACAGGAGTTGGATGAGTTGGTCAGGGTTGTCCAGCACGGATCTCCAGGATGGGGTAATCCTGGTCCGTGGAGTGCCGTACCGCAGGTACACTTGAATTTAATTATTTTTTTGGCTAGTTTATTCATTTTTTTCATTCAATTTTTTTTGATTATTTACTGATTTTGTTTTTCCCCAGGTGTACATGATCGTGAAATTATCGGGCTATTTTGTCGTGTGCAGACTGGATCTACGTAGAGCCAAAGTACATATGTACGACTCTGTACGTGCTCGATACACAGCTGATAGTTTTGCCAATACGCACCTACTACTTTAGAATGTACCCGCCTAGATGCATTGTCATTCAAATTTAACCCACATCCATGGTGTTTGTCAAACTTCCCTACTCTCCAAATACCATCCTTTCCATATGCACGCATTCGAAAAGGGTATCGTTCATACTTGCATATTGCATGAAAACGAGTCTTATCCGAGCGTTCAACTCGATACTCGACTTGATTTTCAAGGTGATACATGCCTAGTGCGATATCCAATTCAGATTTTGCTCATGTATGTTGCTCCTTGGCGCAATGTCCCACCGATGCTTCCAACTAGCAGGTTCCCGGGAGGAATCGAAACGTGCGAGAGTGTACCAGGAATCACCCAACTTCGTCCTGTGGGCACTATTGTTTCGTCCATATTGTATCTATGAATATCTGGATGTATGTTAGCACCTCGTACTTCTCTTTGCATCTTGGTTTTGGTTTTTGGAAATACTTCTCTCCGTCTCCACGTCTCCACTCACAAAATTCCTCAAATTCAAAGACGTTCGGGTCATTTTCAAATTGATTATTAGCTTCAACGCCGCACCAACATCACCAAAGAATGTAGTTCTCACCAAAATCATTTGACCGTAGTTTGCACCATAATTAATTTCATTATTATCACAACCAACATCAAAGATCAAGATTATCACAATTAACATCGGTATTATCACAACTCATATCGGGATAATAGCCATCTTCATTGCTTGACCTTATACCAGTCCTGGGACAATTGATATTTGGAACATTAATGTAGGTGATAGTGGACGCGGATGATCAATAATTGGAACATTGTTCATATGCATAAAAGGTGCTCCACTAGGCCTTACCGCATGACTATATAGATTGATTTGCGGACAATCGTATTGTTGAAAACCAAGATGTTGCATGTAGTTGTAATTAGGCCCAATGTTGACAAATCATTTCGACTAGCCATTAGTTGCATAAAAACTTCCACCAACACCTTGTTGACCTTCAACGTTCTCAACTCGATTATGCCCAGACCGACCTCCCAATACATTATGCGAACTAGTCTCACCCATCGTTTTTCTTTTCGGTGTTACAAAACCAACTCGGTAACTCGGTGTTCCCAAACGCATTTCAATGTCATCATCGTTTTTCAACTTTAACTTCCCAAGTTTGTTTCCAGAAATATCTACAATATCATGCATTACACAATTGTATACGCCCCTATCAACATCAACAACACCATAAACCTCTTCCAATATTTCACTATAATTCATTTTGTCCGGTTTAATACGTACAACTTCTTCTTCACCATTTTTATATTCTAAACTTTCCCAATGACCACCAAATCGAACAACAACATAGCGAGAGTTCATCTACATACAAAGAAAAAATATTAAAATATGCAAGAATACATAAAAAATGGCCTGTTTTGTACTGGGGCACGATATATCGTGCCCATTTTTCATTGAGGCACGATATTCTACAAAACAAGCACGATATATCGTGCCCTATATTAGGCACGATATATCGTGCATTGTGTTTCATAAATGCAGAAAATTTTCCCTTTCACAAAACACTTCACATATTTTGCAAATATATTGGTCTTGAACGATTTAAACAAGGTTAACTAATTAGGAGGAGAAGAACATTACCTTGTTATTCGATTTTTTGGTGCGATTTTGGTGATGAAAGACCACAAAAATAACTTCTTGATATTTTATGAAGAAGAAGAAGAGAGAGAAAAAATGAAGAGCAAAATAGAAGGGAGTGTTCACGTATGGTATGTATTGGGAGTATTTAATTGCAAGAGAGAGAAATACATATTAAAGGTTTGCATTTAAAGCCTCAATAGTATTGTGGTAAAAGAACACCAAAAATGGGTAGAAAACTATGTTTTTTATCCTATATGTCAAAAAACTCTATCACCTATCCCAAGTGGGTAATTTGCCCCATTTACTCTATAAGGTTTATACCGTCAAATGTCAATCTGATAATTTCACTTTCAGCCCCAACAGATGGAAAACCAGAGCGCGCGAAACCTGTCAAATAATTGCAAATCTCCACACGCACACACACAATACACGCACTGATTGTGAAAATGGAAGTATCGAGTCTGCCCATTTCTGCGTCGCATAGAGGAAAGTTGATATCAGCGGGCTACTCTTCTCTCTCTTCTCTTTCCTCCGTATCTCCCTCCAAGTTAGCTCAAGGTATATACGCATTTGTTTGTGTTTATGCGTTTGTATATACTGCGCTCTTAATTCTTTCACATACAATTTATTTGATTCTGTTGCTTTGATTTTTACGAGATTGTCCGTCATAAAATAGTTCATTTAGTTCTTGTACTGATTGAACTGTATCGTCGGATTATTTTTTGCTTATGTTGCTGATATTTTAATTGTTCTTATTTGTTGCGTAGATTTGAAGATTTCGGAAAATGAGGTGCTGAAGATATTGAAAGTTGTATCGGCAAGAAAGGGGTAGACAAAATTGAGAACCGAAGTCATGCAATTATGAATGGTAGAATAAATTTCCGTTCCTTATATGTTGATATGTTGTTGTGGCATAAAAGTTGAATGGTTGAAAGCAATATTTACTTTTGAAATATAGTAATGTATGTGTTGGCTTGCTTTAAATTTTTTTTAGCCTTCAATAGTCACTATGGTATCGGACAACTTTTAGGCTTTTCTCTTAATGCTAGTGGAAGAATCATTTTCTGCATATGCTGGGTTCATTGGGTGATATTATTGATTTTCTGCATACATGATAATTGTAAGTGTATATCGTACACAGCCCAGTTTTCATGTGTAACAAAAAGAAAGAAAGAAAAAGAAAAAGAAGGAGCCCCCAGGGACACCGTAAGAATACACTGCGTGTAGATATCTCTCCTCCCTTACAGAGTGGGATCCCTTTTGGGGTTCCCGTGCCTCCAAGCCCCTTTGGGTGCTTCCGGTTGCCCTCACTGGTCCCTTCAGGCCGCCCGACTAGGCTTCGGATTGTCGGACAACCCTTCTCCCCTGCCATAACGCGTCTGTCAATATATTTTTATGTTACAAGAGTACATGTAAATATATAAATATACATATCAGATGTATGCATGTAATTACTAATCTATTTATAGACAAATTGGTGTAAGTATGGGGAAAAAGTAGTTTTTCTGTTGGAGATGGTGTTGGAAAGTGATTCGTAGGCTATGTTTTCTTTTTTTTTTTTCTTTTTTTTTTTTTTTGGGGGGGGGGGCGCGGTGGGGAAGGGGAGAGGAGTTTTGACTTACATGAAAAAAATTAAAGGAAAAAAAGTGAGTTAGATGAGGTGGTACTATTTCTTAATGTAGTTTTGAAAGATTTTTCCTTTTTTTGTTAAGTTTATTTATCACTTGTATACTTGTTTAAGCACATGGAAAAAAAAAACCTCTGTGTCAAAACATGGACACGATATTTGAAGTGTTGGACATGCCACTAGAATTGTTAGATTTTTCATATATTTGTTTAATTTATGGACACACCAAGTGGTGTGTAGGACGTGTGCCAAGATGTGTTGTGTCCCATATGGTGTCCAACGCATGTCCGACATGCACACATGCTTTTCTGAAGTGTTGGAGCATTTTACATGAGCTTATAAGCAATTGTCTACTTAGAGATTGAGTTGTCAATGTTTATTTGCTAATACATTATTGGTGTAGGAGATTATATAGTGTTTATATGTGCAATTTCACATTTAATAGTCTAATGTTTGCTAGAATTTGAAATCTAATTATGTTGTGAACTGCAGTAAGTGTTTATGTATATCAACTTATGGAAAAAGAGAATAATCGTTTAGGATCCCTGGTTTGTTGAGGTTGTAAAAGTTCCAGGTTAAGCATAGAACAGGAGATAAAGTGGAATATATCTCTTTTTGTTGTTCTCCTGTTTGATATGGATTGCATTGTTTCAGAAATAAGATTGGATATGTTGTCAAATCTCATAGGACCGATAAATATTGCTATTCCCACTTGTACTACACAAGCATAGACGATTTTTATCACATATCAGCCGGTAACCAAACTGGGATGTAGCATTTTGTGGTGTTGAAACTTTAGTTTGAGCAGCATGATTCATTCGTTAGTATCTTTATGCGATTCAAATGGTGTGCTTTTGCATGTAAAATATGGGAAGATTTTTTCTGGGGCTCCGTTAACTGCAAGCTTCTTCTGTCTGTCCATTGCTCGGATTTGTGGTATTGTAGTGTAGTTTTCATTTCTTTCCAATAAATCCCTCTGCATATAGTAAATGTTTACCCAAGTTGTATATGTTCCTTGAAAAGTAATTATATTGCAGTCCAAAGCTTGAAAATGCTGATATAGTTTCTCTCTTTCTTTATTACCTCATTGCATATCAGCCCAGAGTCATGGTTTTGCAGTTTAAGAAGTTTTACACTATCAAATTTTAACAATCCACTTTGTCTAGGAGCACAGACAGCATGGGATATCCTACATGAGGAGGAATCTTCTATATGCATTACCACGTCTTGCTCAGATTTGGATGAAATCCTAGGTGGAGGAATTCGCTGTAAAGAAGTTACTGAGATTGGTTAGTCACTGGACATCTTTGTGCACCAGCAAATGTTATACTTTCCATTATTCCATATATTCTTACAATGGTTACATTCCTGATTTTATTAGGTGGAGTGCCAGGCATCGGTAAAACACAGCTCGGGTGAGGATTAGCCCAATCTACTATTTTTATCATTCAAGTTGAAAATTTAAATAATATGTTTCCACTTTTATAGCTCGGGTGAGGATTATCCCAATCTACTATTTTTGTCATTCAAATTGAGAATTTAATTACTATGTTTCCAATTTTATATCCAATGGATAAATGTAGGATTCAACTGGCAGTAAATGTTCAAATTCCAGCTGATTACGGTGGCCTTGGGGGAAAGGCAATTTATATAGGTTCGTATATGCTGTATATATTAAATAACAGGCTGTTCTTTCTATGTTTAGTGCTATTATCTCCTGAATGTTCACCTGAAAGCATTGAGTTTTTTTATTCTCAGATACAGAAGGCAGTTTTATGGTGGAGCGTGCTTCACAAATCGCAGAGGCATGTGCTGAGGACATGTTAGAATATAATAGCTTGCTGAGGAAGGATTCTCAAGCCTGTCGAGTAGATAAACCGCCAAAGGCTTTTATGGACAATATATTCTACTTCCGCATATGCACTTACACAGAACAAATTGCTGTGGTAAATTACTTGGAGAAGTTTATCAATGAACATAAAGATGTGAGTATAGGAAATCGCATGGTGGTTGCCTTCAACAATTTTTTTATTAGAGGCTGCATTGTTTTTATACCTTAGGTGTCTTGCTGTTTTCACAGATCAAGATTGTCATTATTGATAGCATCACTTTCCACTTCCGTCAAGAATTCGAGGACATGGCTCTTAGGACTCGATTACTTTCTGGAATGGCATTAAAACTGATGAAACTTGCAAAGAAGTTCAATTTGGCTGTAAGGACATCTGAATTTTGTCGGCCTTAGTAACTTTCACCACCATGTCATGTAATTACCTATGCATCTAAGTTCCCGATCAGGATGTTGCTGAATTTATGGTTCATGCAAACGCTTGTGCAGGTAGTTCTATTAAATCAAGTGACGACAAAGTACAACGAAGGTTCATTTCAGTTGACTCTTGCTCTTGGTAAATACCCCGTACTCAATCAGAATGATTTCCACTTGTTATTAACTTTAGGATTAATTACAAAAACTGTGCCCAAGATTTTGCCTAATTACAAGAATACCCAGTTATCATTCAAAATTACAAATATCCCCTTAAAATTTGTTTCTCCTTTACTAATTGCACCCTCAAGAGGGGGTATTTGTTAGGTAAATACAAACATCAAGGATGTTTGTAAGTTGTGTTTCTCTTTTACGAAGTGCATCCTCAAGAGGGGATATTTGTTAGGTAAATACAAACTTCAAGGGGATGCTTGTAAGTTGTAACACTTTATGAGAGTATTTGTAATTTTGAAAGATAACTAGAGTTTTTTTTTGTAATTAGGTTAAATCTCAGGGGTAGTTTTTGTAATTATCATTTAATTGTTTTCCATGTGTTGTGTTCACTTTAGATTTCCTAAGTGTTCGTTTGTTCGTTTTCTTCCCTGAGGTATTTGTTGGATGCTAGGAAGTAGGAACCTTATATAACTTAAACCACAGATATATACACATTCTTCTAACCTGTAAACCATACTCAACAGGTGACAGTTGGGCACATGCTTCTACGAACCGATCATATTGTACTGGAATGGCAATGAGAGGTATGCATATATCGACAAATCACCCTCCATGCGATCAGCGTCAGCTCCATATGCAGTGACCAGTAGAGGTATTCGAAATTCAGCTTCAAACTGTAAAAGAGTTAAATTGATGTAGGCTTTTCGGTCAGTGAATGAGCAACTGAGATTCTCTCCTGGATGAGGTATTTTACGAATGTTGTCATTTCACCTGAGAAAGTATAATAAAAATGCTAATCATTTATTACGATGCTTCTTAGGGTAACTCTTTTGCAGTTTCTGTAAATCCCTTCTCCTAATTGCTTTGCTGGTGAATTTCAATATGAAATATGTTTGTTTATCTTGTTTAAAGTTACTAAAAACTTGAATACCCTTTAGTGGTGGACCTGGTGGTCCAGTTTTTGTTTTATAAGATTAAACTGATTGATCACAATGCATGTTATACAAGTGATGGATCTTGCCGTTCTCTAACTTGTTCTTTGTATAATGTTAAATTCCAGCCTGCATTCCTTGTTTCTTCAGCCTATTTTTGTATTCCCCCATGCATAACCTAGAATATTGGTAAATTTCCGTTCAATATTCTTCCGTTTCTCCAAATGGTCATATTTGGCAAAATTGGTCTTGTCCTTTTTAAAAAAAAATTATTTTGTTATGCAAGTTTTAAAAATTGCTCAATTTGAGTCCTATTGTCACTGGAATGTTGCCAAACCACCACAAATTGACATGAATAGCACGTGATCCCCTAAAATTCGGGATTTTTTTATTTCCGACTATTTTTAGGTGACTTGGCAGACATTAATGCGCATTAATCATTAAAATATAATTGTTGATGATGTGGATTTATATGTGCCATGTCGAAATCAAAATATTCACAATTTTATGTGATCACGTGCGAGTCACGTGTCAATTATTAGTGGTTTTGCAACATTTCGACTGACTCAAATTGAGCAATTTAAACACCTCTTAAGTTACAAGACCAATTTTGCCTATCATCTTTGTGATTGTCATTGATGCTAATACCCATTCTATATACATATCATAAAGTTGTTTTCTTTAGAAAAGAAGTATAGTTCAAAAAGTTATCTTTGAATTCCACCACGATTTCTTGTTCTCATCTTCATACGGATTTACCAACCTGTTAACAAATCAACTGGGAACAGCTGCAGATGAATAGGTCTATAATTTAAAGTGCCAAAGAAAAGGGCTCTTTGACCATCCCATAAACATAGTAGACCTTTACTGTTAAAAGCATTGTTCCAATTACTGCAACTCTTTGAAGTTTGGCTGCACACCTACTACCTCTGTTAGTGAAACATACAATACTTAATTCGTGAGGAATGAATGAATGAATAGCAAGAAAAGAAAATTGACCACCTACCCCAAATTTTTTATGATTATGGAAATGAGAAATTTTGCTGGTGCAAGTGGCCCACCTATATTATTTTATGATAAAATAAGTTTGGTAAAATTCAACTTCTAGTCTCCTCTCCCTGTCGCCATTCCAGTGACTTGATTCTTATTTAATTAAAAATGTAAGAAAATAATAAAGAAGAAATCCTAAGTCACATTGTCACGCACACGCACATTGAGCTTAAAATAAGGCAAATCAAATATAACCTTAGGAGCCACCATGAGCCAAGGGTAGTAGACTACTGACTACCCCTTTCTTGTCTTCAAAAGTTCACCAAACAACCAAAACCCATCCCGACTCTATCCCCACTCCAACAAACCACCCAATCACCCCCTCCCCCAAAAAAAAAAAAAAAAAAAAAAAGAAAAGAGAAAAATAATAAATAAATAAATAAGTCAAGAATGCATAGCATCAACAAGAATTTACGAGAAATATATATGCATAGTTTTAGGGATATCTTGTGTGGAAAAAGTTTTCAATTTTGTATTTAAGTGCACAATAAATTGACTTCACTCTTGAATGCTCTACACTTAAGATGCAATTTTTTATATATTGTGAGATCACAATTACAATATATGCAACATAAAGATCTGAGATACATAACAAGATTATAGGTAACTTTACATAAAATGGGTGTTATTTTTTCGTTTTAGCATCACCCTGTGTGTTATACGAGACTGTCAAAAAATAAACTTTTGGTGTTACAAATTTACTTGTGATAGTTATAGGAGATCCAAAATACTAATTAGAAATATTAAAAAAAATTCAAAATTTAGAAAAGAGTATCATACAAATTGTACACTTCAAATTCTGAAAAATTTATATGTAATTGTAAACTATATATTAAATAAAAATATCAAGTGTGCCATCATTGTGTTTTGGCGTTTAAAGACTCACTTAGTTAATTGTGCTAATTTTATTAACAAAATATATCCTATAAAAATATATTCTTTTTTTTTTTTCTTTCAATTTCTATAAGATTTAAATATGTAGGCAAATATTATTTATTTAGCTTCGCACACAATGTAGTTGGGTAAAATCACTTCAATTAAATTTACATAATATTCGGTAAGCAACAAACAAATTTATTATTAATAATTTGGAACAATTTATTTATTTATTTTGTGTTTTGGCTTGTCAATTATATATATCATGTACGCAGAATTTTCGATTTATGAACACAAACAAAATTGTATAGATAGAATTTTTAATCTTTAATTTCAATTGGTTATCTTTTATATTAAAATAACCTATAGAATCTTTGATTTATCAAAAAATAGATTGTATAGACAAAATCCTAGTTTTTGAATTAATTGTTATCTTTTATATTATATATTGAAAATAAGAAAAAAAATATTTAATATTATTACATGGATAAATGTGAAGTCCGCAGGTAGATTTGAGAGAATTGAGAATTCTCACATGATTAAGAATATGAGGTGATGTCTGAAATGTGACAAGTTGTTTTAATTAATATATAGTGTTGATTTTCACAGTATTAAGAACTTCATGTTAATGTGATTGGATATTATTTTAAAAATAGAAGACAGTTTATTTAAAGGAATATTTATTTATGAATTAAAAATTCAAGTCAAATTTATATTGATGTAATTGGATATTATTTTAAAAAGTCCCAACCAAGTTTCCACTAATATTATAATATAACATAGGATTTGGTTCAAATGAGACCACCCTCCCTAGGTGAGACATTGTGGACTCATTTTACCCATTGATCTTAAAAAATGAAGGGATGTGATTAATTAAATTTTTTTTATTTATTTTTCCTAATTTTCGCTGATTTTAAGGGTAAGATTGTAATTTTGTAATTCAAATTAGTGGTCCCAGCGGGTTTTCTGGTATGTTTGACTTTTTGAAACCGTTTTTATGGGTGAGATTGAAACTGCCGGATTTAGTGGCCTAATTTATGGAAGCAGTCTTCTTTCCATTTTTTTTTTATTTTACAGTGTAGTTAGGGTTCTTTGACTGCTTAATTAGCTATTAAATAATGCATATTTAGTTGTTTTTATTGCATTGTTTTACGACCATGAAATATACTGCATATTTTGTTTTGGGATGTTACATAATAAACTGCATATTTAGTTATTCCACACTACATAGATAGTTTCTAGATAATGCATAGTTAATTGATTTTGCTGCATAGTTTATGACGTCTTGCATAGTTGGGCATAATGTATTGTATATTAATTTTTTTATGCTGCATAGATAGTTTTCAGGCAATGCATAGTTGATTTTTGTTGTATAATATCAAATATGTAATATCATATAGATATATGCATCGTTTTCATAAGCATTTATGGATCATTTCATAAGTATCTATACATCATTACATAAGGATATATGCATCGTCTTATTCGTAAAAATTACAGTTTTTTAAAAGTTGATGTTAATGGTTACTTTTGAGTTCCCCATCGATGTCTACACCATTGATGCTGTTAGATAGAGTTTTTTCTATAATTGATGATTCATCATCATGATTCGAACTCACATGTTAGTTGTTTTATCATTTGGAACATAAATCGCATCTTCTTCACTTTTTTTTTCACAATTCGAGTTCTTCAATAGTTTTTTCATTTCCGTTTAATAGAGGAATTGTGAGAGAGAGAGAGAGAGAGAGAGAGAGAGAGAGAGAGAGAGAGAGAGAGATTTGAGAGATGTAATCATGTAAGAGAGAGAAAGAGATTTGATTCTATTTTTGTAACTACCTTGTCATGTTATTTTACCTTATTGCCGTTATACTAATTAAATTATTGTTTTAATATAATTTTTATTCATTAAATCACATACATTGATTAACAGTGGAAATAATTGAGATTAGTCTTGTCTAATGGTCTCACTTGATACTCCCCATATAACATATATAATGTATGTCTAGCGATACTAATACGAATATAGAATCAATACGATACATAACAAAGTATTTTGGCAACTTTACCCACACCTCATATTTTCTTTTATCTTCAAAACGCCCATTCATTTTCGACAAACACGAAGTGAAACAGAGAGCGCAGAGTCATGGCTTCTTCTTCTTCCCTCACTCTCTCCCAGGCCATCCTATCTCGCTCCACCATCCCTCGCCATGGCTCCGCCCAGCAACTCCATCCGGCTTCCGCCTCCTCCACTCTTTCCATCCCCTCCTTCTCCGGCCTCAAATCCACCTCCTCTTCCGCTGCGGCTTCTGTGTCCCGCCGCCGCGCCGCTGCCATAACCCGTCTCCCAATACGCGCCTCTGCCGCTGTCGAGACCCTAGAGAAAACAACCGACACCCTCGTGGAGAAGTCCGTCAATACAATCCGGTTCTTGGCAATTGATGCCGTAGAGAAGGCTAATTCGGGGCACCCTGGTCTTCCTATGGGATGTGCTCCGATGGGTCACATATTGTACGATGAGGTGATGAAGTACAACCCTAAGAACCCCTATTGGTTTAATCGTGACCGCTTTGTGCTCTCCGCTGGACATGGATGTATGCTACAGTACGCACTTCTTCACCTAGCCGGATACGACGCCGTCAAGGTCGAATCATTGGTTTATTAATTATTTCTCAGATCATTTCTCACTAGTTTGATCAATACACATGACATGCTATCTGCCCGTTCCTGGAGCAGTTTATGTACTCTTTAATGGGAGATGGATCTAATTTCTAAATGGGGTTGATTGTGAATAAATGGTTTAGTGCTATCATTTTCAGTTATGGATCTGGGTTCTCGGATATTTTTGGATGTCTTAATTATATCAGAAAATGTTCTGTGAGGAAATTCTTAAATATTATTTTTGAGGTTAACTGGCATTCCTGTTGATTTAGTTTTCTGGATTGAGAAAAATATTTATTTTGATTATGTTTTGGGATTTACTCTTTCGTTGCTGATATTATCAGTGTTTTTAGTTATCCAATGCTTCAATTGCATTCTCTTTTATGTTCATCAATTCAGGTTTAGTTAGTCGATAAATGTTTTGTCTTCTTTTCTTTTGGCCGATGAAGCCAAACATTAACCTGAAATAATGTGCTGTACAAATGTCACACATTTCAGTAGCCTCATGAGCATTTCATGTACTTCTTAGCTGAACTCTGTGTACTTTACAGGAAGAGGACTTGAAGAGTTTCCGTCAATGGGGAAGCAAGACACCTGGTCATCCTGAGAACTTTGAGACCCCTGGTGTTGAAGTCACCACTGGTTAGAATTGAAATCCCGAAATATAGATGTTTTCATTTGATTGCACATTGAATCGATATCGTTGAATCTAACTTTGATTTCCAAATTTACTTTTGTGTAGGCCCACTTGGTCAAGGTATTGCCAATGCTGTTGGCTTGGCGCTTGCAGAGAAGCACTTAGCTGCCCGATACAACAAACCTGATGGCGAGATAGTTGACCACTACACGTAAACAACTTTTTCACTCATCTCTTGATTTGATTTATATTCGAGGGTTAAATCCATGATTGATATGTTTTGGCCAATGACCTTGGCTTGTAAACAGATATGTTATCCTTGGTGATGGGTGTCAAATGGAGGGTATCTCAAATGAAGCCTGCTCCCTTGCTGGACACTGGGGACTTGGAAAATTGATTGCATTTTATGATGACAATCACATCTCCATTGATGGTGACACAGAGATTGCCTTTACCGAGAACGTTGACACCCGCTTTGAGGCTCTTGGATGGCATGTAATTTGGGTGAAGAACGGTAACACTGGTTATGATGAAATTCGTGCTGCCATCAAGGAAGCGAAGGCTGTGAAAGACAAGCCCACTCTGATCAAGGTAAAAAAGAAAAATCGTCAATTTTGTATATAATATTAAACTTTTTTGTTCTTGGAATTCTTCACAATTCTTTGAAATGAAAATAGTTCTTTACGTGATTATTTTTTATTATTTTTGTGTGAGCAGGTTACTACCACAATTGGCTTTGGTTCTCCCAACAAGGCCAACTCATACAGTGTCCATGGAAGTGCATTGGGTGCCAAGGAAGTTGAAGCCACCAGACAGAACCTTGGATGGCCGTACGAGCCTTTCCACGTGCCTGAGGATGTGAAGAGGTAAGGATGGTTCACTTTGCTGAATCGAGGATTATTATGTTTGCTTTTTAGTAATTCGAAAATTCTTTGTGGCAGCCATTGGAGCCGTCATGTTGCTGAAGGGGCTGCTTTTGAAGCTGAATGGAATGCCAAGTTTGCTGAATATGAGAACAAGTATCCAGAGGAAGCAGCTGAGTTGAAATCTATCATCACTGGTGAACTCCCAGCTGGTTGGGAGAAGGCGCTTCCTGTGAGTGCTTCTTTGCCAGTTTTGTTATTATTAATCTTGTTATCTGAGTATTATATGTTTTCTATATCCATGGGTAAAAATCTGAATAGCTTGAGATAGCACTTTTTCAAATTTAGGATATGCTCGAGGATGGATGTAAACATATATATGTATAGGGGAAAAAAACTCTTGCTGGAACATGTGAATGTCATTTTTTTTCCTGGACAACCCATGGCTATAATTTAAGTATGAGTATAGTTTTTAATTTCTTTTACGAAACAGTATGCCAAACTCTGATTATATGCTTAAGATTTGCCATCCTCAAATTTATTACTTTCTTTAATCTCCTGCTTCAGACATACACTCCGGAGAGCCCAGCTGATGCCACGAGAAATCTATCTCAACAAAATCTCAATGCTCTTGCAAAAGTTCTCCCTGGTCTGCTAGGTGGCAGTGCTGATCTTGCCTCCTCCAACATGACCCTTCTGAAAATGTTCGGCGATTTCCAAAAAGCACACCAGAAGAGCGTAACGTGCGATTTGGTGTCCGTGAACACGGTATGGGCGCAATCTGTAACGGAATAGCCCTTCACAGCCCAGGCCTAATTCCCTATTGTGCAACCTTCTTTGTCTTCACCGACTACATGCGAGCGGCAATGAGAATCTCCGCCTTGTCTGAAGCCGGAGTTATCTACGTCATGACCCACGACTCTATCGGGCTTGGAGAAGATGGACCCACTCATCAGCCCATTGAGCATTTGGCAAGTTTCCGTGCAATGCCAAACATATTAATGCTCCGTCCGGCCGATGGCAACGAGACGGCAGGTTCGTACAAGGTGGCTGTGGTCAACAGAAAGAGACCGTCAGTCCTCGCCCTTTCTCGGCAAAAGCTTTCCCAACTGCCCGGAACCTCGATTGAGGGCGTAGAAAAGGGAGGATATACCATATCAGACAATTCCACTGGTAACAAGCCTGATGTTATTTTGATTGGAACTGGTTCGGAGTTGGAAATTGCAGCAAAGGCTGCTGATGAGCTCAGAAAGGAAGGCAAGGCGGTTAGAGTTGTCTCGTTTGTTTCTTGGGAGCTTTTTGATGAGCAATCTGATGAGTACAAGGAAAGTGTTCTACCGGCTGCTGTGACGGCTAGGGTTAGCATTGAGGCTGGGTCGACATTTGGCTGGGAGAAGATTGTTGGATCTAAAGGAAAAGCCATTGGGATTGATGGATTTGGGGCTAGTGCGCCTGCTGGAAAAATATACAAGGAATTTGGCATTACGGCCGAAGCTGTTATAGCGCTGCTAAAGCATTATGTTAAAACTTTGTTTGTTGAGCGTCTTCTTGGTTTGTGAAATCATACTGAAAGCACAGAACAGGGCTTGGATCGGGTCAGCTCAACCGAGAATTTCAAATAAAGTCGACAAAATTTTAATTTTCTTGTTTCCTTGCTTAAAGTTGAAACTGAGCAGCATCTTTTGTAGTTTAAATATGATCAGGAGAGATAATAGGCTTATGAATCCTCCTGGATTGTACAATCGAACATTGTCTCGATTTTGTAACTGAATGTGTTTTTGATTGATTATAAGTTTCTTGTTACAGTTTTTGACCAAGTTGATGGATCTATATGTTGAGGTTAAAACTTCCATATTTCACACTTGTACGAGAAACCTCACTTTTGAATGGGGCAGGAGTTTAGTGGCTAAAGAGAGGATTATAATCTTGTTTGAAATGGATTGGATTATGATTTCAAGCCAGTGGATTGAAAAAAGGTAGGGTAGACCTAATCTGTTCATGAAAATTGAGGCCCTTCCAAGCAATACAATGTAGGGCCATCAATCCAAATAGGTGTGGTTGTTATATGCGGTGGTTGTGGGTTTGATGATCTCTTAGCTTGGCTATCCACATTTTGGACCCTTTTTGCTTTAGATGTTGAAAGCTATAGATATCTTTTCTATTATTTGTATGGGCTATGGAGGGACCATATTAACATAGAATAATCCTAAAAGTTGCAGCATATTCTCTCTCTACACACACAGGAAAAACTCCAGATTTTTTAACACAGTTTTCAGAGTATTTGCAAGTCAAGTGTTTTGATTTTTTCTAGCATCTATCATCTAAGAATCCCAACAAACTTACTACATTAACAAAAACTTTATTCATACATAAGATTCAGGTTATGTACAATGCTCCAAACTAAGATTAATTTGGAGTATACATTCATAAAACAGGTGTAAGGGTATACTTAAACAAAAATATATGGGCAAATTTATTAAACTAAAGTACTTTTAAAATCTATTTAACTAATTAGTGTCAGAAAAAGAAATATTAATCATATGGGTGAGCACAGAGTGCATAACTCTGTTTTATCAATTTACATTTTTTCCTGAAATTTTAGAAAACAATTTATGAACTTTGTTTTCTATTTTTTAATTTTTTAATTATTTTTTTAGAAAATTTATTTATTTATTTTTTAAAAATAATTTTAATAAAAAATCTATTTAAAAAACTTGAACTTAATTGAATTTTATAATTTACAAATTTTAAAATACAAACACCATTTAGGGGTGGCAAATCGTGCGGGTTGTGTTGCTATCGGGTTGGCCCGATAAGAGCACGACCCGATAAGCACTAACCCGAACATGGCCCGATAAGTTTAACGGATTGGAAATGGTAACCCGAACACGACACGATAAAACCCAATAGCCCATGCACGTCTCATTAAGCCCGAAGAAAATTTATTTATATTAATTAATTAATTAATTATTATTTTGGATCATTTGAACAATTTAGAGATTTGGCTCGTTCAACCATTTACTAATATAATATAATATAATATTATTTTTTCTTCAAATGCTTATCACATATAAAGCCCTTAGGAAGTTAGAATTAAAAAAATATATAAAAAAAGATATTATTTAAGTTATGGGGTTTTACGGGCTTATCGGGTTGGCCCGATATGGACCCAATTTCTTATCGTTCTTATCGGGCCAGAACGGACCAAACTCGATAAATGGTGTATGTATTTTAGAATCAGAAAAAAAAAAAAAAAAATCAATTAAGTTCAATTTTTGTTAAATAGAAAATTATTTTTGTAAATTAATTTTAAAAATAATAAAATAAATATATTTTTTTAAAAAATAATTGAGAAAACTTAAATAAATTAGAAAATAGAGTTCATAATTCTGTTTTCTAAATTTTCAGGAAAACAAAAAAGAAAATGAGAAAATAGAGTTATGAACTATGTTTTCACCTACACGATTAATGTTTCATTTTGTCATTAATTACTTAAATATATTTTAAAAGTACATTAATTTAATAAAGTAGCCAAATATATGCAAGTTATATTTGAATCTCTAAAATTTAATCGTACTAAAAACATGAAATTTGATAAATTCCTTGCTCTAACAGTGAAAATAAACATCAGTATCAAGACTCAAGACTCAAGAGCCTAGAAATCGAATAATGTTCGAGTGGTTTCAAACTCTCAAACATAGATAAAAAATCTGGGTTCAATTCCCATAACCCATCTCCTCCAAAATATGCATTAAAAAATGAGGGAAAAAAAAGGCTCAAGAGGCCCAAATAAAGTACACAAATTGGAATTCATTATTGGAGATTGATGGATGGAACACAATATCCACTTTGATCCAAATTCTATTTATTTTCTTGAGTTAATTCCAAAAATACCCAACATTTTGGGAGAAAAAAGACACTACATATGCTCCCGACTTTTTTTTGGTTATTTTTACGTTCTGACACCTTTTTTTGGGACATTTTCATGCTTTTTTCGGTTTTTATTCCTAGATTATTTTCTCTGTTATTTCTATTGTTTTGTACTTATTTCTATGTTGTTTATTTTATTTCTTGGTTGTTTCTATGTTATTTCTGTGTTGTTTCGATGTACTTTTTACCTATTTTTACGCTCTTTTTAGTTCATATGTTGTTTTATATATTGTTTATGGGTTTTTAATGTTGTTATTATGTTTCTTTATTCTTTCAATGTTGTATTCGATGTTTTAATGCAATTTTGTTTACCTATTATGCTCTTTTTGGTCATGTGTTATTTTTATATAGTTTTGTGGTTGTTTCTATATAGTTTTTAATGTTGTTCTGTAGTATCTCGGTTGTTTCTATGTGGTTTCAACGTTTTCAATGCATTGGAGCAAAAATTGATAAATTGTGTTTTTCTGTTCATGTATTAATTTTTATTATATTACTTAATTGTGTTTTCATGTGTGTATTTCTTGATTGTTTATAAATTTTAGAATAAATAATTGATTATGTATTCAATGTTGTCCTAGATGGCGAACAACAGTTACCAATGGCCATCCGAGAAGTCTATTGTCCGACGTGTAGCAGAAATTCAGGATGAGAAAGTCGCCATGCTCACAGAATAACTATTCGTGCTGAATATGAAACTGGATGTGATGCAGCAAGTGACTCCAAGAGATCCTGTTGTTGTTGAAGAAGAAGCAAAATTTGTGGGCCAACAAAGGCACTTCAACAACAACTATAGAAGTAATCAGACACCCAATTACTATCATCTGGGGTTGCGAAACCATGAAAATTTCTCTTATGTTAACAATAAAAATATTTTGCAGCCACCTCCGGGATATAATGTGGGTAATCAAGTCAGAGTGGAGTCAAGTGAAAAGAAAGTATATGTTGAAGAGATGATATCCTCGTTTATCAGAGAGACAAGGGCAAGACTGAATAATGATGAAGCGAAGATAGACAGGATAGAAGAGTAGGTCACTCAGTTGAACACGAATGTGAACGCAAGACTTAAATCTCTAGAAACACAAGTAGTCCAACTCGCATTACAGTAGGAGGCTAACATCAAAAGGTAAATTCCCAGGCGATACTTAATCCGAGAAAACAGTGCAACACCATTCTTCTGATGGATGGTACAGAATATAAGGGCTCAAGGATTTCAACCGACACGGTTCAATAACAGTGATGTTAGAAATATGAAGTCTAGCTGAAGACGTAAAACTTAGCGTTTTGTGGGAGGCAACCTAAGAAACATCATGACAAACTCCCGGTAAAAAAAAAAGCAGCGTTTTTGTGGGAGGCAACCTAAGAAACATCATGACAAACTCTGGGGTAAAAAAAACAGATGCACACGAGCATGTGGACGCACATGACCTGACCGTGCGATCTGCTCCTCCAGTTTCTAATTTGACAGACGAGCCCTCGGCTTCACCGGAACGATCCAGGTAAGTACTCTTTACGCATTCCTCTTTCTTTTTTTAATTTTCTCATATGTTCGGGATGAAGCATATTTTAAGTTTGGGGGGATTGTCAAGAATGCGTAATTTAGTACTTTTATATTTTGCATTGCATTTAGGATTGCATGTAGAGCACAAAGATTTGCATAATTTTTTTTTTTAATTTTTCATTTTTCATTTTTTTAACACGTTTATCGCTTTAACACGTTTAATTATTTTTGTATGTGTTTTAATCAAGATTTTCGAATATGCCCAAAAGCTTCCGTATGATTTTACTACGAGCATTTAATTTAATGAGATAACATACTTTTGGGAATAATGTAATGAATTATTGAGAAGATATCATTTATTTGCTTGGCGTTAGTTGAGAAAACTGGGTATTTGAGCATGTTGCGAAAAATAAGCCTGTGAGTTTTTGTGCCTTAAACTGCTTTATCTTATGCATCGTATTTTTCCTGAGTGTGTCATTCATGATTGATAGAACTCTAGAATTTTTCCTGTATCTTCATTAATGCCATGTGTGTGTGCAATTTTTGAAAATAATTTAAGGCCATCTTTGTTTAGCCTACTTAGCCTAAAAGGCCTACCTATGAACTCATGATTCTCTAGTTAGCCAATTTTGAGCCAAAACTTTTTATTGTTAGCCACATTGATCTTTAAAAATTGAAAACATGATTTTGTCCCTGAAATTTCTTGGGCTTATAGAAAATGAACAAGTTTGGGGGAAATGTGGTGAAAATTTATGAAAAAAAGAGAGGAAGTTGGCAAAAGAATGAGGGATGAGCAGTGTCTGGGTGAATGAAGAATGTATGAAGCTCGAAAAAGAAAGAAAATCTCTGGGAAAAAAATAGAGAAAATCGAGCAAAAGAAAGAAAAACAATTCTGAAAATTGTGAAAAAAATTAGAGCTTAAGGCTAAAGAAAAAAAGAGAGGCAAAAAGGCCTAAGAATGAAAAAGGAGAAATAAGGGTGGAGTTGAGTATGAAAAATATCTTGAGAGAATATGATTTATGATAAAATTGGGTTAGTGAATTGCAAGTCTGTGCGCTTAAATTCTATTAGCTCAAGCCAAGTCACTTAATCCAAATTTTCCCTACCCTCACCAAATAGCCTACATTACAACCAAATGAAAGTCCTTTTTGATTCTTAGATTGTGCACACAAAAGTGGTAGAGATGTTAGATGATTTGCAAGCCTATGGTAGTTCTACATTCACTGAATTGATTTTGAGCGTAAACACTTAGCATACACTTTAAGAGTTGAGTGATACACTATTTAGTTGTGAGTCGCGATGTCAAGTATCCAAGAGAGTATTAATTATGCCGAACTTATGAATAATGACTTCTTGATAATGAATTGCATGGTTTACTTGAATATGAAGTCAAATGAGATTGAATGTTTATAGTGTTCTTGTGTGTTCTTTGTACCCCGTGATATTATTTTTCTTAATTTGCTCAAGGACGAGCAATTATTTAAGTTTGGGGGATTTTGATACGTGTAAAATATACGTGCATTTAAGGGCTTATTTTGATATATAATTGATGCATTTGCATGTATATTTAGTGTGTTTTACTTGGTTTCCTTTGTTGGGCGTAATAATGTATACATTTGTGAATTTTGCAGAAAATGGAGCTAAATTGGACAAAAAGTGTTATCGTATTTCAAATAATATGTCAAAAGATAAGGTACGAGCAAAAATATGAAGGAAATAAGAATGGATGGTCGAACAAAAGGGAATTTCCTTTAATAACGTCAAAATGCGCTAACAGTTTATAGCACTGGCAGGGGTTTAGTATTTTGGCCATACCATTATCTACAAAATTGATATTGAGGTGATTCAAGTGGCTATGGAAAGCTAAGAGAAAGGACTACAATTTTGTGAATACCCCAGGAGCAAATTTCACGACGACCTGACCGTGTGGGTTGACACGCGCGTGCGACGTTTCTGGGGTTGAAGTGATCTCCTAATCCTACCAGAATTCTACAAGTGATCTCTTCAAGCACCTTTATAAAGGGACCAAGGCTTGCACGAAAATTCATTCATCCATACCACATACAACACATCAAATTATGCAGGAACACAAGATCCAAGGTCTTCTGAGAGAGGAGGGCTAGGTCGCAACGAACATCACAATGTCTTTCGCATCTACTGGAGCACAAGAGCTTTGAAGGCTTAGAAGGGGAATCCATCCTGACAAGAATGGGTTTTCTTTCTATGTCTAGATCTCTTGTCTATGCTTAAACGATGTCATAATATTAATTTCGAATTTGTCTATGAATTAGTTATCAATGTTTGGCTAATCTTTCGGATCTTAGGGCATAATAAAAACTGTAGATTCATGTTAAATCTTGAGTAATTGCTTTCATAGTTAATTCATGTGTTCTATTTATGAATTCGAGTGCTTATTTATAATTGTCGATTATTTGGCCAATAATTTGCATGTCATACTTGTTAGTCCATAATCTGGGAGGTGGGTTCTAACGAGACGAAAATTAAATCCAGACATAAACAGGGTAATGTATCGAGAGACCACTTCTGTTTGTGGGGAGTATTTCAATTCAAAGATCTTTTGGGAGTTAATAATAGTTGTGATGGATCGAGAGACCTCAGTTATTATTAATCTACTGTTTATACGCCACCCGGGAGGGGGAATAAACTATTTTAGGAATTGAACCCGTAGAAATGTATGAATTGGTTATTGAAACTTTAATTGGATTTAATATTGAAGAAACATGTTGAGACTATGTGCCTAAGGTTGCTTCCGTGGTTGTTGAAAATACTTGTGGGGTTCGCAAATTTATTTATTTTTCTTTTATTTTTCGATTTTTAATAAAACTTGATATTCGGTCGCTTCAATAAAATTGGAATGCGATGTTATTATAGCCTAAGTGTTTCATAGTCAATCCCTGAGGAATACGACGTTGCTTGTCATTATTCTATAAACTACACTATACACTTGCAGTATAGAGATCCAAATATTTGGCGAACATGCATAACTAATTGTACATCATTCAATCCCAACAATTTTTATGTGGTTTAATTTTACGATTGTTCCCGCGTTTCATTCAATTGTGGTTTAGTCACAATAATGTACAATTAGTTATACAATGATGCACTATTAGATATAAAATAGTGCACAATCAGTTTTTAGATAGTGCACAGTTCAACTATTAAAATGGTACATAATATCAGTTATGGAAACATGATCTTTATGACATCCATGATTGTAGGGCGTCATTATGGGAAGGTGGTTACACCATTTTGTCTTTATAGGGTTTCAGATGATGTACAATTAGTTATACAATGATGCACTGTTAGATATAAAATGGTGCACAGTTAAGTTATTAAATGGGAAGATGGTTACACCATTTTGTATTTATAGTTCCTTTAGATGATGTACAATTAGTTATACAATGACACATCGTTAGATATAAAATGGTGCACAATCGTTATTAAATGGTGCTATTCAACTATTAAAATGGTGCATAATTGAGTTATTGAAACGTGATCTTTATCACATCCATGATTGTAGGGAGTCATTATGGGAAGGTGGTTAGACCATTTTGTCTTTATATGGTTTTTAGATGATGTAGAATTAGTTATACAATGATGCATTGTTAGATATAAAATGGTTCGCAGTTAAGTTATTAAATGGGAAGATGGTTACACCATTTTGTCTTTATAGTTCCTTTAGGTGATGTACAATTATTTATACAATGATGCACTGTTAGAATATATAATGGTGTACAATCAGTTATTAAATGGTGTACAGTTCAGCTATTAAAATGGTGCACAATTTCAGTTATGAAAACGTGATATTAATCAATTCCTTAATTGTAGGGGCGTGATTTATGGCATTTTGCTAGTTATTATTATGCCCTTTCCACCTATTAATTAATTGATAAATAAGTTATTTTTAATAGCAATCTGGACCATTGAATAAAAAGTATGGATGGATGGGATCAATCCACACTGTCACACGGTAAGAGACTACCACATAAGATTTCATCCCTATATATATGTGTGTGTGTATATATTATATACTATCTTAAAAGTGTGAATATTTCTTGTAATTTTTGATTTAACAAAAGTATCCATTTGACATGGTAAAATTTTGGGGCAACTAAGTAATTGGATATTTATTTGGCTTCTATTTATTCAATTACAAGAGTTAAAGTGACATTTGTTATTCTACACATTTTTTAAATAAGTTGGGAGTACTGATTGGAGAGGAGGGAATAAATTTCGAAGAAACTGAAAGATACCGGATTCGAACCCTGGTCAACACCCTTACAAAGGGTTAGCGAATACCACTTGAGTTACAAGCTAGTAGTATTTGTTATTCCACACATAAAAATATTATTCTTTCATCTATAACTCTTAAACTATTTTGAATATTAAAATAATATTAGTTTCATATTAAATATTCATCGATCAATTTGGAGAAGATTGATTCTGAGCTTCAATATCTCTCATGTTGGACTTCGTTTGATATTATCATCTAAAGATATAAAGCCAATTAAATATTTGCTTTAGCACAAGTTATTTGCAGATAATTCCATTGTGATTATTTGTAATAGATCATGATCGGGTTTTGAGTAAATCCGGACGAAGCCGATGTCGTCAAGCTCTCACGTAAACTTGAGCGGTTGGACCGGATTCCTAAACTAATACTATCCAGGTGGGAGTTACCTCTTAATTTTAGTGTAATTGAGTAAATAAAATGAAATTCATGATTTAATTATGTATTCAGTTTATATGCATTGTTGTCGTGATGCACGGAGAAAAAGGGAAACATTGAAAATCATGCAAGAGCAAGTGCGAGTTTTCTTGGAAGCCAAGGTCCATTTTATTTCAAGCTTTTACTCAATTGCAGCCTTGGATGGACAAACAGCAGAGCACCTTCAACAGGTAATCTGTAAATACTCGAGTGATAATATCCTTACAATAATGTGAGTTCTGCTTATTCTGGCAGCTTCATTTGCATTTCATTTCCTAGGTGAAATTTTAAGAGAAAGTAAAGTGGATCATGAAACATGTTTGAAACTCTCTGGTATTTCCATTTTCCAGAAAACACGCAATAATTTTTTAAATCACGATCCGCAAATCAATAATTTTAGTTTCAGAGTATATTTTTGGTTGCTACAAACACTGGTATTTAATGACACTCAAATGAATAAATTCGGTAATAAAGGAAAAGAGACAATACATATATTCTGTTTCGTTTCAGAGAAATAGGATCTGAGGCAATTAAAAATTATCCAAATCACTACATTTTATTTATCCATCTTTCTAAGAATCTTATCCGGTATCATCTTGGTATTCTCTTACTAGAAAATGACAAGTGCATGGAAAATGTTATTTTTCTATTGGATCTTCCAATAATTATGCATGTGCATGGGGCATAATAGATCGAGGATGGGTGATAGCAAATAAATCAATCACAGAAACTGATATTAAATTGCAGAAATTAAGATAACAATACGTTCTTCGAGTGAACGTTAACTTCTAAAAATAAAACAAACTTTCACCAAACTTTTCATATATTCCTGCAGAATGAAAAAGATGCCCTTTATATAACACAACACACACATTCAGTGGTAACCACTCTGCACATGTAACTAACTCTGCTACACGTCATTATCACTTCATCACAAAATCCTTCACCCAGCTAGGTTGTTTCCTTATGCGTTTGGGCTTTTTCTCAACTGGGCCATCTTGGGTTTGAGTCTGGTTCTCTATTAGGTTTGGGCTCGCATCATCATTTGGTCTCGTATCAATGGGAGAAAGCAGCCTCCATATTTTCCGGTGCTTCCATAGATCTGAAGACTTGCAATGCTGCTTTGCTGGACAATATGTTATGATTAAGACAATTATGAGGAAAATGATGTATTGCAACTTGATGTTCTTCCTTTATGTGTGTGTGTGTGTGAAGATTGAACTTGTCCTGCAACTTTGTGTGTGTCAATGTTGTTGATTTGTCTGGTTGCCTGAGTGGGGATATGTAGGTTTGTCTAGAAGTTGCGAGTCTTCAATGGTAACTCAAATTTAATGATAGTTCTTTGTTGAGTTTTATTGACTTGGTACATTAATTTTACTGTCATTTTTAAGAGTAGTAGCAATTAGTCACTTCTACAGTATTTTATTGCAAAATCAGTTGTGTTATCTTTCTCTTGCATGATCTCCATCTAACGTCATTTTGTTTCAACTCCAGTCATTCTCTTTGGCGGGATTTGGTGGTTGGAAGCTGTATGGAATTGTAAAGCCAGATACAGATACCAATCTCTAGGTTTGTTTAAACAGAAACAAACCTATCATCATCCTAGCTTTCTGCGCACTTGCTTGTCCTTCTTTTATGCATGAGGACTGAAAATAGGAGGGTGATAGAGGAGGTTTGGAAAAATCCCCTTCGGCCTTCACCATTCTCACTAGCTAGCTCGACAAATTTCAATTAATTCGTTGCTATGGTTTGAAAGAGTTTGGCATGTGATCATACCATTGCAGTATGTTTATTCAGCTTACAAAAGTTCGTTTCTTGAATAAGGTTGCATTATGAGGGAAGGAATTCTAGGTGTTCACAATGGATACTTCAGGACCGTCCACTTTACTCAGCCGGCTGAGAGGGAATTTTTACTGACATTGATTTCATTTTTCTTCACCTGGATTTATGTTCTTCCACATAAATTGTTAGTTTATACCAGTCCATTTTTCTTCATACTAAGATGCTAATAATAGTATATTTTCCATGAAAAAAGGAAAGCAAAAAAAAAAACTTGAAGCATTACTATATAACCGGTTGGGACTGTGCTTGAGCTCTTGGGTGTAAGGTCATATGCTTAAACTGTTGCACATTCATTGAACAAAAGGGTGATACACTGATACTGTGATCGCCATGGTGCCGTTATTTATTCAGAAGGAAAATCGATTAAACTGACTTCCCAATCAGAACTTTTGCCGAGGTATCACTTTACTCAGCTCACATGTCTATCTATGTTTGGCTTACGAGAATTACTATACAATATCATTAATCAGTCTTAACCAAATACTCCCCCGTCCCAAATATATAGTCCACTTCTATATTTAATACTATATTTTCCGTTCTTTTACTATTATAACCATATTTAAATGCATTTTATAATCTACATTATTCATTAAATAAGGGTAAATCAAATAAATATTTAGCATATTTGTAGTTTCCAATACTTTTCTTAATCTTTTGAAAAGTCAAATCGACTATATATTTGGGACGTAGGTGTAGTAATAATTTACTTGTAACATGAGTACATGACCAACTGTTAAAAGCTAAAATATAAACCAAGAAGCTCAAAAACATGATTGACACTATGAACAATGAATGGTGAGAATCCAAACATCACCACTTTAAGTCATTTAGCCAATTGACAAGGAAAACTCGGTAGCATGTATACGATCGATGAAGAAGGCGAGAGATAGAGAAATGGTTGGTGCATACCGATGATCCAATTCAAGCACTTAGGAGCTAAAAAGTTAAATGGCGAAATAGAAGAAGAGGCCACAGGTATACAAACAACATTCATCCGCTTAGAAAGAAAGCGTCATGCACATCCTGATATAAAAGCTTCTAAACTTTAAAAAAACTCACAAAATCTAAATACCTAAGGTTTCTTGACTAATGAAGATGTGTATTTAGAAAAACTACACATACAAAGGTGATAAAATGAGCACCCCCAAGCAACACGGATCAAACAAATCACGATCACTACCGTAAACTCTTTCCAACCGATTTTCGCTACATTATCGAGTATCGTAACCCCGATGAATGATCAAACTACTCTCTTGTCAAGAAAATTGAATGTGGCTGCTCGTAAGGAGGGGTCAAGGTTGAATCCAAAGATCAAATGACCGAGAACCATCTCTGGTTTAGTGAATTCGCGTCCGTTTCTTCCATATTTTTTTTCGGGTCTCATTTGAGTTCTCGATGGGTGAAGAAACATGATGACACTTTCGAGAATCGGGCGTTGATGGCTCATGTTGAGAGGAAAAGGATTCACCAATAGAAAGACTCTTGGTGGGGCCCGCTTCTTTCTCGGGCTTGTCGAGAAAAGGTGGCTCAAATGTTGCAAAGCAGGGTTCCGGGTCCGTTTTATTATCCGATTCAAAGTGGAATTGTCATCCTGTTCCAGTGCAGCGCTTTCCGAAAGAACTCCACCGAGGCATTGTTGTTCTTTGATTATCTTTTTTAAATACTTCCTTGAGCTTCTATTCGCAATTGAGCCTGTCTTTGCACATGTAAGATTCATTAATAGTTTCATATCATGATATATACTTTGACAACAAAAGACACTAGCATCTTTTAAGAAATTCATTAATTCTCCAGCCCTCTAAATCGGTAAAATATAACACCACGCATCTTAAATTTACTAGTGAAGAACACTTGTGGTCCCCTACGTTTCTACATCTCTTTAGGATGGATTTCCTACAGTTCACTGAAGTACCTCATGCAACTCCAGGATTAATTGAATTGAAATTCTCCTGTTGATACAATTTAGAGGGAAGTATCTTACGAGGGTTACGAATGTAATATGCGGAAAAATATACCATGTAGTTCAACATCATAACGTGCCAAAATACAATATCAATGGGGTTGCAAAGATTTTAAAAAAAATAAAAAAAAGGATATATCTCCAATTGTTCGTGCAGTATCTACAGCTTGAGTGCCTTGGTTATTTGCATTCCACTATAAGCATAAAGAACTTTCTTGTATTAACAGCCATGTTATATTCAAATTATTACATTGGGTCGGAGTATTAGGGTGATTGAATAACAATGAAAGAGACTACAATAGAGAACGAACTACACACGCGCAAAGCAGAAAGGAAATGAGGATCCCATAAATAGTTGCCAAATGACTATGTTGGAGAAATATATAACCTTTGAGCTGAATCTGGAATATGGAAGATACTTGGCGAGCCAGTATTTCTGTTGGCAATGATAAAATTTGAGCAAACCTTTGAGCTGACAAGACAATCAAATAAAGATAACGACATTCTGAAAGGGATTCCGTGATGTGCATACCTATAAGTGGCTTTTTATGTGGTAAATTGTTAGGCCTTGAACTCCCATAACTCTAAGAACACCTTTAGGAGTAGCTCCTGAAATACGGTAGTAACATGTCAGAAAATTTTCTTGAGTAATCTAACTCTGTGAAAGAAGACTGCCATAAGATTTTCCCACTGAAATCTTGGAAATCCATTCCTTAAAATATAATTGAACACCTTTAACAATCTGACAATTTTTTAACACTGCAAAGCAGATAATAAATGGTTAATCTTTTCCCCCAGCATGAGGCAACCCTAGCAGAAGTAATAAAACTAATATCCCAGTTTATTTACTATATCAAACTTATGTTCTCTAAATAAAAGTGAAAATAACTCATTATCTGGCCCACAAGTTGTGCTACAGTGTCAACAAATCGCTCATGAAGCTCATGTTCCAACGAAGCCTCTGCCGAGATGACAAATTGGAATTTTTGTTCGCATTGTTACCTCCACTACTAGGATCCATTGTGTTGGCATCGCAATCTAATGGCCGATTTCGAACAATCGATTCCTCGTGAACCAAGCTTGGGCTAGGAACAACATTGGGTTGATACATACTTCATTTATCTATGCCAAGAACAGAATCACTAATGTCAAAACCATAGGAGCCAATATATCTAAAATCCAAAGATAAATATTGACGAGCCACACTACCGGAGGGAGAAAAAAAATATCAATAGCTCAAAGCAAACAAGAAGAATAGTTTGGTGATCACAATTCTTAGCATACAGTGCTAAACCATTTACTTCTATGAGTTTGTTATAAGAAAACTACGTAAATTAACTTGATGAAGTTTCAACGGCTAAATTTGATTATAACCTGAAAAACATTTATATAAGTGTTAGGAATTTTATTGTTTAGATTTTGATGAATGCCATGTAAAACTTAGAATAGAAAGTTGGCACCCCAATTCTTGTTGTAAAATGCATTGCAATGAATAGAGCCGCCAAGCCGAGTTAAGTCGCTACGCCCTAACATGCAAGAAGACAATCAAGACTTGAAGGAAGACTCCTGCGAGACATTTGAGTATGGCAAAGAAGAGTAGACAGAACTCTATCGAGAAGCGAACGAGATATACTGAGTGGAGCATCGGTCAAGTCAACTCAATAGAAGCCAAGTCTCAAGTTGAAGTGACAAGAGTCATCCATGATTGGAAGTCGACTCTAAGTCACCTGGGGGAAAGCAAGGAAATGCGGTCAAGTCGAGATAATCGAAAAAGAACCGTTGCACGTAAATCAAGAGATTTACTTAAACAAGTAATATCTCCATACCACCTTTCTGAGTGCTCACCCGAAGCGTGCAAAAGGAATGAACCAATGGGAAGCACTACACCGTGTCGAACTCAAAAGGTGAAAGAACAATTCATACGAGGAAATGACAATTCCAAGAACGCAACAAGACAAGACAAGCCAACGATCGCAAAGTGACTTTAAAAAATAAGCCTATCTCTTCAACGGGCAAATTTTGAAAGTTCACTATAAAAGGCCGAGGAGTTTGTTTGAAAAAAAGGATGACACACATGTGAGATATACAAGCATATTAGAAAAATCGAAATATTCTCAATCCTCAAGCCTACATTACGAAGTACATCAATCCAACACTCACCGTGAAGGAAAGAGAACTTCAATCGGTTGAAGAGGAAACTTTTGAAGAAAAGGGGTCTACATTCCGGGAAGGATTGTAGAAAGGTTCAAGGTTGAACCAAGTCTTAAGCTTTTGGAGGGCTTCGTGATCAAATCCAAAGAGCTTGAGCAAGTGAGTCAACAAGTAACAAGCGCAGCCGCCCCGTGAAGAAGCCGAGTCGTCACGAGAAGCCACCGAGTGATCAAGGCGTCTCGTGATCGAGTCCCAAGGATCAAGTCGGGCCGTTGTGATCAAGACTTGTATCACGGACTATTACCACTTTGTAAACCGATCATTACTTAGTGGATTCCTCCAGGAGTTGGAGAAGAGAGGAGTATAAGAATTACCCCATCTTCGAACCTCTATAAAAACTTCATTGTGTCATTTACTTTTCAAAGACTTTAATTCTTGCATTCTTAATCGCTTATATCTCACGATAAATTTGCTATCCACTTGATAATTCATAAGTACTAAATCAAGCTCTAAAATCTTGCTTAATCAAACTTAAGGGTGTTAAGTCTTCCGCTGAAAAACAAAACCACGTTGAGTCAAATTATAGCCAACAATTGAGTTACTCCATCACAAATTTCACCGAAATCATTTGAGAGATTAACTCTACTTGAGTGACTAATTCGATTGTCTATCAAGGACACAACTGTGTAGAATCAACTCGTATATTTAAAAGGACTAAATCGAAAATTTGGTAAGGTTTATTCAACCCCCTTCTAAACCTTACACTTACACCCCTTGGGACCTACAAGTGGTATCGTGAGCGGTTGGTTCATTGAACCCTCCGACCGGTTCGAACTAGATCTCCAAACTTTTCAAAGTCCGCTTTAGTACTTAAATTTTCAAAACTCTTTTTATCATTAAAAGTTATTATCATGGAAGCAAATTTGACACGCATCCCTATGTTCACTATTGAAGAATTTGATGATTGGAAAATTCGTGATCATGTGCTCATCTATCAAAGATTACATGATGAGATGTGGATAGTGATAGAAGATGGGCCTCTCGCAAATATTAAAGGTGAACACAATTGCATTTAAGAGTTGCGGTGAAGGAGGAGAAGAAGATCTTTGCTCCCTGCACTACCATGGTTGAAAACCAAGAACCGAGTGGACAAATGATGACAGAAAAAAGATACAACCTGGACAATGTAACCAAGGACATCCTTTACAAAACCTTAGACAAAGCCATGTTCAATAAAGTCAAATCATGCAAAACGGCTAAGGAAATGGGGACAAGTCGACATTGATTTGTGAAGGCTCGTGAGCAAATCAAAGAAAACAAATTGTCAGTGGTCGTATTGTAAATTTGAGAACTTCAAAATGATCTCGTGGAGAAAACCTGGATCAACCGGATGCTCGGTTCACGTAAATCACAAATGAGTCAGTTCGCACTTGGAAAGAAATATACATGAATGAAATGTGTATGAAGATCCTAAAAAGTCTTCCTTTGAATGGGAAATGAAGGTCATGGCACCGAGACATTCCATGGACCTATCAAAGACATCCAACCATGAACTATTCTCGACCTCAAAGCCTACGAGTTTGAGCCGAGAAGAAAAGACCAGGAAGAGACAATTTGACTCCAAAACAATTGCTTCTAATTGTTAAAGATGGGAAGAGAGTCGAGGTCAAAGAAGTCATTGACCCAAAAGAAATAACCCCGATGGTTAAAAGGTTCAACAAGTTCTTCAATAAGAACTACAAGAGAGGAAAGGGTGAATCTTCCACAGACACTCGGCTCCTCCAAATCAAGGGAAGACAGCCAACCAAGAGAACAGATCATCAAAAAGTTGAGTATCAAAGGGTCGACAACTCAAGAATGGAAAGAGTCGATCAAAAATCTGAATATCTATGTTTGAATAGACAACTAGGTCACTATGCCATTGATCGCTCATATCCTCGTAGTCAACAAGTACAGGATGATGAAGAAAGGAATGTCTTCGTGAGAAAGAAGACAAGAAAAGAAAAAGGCAATGATGGTCGCAGAGATCGGGGCCAAAACAACCAAGTCAAGAGAGACACGGTGATTCGAGAGAGTAGTGAAGCCGACTACTCAAGTGACTCAAGAAGAAGCCCCGATCCGCTTGATGGCCAAAGAACAAGATCAACCCGACCAAGAAGATGAGGTACAATCTAACTCATCAAACTCGCATACACCGATGATAGTGACGATCGTGACACACACACTTCATCACCCACTCGATCTTTATGATTCATTAGGCAAAATGATGAAAGATTTTGAACACATTAAATCCTCACACACACTATTGAATGAGGAAAAAAATTTACTACTCAAAAGTCAAAAACTCAAAGCCGACTAAGGAGCCGAGTACTCTAAGTCAAATAGCTAATGAGAATGAAAGTTTAAAGGTGAAAATGCTAAATTAATAGCAGTAAATTGCCGCTATAGAAAAGAGGGGGAATGACCTCAAGAATGTTATTGCCTCATTCACTAAGGCATCTAAATTATTGGATGATCTTATTATGAGTCAAAGAGAATGTGGAGACAAGACAGACTTAGATTTAATTCCTCTCGTGCTATGTCAAACCTCAAGAGTAATTTTGGAAAAAGGATCTTCAAGTCATGAAGAGTCCGAAAAATCCAAAACTCTAAATGTTGCACACACATTCACTCCAAAGCACAATAATAAGCAAACCGGCCTTGGTTATAAAGGAAAAGGAAAAAAATGTTGAGTGTGTGCTTTGAAAGGACAACCGAGAAGAGATTCAATGAGTCCTCAAAGAAACTCCAAAAGAAAAATACTCAGTAAAGAAGAAGCAGAGCTACCAAAACCCCGTAAAAATCCATAAAAGAAATACATATAATGGGAATGGTAGAAAGTATCCAAGCCAAGCCGATTGGAATAATGTGAACTATCAACATAGACTTATGGAATATAAGCCCAAATGGCAAAGGCCAGAACTCAAAGAAAGGCCATTCCAAAAACATAAGAGCTTTCATCAAGACACATATGCACCTAGGCACTACACTCAAAGACACCACAATTACCCAAGGAAGGCAATTGCTAAAACATATATGCAGCATACAGACAAAAGAGACAGCTTGTATGAACCTAGAATCCCCAAGCAATTTGCCAGGATTAATTATGATTATGGCATCGATAGATGGCAACCTCTTAGAGTCAAATAATTTGGCTATAGGTTGGTTGGATCATCTTACAATTCTAACCCCTCAGGACCCGCACAAGTATGGGTACCTAAAACTTAATTTCCTTGATTGCGTTCAAGTTCGAAGGACTGTGAGTGCCAAGGAACCTGGTACATGGATAGTGGTCATTCCGGACATATGACAGAAATAAGAGAAATCTGTCAAAATTCAAGGAAGTTAAAGGAGCAAAAGTCATATTTGGAGGAAATGAAGCCCCTGGCGAAATAAGAGGCATTGGATCCATCAAGAGGAATGGATTAGAGATCACAGATGTTGCATATGTTGAAGGACTCAACTTCAACTTATCGAGCATCACCAACTTTGTGACAAGGGCTACAATGTTGGATTCAACATGGGCATATGCCAAATCAAAGATATTGAATCAAATGAAGTTGTCCGCAAGGATGTAGACAGAAAAATATGTATGTAGTGGATTGGTCAATCGCAACACCCAAAGACTGCCTACTAGCAAAGAGCCTGGTGAATCCAAGCCGTGGCACAAAAGCCGAGTCACCCGAATTTCAAAACGATCAACAAACTTGCAAGAAGTCATCTTGTGGAAGGACTTCCGGACTCAAGATACAAGAAGGAGAGTATATGTGACGATGTCGAAGGGAAAACAAATCAAGTCGTCATTCAAAGAAAAGACATGCCCATCCTCAACAAGAATATTGCATCCGCTTCATATGGATCTATTTGCCCAAAGTGGAACCGGCCAAAGATAAGTGGAAAGAAATACACCTTGGTGGTAGTAGATGACTACTCAAGATATACATGGACAATATTCATGTGTAAGAAGAAAGAAACTCTACAAAAACTACCACGGTGATGAAGAGGATTCAAAATGAGAAGAGTCAAACCATTATCAAAATAAGATCGACAGAGGAACGAATTTGTCAATGGAATAATAACTCAAGATTGTATTGAGAATGGTATTGGTCATGAACTATCGAGCAAGGACTCCATGCAGAATGGAGTTGCGAGAAAGAAGAAATAGAACCCTCAAAGAAGAAAGAAGGACCATGTTAGTCAAGCAGAGTTACCAAAAAGATTTTGGGTCAAGCAATCAACACAGCCTTGCTACACTCAAAACAGATGTATGATAAATAGAGACGGTGACAAAGACCCCTATGAGATCCGGATCGAAGAAAACCAAATGTTGCATATTTTAATATTTGGATGCAAATGCTTCATCCACAACAATGGCAAAGACAATCTAAAGGCTTTTGATGCTAAAGTCGATGAAGGTATCTTCTTAGATACTCGGTGAAAGCAAAGCCTACGAATACTCAACAAAAGGACCATGGTTGCGAAGAATCCATTCATGTGGTATTTGATGAGCCAAATGTAAATGGAGAAGACATTGAAGAGTCACCGATAAGTCAATCATCCAACTATACGTAAGAGTCCCTATGTCAAGCAAGGCCGGAATTATCAATTCGAAGAAGATGAGATAGTCGAATCTCAAAAACAAATTGGAAAATTTACAACTAAGTGATTACGAGAGAGTCGACCACAAAGAACACAAACCGCAAGTCGATCAATCAGCCTAACTTACTCCAACCTCGATGTAAGATGGCCGAGAGACCATCCACCGTAACTTGTCATTGGAGATATAAGAGAAGGTGTCAAGACAAGATCCAGAACTCAACAAGAAGCCATGTTCACATGCTTCATCTCGCAAATAGAGCCCAAAGATGTGTCACAAGCATTGGACGACACACATTGGATTCGGCTATGCAAGAAGAGTCAATCGTTTGAGAGAAATAAAGTATGGGAATTAGTGCAAAGACCCATACATCAAAATGTTATTGGAACCAAATGGGTGTTCGTAAATAAGATGAACGAGGAAGGTTCGTGGTAAGAAACAAAGCAAGGCTAGTAGCCAAAGGATATTGCCAAGAAGAAGGGATAGATTTTGATGAAACATTTGCCCTCGTAGCAAGATTGGAAGCTATAAGGATGTTTCTTGCCTATGCAAACTCACAAGAATTTCATTGTATATCGATGGATGTAAAAAGTGCATTCCTAAATGGTTTATGGAAGAAGAAGTGTATGTTGAACAACCTCCAGGATTTGAGCAGAAGACTCTTGGAGATAAGGTATACAAACTCAAGAAAGCCCTGTATGGATTGAAGCAGGCACCCGTGAGCATGGTATGATACCTTGTCACAATTCCTAATCGAAAATGGATTCACAAAAGGAAAAGTAGATAGAACACTTTTTAATTCAAGACAAGAAGAGTATTCTACTTGTTCAAATATATGTTGATGACATCATCTTTGGATCCACAAACAAAGAGTCAGTGTGAAAAGTTTTCAAACCTCATGCAAAGTAAATTTGAAATGAGCATGATGGGAGAGCCGACATTCTTCCTCGACTCCAAGTGAAACAAATTTGAAGGATGGAACCTTCATAAGTCAAACAAAATACACCAGAGATTTAATGAAGAAGTTTGGTATGGAGGAGAAGTCTTCGTAAAAATACCAATGAACACATCACCAAAATGGACATGGATGCGGATGGTAAGCCTCGTAGATCAAACAAGATACGAGCACTTATGGATCATTGCTCTATCTCACAAAGCGAGCCCGACATCACCTTTCTTTGTAGGTGTATGTGCAAGATTTCAATGCTCCAAAAGAGAGCCATATGACAAAGCCTAAGAGAATATTGAGATATTTGAAAGGAAGCCAAGAAGTAGGGCTATGGTATCCAAAGGAAGGTGGATTCAAGCTAATTGGCTATTCGATTCTCGACTATCTTTGGATGCAGAGTGGACAGAAAGAGCACTTCAGGCACATGTCAAATGCTAGGAAACAGTCGATTTCCTGGTTTAGCAAGAAGCAAAACTCAATAGCCACCTCTACAAATTGAGGCGAATACATAGGCTGGGCATTGTTGTGCCCAAGTCCTATGGATGAGACAAAGAAATGAGAGACTATGAAGTTGAAGAAAAAGAAATTCCAATCATGTGTGATAACACAAGTGCAATTGCCATCACTCAAAATCCTCGTGTTGCACTCAAGAACAAAACATATTGATGTCGATATCACTTCATAAGAGATCATGTTGAAAAGAAGGACATCATCCTGGAATATATCTCACCGATAAACAACTAGCCGACATCTTCACAAAACCACTATGTGAGTCAAGATTTGAAGAACTCAAGCATGAGTTGGGGCTAACTGAGTTTGAGTGACACTGAGACAAATCAAAGAAGAGAAATGGAACAGAAAAGGGGTGAAAAAAGAGTAAAAACAAAAATCACTCAAGAATCACCAGTCGGAAAAAGACAATACAGTCGAGTCACCGATATGAGTCACTAAGAGAATCATGAGAAGTAGAGTTAAATCAGCCTAAGGGATAAGTGAATAACTTATGAGCAAAGTGACAAAAACGCAATGCTTTGACTAAGCGGGAATGTTTTAAGGAATACGTCAAAGATAATGATGATGTGTACGGACATAAAGCCGCACACCAAGCTTATGATTGGATATAAATGTCTGCCGCATTAAATACGAGACATGAAATGCTCAATAGCGCGAAATCCAAGCCCGTTGATTTCGATCACATTTCAAAAACCACCCGCACGCCCTTTCATAAACCATATTTAAACCATTTTCGTCCCTTTTCTCTCACACTTCTAAAACTGTTCATCTCTTTCTCTCAAAAGCAAAGGCAAAATACTCTAAAACCCTATCAATCTTCAAATCATTTTTCGAGTTTTTCCTTGATATAATCCCGAGAAATGGCACCAACTTATGACTTTATCAAGTTAGGAAAGCAAATCCACACCGGCTCCACGGTGGATTTTGACGGAATGATGAAACAGGGTCCGACGACACCCTGGTGAAGAAAATCGCCGAGAAGTTGGAAACGCCAGGACTAAAACCGCTTTCTAATGCTAGAATATCCGATGACCTATGTGGAGGAGGTCGCGACAATTCTACGTGAATGCCGAGATTCACGATGAAGGAATCAAGTCATCTGCTCACGGAAAGGTGACTATCTCTCGCAAGGATTTGGTCAATATTGCTCACTACCGCCAAGGAGCATCCGAGATTAAAGAAGCCGATGTAAACTTGGCCGACGCATGGAAAGAAATAGCCAAATGTACACAAAGAAACAAGAGATGGCAAGGAGGATTATCACAAGTTGTTGGACATAGTTGCCAAATGTATCGACATCAAATTTGGACTTTGACCAATCACAAAGGCAAAGCCGATAGTAATGGCCTGCAATCATCGAAGAAAAGAAGATAAATCGGGCTGAGTTTGTTACAGCAGACTCGCGTAACGTGGGGAACAAGTCCTTCAAAGAAGATGGCTCATTTGGAGGATCCCTCAGGATATGGCCTAGTGATTGGCCGGCTATTGGAGGTGAAAGGAGTCCTCTTAGACATGGGAAGGCATTCCATGTTAACAAGAGGATGTTCAGAGCAAACCCTCGGGCGCCGAAGCGAGCTTACGCCAAGAGAGCCGACACACTGAGGGGGAATCACCGACCAAGATCTGATTGTTTCTCTCCAGCCAAGAAGAAAGCTACCCCGCACTGCTAAGAAGATCACGCCCGCAAAGAAAGAAAACCAAACATGCTCATGCCCCTACAAAGAAGTCACCGCCCCAAGAAAGCTCGTGTCTCCCGCCCGCAGCAGCCGGTCGAGAAGGACTCACAAATACCTTCTCCGATCGTCAAAAGGAGGAGAATCGACAAGCCAAGACGGCCGCTCCTCGAAACAAACACCAAAGACGCCCCGCCGCACAAGACTCGAAGACACCGTCTCTCGAACCGTAAATCCTCTCGGTACAAACTAGAGACGAAGACGAATTATCAAGCGCTCCGAGCCGGAGAAACCTGGTGAGTCGCACCACTCACCTAGAGCAGACACTGAGACTGGCTGGAGAAGTAAAGTCTCCGGATGTAATTGATGAAACAGCCCAAGTCTCGTCAAGGCGATCAGCAGAGGCAACTCAAGACACACTGTAGTTCACACGCCTAAAACACAAGAAGAACCCGCCAGAGCGGATAGTGATGTGATGATCCTATCCCCACCTTACCTAGACATCCAAAATCGTCTGCGTGAGTGGATGAAATGGAAGTTGAGTAAGTCAAGGAACAGTTCCAACGACCGAGTTTATAGAAGAAGAAGAGGAATCGCTAAATTTCCTCGATTAACTATCGTGCTCCCCTCACGGATGAAGACAATCGCACGAGACATCCCGCAGATCTACAAGGACAAGGAGAGAGAAAAGCAAGTCAAGAAGCCGAGGCACGTGAGAAGGCAAGCATCCGCTCTATCTCTCGCACCACGTAACACACACATCCTCTCTCCTTGATGTCTTTCCGACACGCGCTGATGAGGATCGGAGAATGTCGCCGCTCGTAAGAGTTGCAAATGCAAAGAAGCATTGCATGAGTCCGAGAATCCTTCACGAGCAAAGATTGATGGAGGACCAGGAGAGTCCTCCGTAACACACCGACATTGATCCAATGGGAGTGGTCCAAAGACAAATCGCCATCGTTGTTGCCGCCACCACTTCCCCACTCACTCGGAAGAAGGCAATAAGGGACCTGGCGATGAAACGGGACAATGGGGACCCCATCGAGCCAACCCCGATTGAAGGTGTTTTACCACCGCCCCAACTACCGAACATTCAAAAGACACACGGGGAGTTTGGAGACGAGTGACCCCATTCAAGTCACTCACCGGTGCGCCACCGAGGGGAAACTCCCTCCACTGCAGCCTAGGTCGGAGGATCTGCAGATGACTCCACAATGATTCAAGGAGGCGAAGGAGAGAAAACTCAAACACAAGAAGATGAAGAAGTTGCCATCAACGACGCTCAAACGATTGAGATGTCTCGGTGAGGTGCCAATCGCTCAAGACCCTAAGACACTGACACTATCGAAAGGGAGGACCAAGGCCTCGCCGCAAAGAGAGACTCGCCGGAGGTATCAAGGCCCACGGGAGGTTGAGACTTCCGGGGTAAAGAAGCCGATATAGAGAACATCCCTCCCGCTATCATCGACCCATCCGAAAAGGAGATAAGCGCACTTCATGATTCCCAGGACAATCGATGTCACTTTTCCGGGATCGAATGCGAAGAAGAAGTTTCGAGTCATCCCCCATGACAAATCCAAAAGACTCGGTGCGGATGTTCCAAGCACGAGCAAGTCTCGATCCCAAGACTACTCGTCAAACTTTTAACTTTGATGATGAGCCACCAATGGAAATCTCATCATCGTCCGATGACGCTCGAGCAAGCCGAGGACCGCCATCGAAATGGAAAAATGGTGAGACCAACGGTCGTTAAGACAAATTGAGGCTCGAAGCCTGGTCTACTTCACAACAAAACCCAGTGAACCAGAGACCACGCGCAGGCCCCTCAAGGCAGCACAGGTCGATTCCTAAAAGAACTTCACGCGCACCGCTCATCATCGAACAAATCCCGGTGGGCGGTGATGAATCTTTTATAGAATCCTTTCCTTTTCTCTCCGGAGGTACCCGACCTCCATGAAGAGTCGAGAATGAGCGCACGCTATCACGCACAGCCCTCGTTTTCTCTTCATGCACCATTGTTCCACCGCTTATGACTTTGATGTTGTATGGCCATCACCGCAATGAAGAATCAACAAGTTCGAGAAGTGTTCAAGGCACTCTTTGCCGAGATTGAACGGATGGAGAGGCATCGTGCCTCTTTGGACATGCGACCGACAACAGAGATGCCAACCTTTACCGACTTGAGAGGCATCACAATGTAATAAGGGAATGGTGGCAACAAAGAAGAAACAATGCGTGTGGAACAAGTCGCATTCTTCAGACATTGTTCAACAAGTCACGGTATGGAGAGCTTTGAAAATGCCGATGCAAAAACGAAGCCGAGAGAACACATTGAGCATATGCATGAAGCTCACACCGCCGAGATCAAGCTCTGCGTGAGCAAAATATAAATGATCTACAAAGGCGTTTGGAAGAACACATGACAAGAAAATTCAGCCTTCTCATGGCCGAGATGAAGCCGATTTCAACAGAATCCAACGCTACTCGACCAATTCCGTGCCGCATACAACGCAGCAGACTTCGAAGCGTAACTCAACCATCGAAGATTTCGACTTCATGCTTGCCAAAGATGTTCCCTGGGGTTCCTCTATCCTTTGATGATGCCAAAAGGGGGAAGAGGAATACCTCAAAGCGCTAAAATCAAGCCGAGAAGAAAGGAGCGGTGAGAAGGGAAAATCACCGAGGAAGTCTTGAAACGAGAAGAAAGGAAAGCTTGTTGAGGGGGAAGGGTCGACAGATGTGACTTTGATGATTGCACAAACCCCCAACAAGGTCCTCACAAATGACATTATAAGCAAAGAACTCCCGTGACTCGCCACTCCACCACTCTTCTTTGTATCTATGGCCGAAAAGAGAAAAACAATTGAAGCAGGGATGAAGGAAGTGGAAGGAAGAATGGATGCCGGGTTATGAACATCTTGAAAGAACATGGAGGCATTCCAAAGAGACAGAGACACTTATGCCATTTCGATGTCGGGACAGAGCCACGATCGATTGATGAATTTAAAACGCTCGAACCGAGGGATACTTTGCAAATATGTCTATGGCTCAAGCTTGGGACTTCAGATCGGGAAAAGGGTCTCACGTTATGTGAAGAAGCCGACAGTGCAGAGACTACCGGCAATCACTCTGGTTACTCCGTCGGTCACTCATTTGGAAAGAAGAAGACCAAGACAAGATACGCCCCAGAGGTAGAGGAAGAAGCAGTAGTGGTGGAAGAAGCTTTGCACTCCAGGCCTCCCCCAAAACATGGAATACGTGGATCCGGTGAAAGAAAGAAGGGATCTACTGGTGGGCTTGACCAAGTAGCGAATTTGCGAGTGGCTAAAAACTAACGCCGAGTATGCAAAAAGAATAGAAGAAGAAAACAAGAGACAAACTCAGCTATGGGAGGAGAGACAGAGAAAGAATAAGAAGAGATGAAGTCGCCAGGAAGGCATATGAAAAGAAAAAGAAGGCGGTGACGACGAGAAAAAGAGAAGAAGAGAAGAAGATCTTCGATCAAGATGAAAGAAGGAGACAAATAAGGAGATGAAGTTGTTGTCAAACCCTTCGTGTATTTTATTATATAAATACATACAATGTAAGTCTTCCGTAATAAAGCTATAAATTCTTTATTTTTTGTGAAGACATATATGTGCTCGATACACCTTGTAAACAAAGATTGTGTAAAAAAACAAGAATGATATGATCAATAAACGGATCTATTCTCGCGCATATATTCTAAGTCAATACACTATCTCAGTATGTATCTTTGCTATTTGCATTTTTGAATGGTTTAAGTTTTGGCATCATCAAAAAGGGGAAATTTTTAGGAATTTTATTGTTTAGATTTTGATGAATGCCATGTAAAACTTAGAATAGAAAGTTGGCACCCCAATTCTTGTTGTAAAATGCATTGCAATGAATAGAGCCGCCAAGCCGAGTTAAGTCGCCTACGCCCTAACATGCAAGAAGACAATCAAGACTTGAAGGAAGACTCCGCGAGGCAGTGAGTATGGCAAAGAAGAGTAGACAGAACTCTCATCGGAGAAGCAATCGAGATACGGTGAGTGGAGCATCGGTCAAGTCAACTCAATAGAAGCCAAGTCTCAAGTTGAAGTGACAAGAGTCATCCAATGATTGGAAGTCGACTCTAAGTCACCCGGGGAAAGCAAGGAAATGCGGTCAAGTCGAGATAATCGTAAAAGAACCGCTAGTACTGTAAATCAAGAGATTTACTTAAACAAGTAATATCTCCATACCACCTTTCTGAGTGCTCATCCCCTTAAGCGTGCAAAAGGAATGAACCAATGGGAAGCACTACACCGTGTCGAACTCAAAAGGTGAAAGAACAATTCATACGAGGAAATGGCAATTCCAAGAATCGCAACAAGATAAGCCAACGATCGCAAAGTGACTTTAAAAATAAGCCTATCTCTTCAACGGGCAAATTTTGAAAGTTCACTATAAAAGGTCGATGAGTTTGTTTGAAAAAAAAAAAAAGGATGACACACATGTGAGATATACAAACATATTAGAAAAATGAAATATTCTCAATCCTCAAGCCTACATTACGAAGTACATGAATCCAACACTCACCGTGAAGGAAAGAGAACTTCAATCAGTTGAAGAGGAAACTTTTGAAGAAAATGGGTCTACATTCCAGAAAGATTGTAGAAAGGTTCAAGGTTGAACCAAGTCTTAAGCTTTTGGAGGGCTTCGTGATCAAATCCAAAGAGCTTGAGCAAGTGAGTGAAATTTGTAGTAACAAGGCACCGCCCTGTGAAGAAGTTGAGTCGCGAGAAGCCCGAGTGATCAAGGCATCTCGATCGAGTCCCTAAGGATCAAGTCGGCTGTTGTGATCAAGACTTGTATCCGGATGCTACCACTTTGTAAACCGATCATTACTTAGTGGATTCCTCCAGAGTTGGAGAAGAGAGGAGTAGAAGAATTACCCCATCTTCGAACCTCTATAAAAACTTCATTGTGTCATTTACTTTTCAAAGACTTTAATTCTTGCATTCTTAATCGCTTATATCTCACGATAAATTTGCTATCCACTTGATAATTCATAAGTACTAAATCAAGCTCTAAAATCTTGCTTAATCAAACTTAAGGGTGTTAAGTCTTCCAACGAAAAACAAAACCAAATTGAGTCAAATTATAGCCAACAATTTGAGTTACTCCATCAACAACTCAGTTGAGTCTGTTGAGAGATTAACTCTACTGAGTGACTAATTCGACTGTCTATCAAGGACACAACTGTGTAGAATCAACTCTGTATATTTAAAAGGACTAAATCGAAAATTTGGTAAGGTTTATTCAACCCCCCCCCTTCTAAACCTTACACTTACACCCCTTGGGACCTACAATAAGCTTGCGCTAAACAGTTACTAAGATGAAGTATTATTAACGAATTGAGGAGCAAAGCTACATTTTTTTAAACCAGGACTTGAATATGTGAAGCCCTTGATTTTTACTCGAGCGTGTATTTATTTCACTTATCGTCTATGTACTATTTTGACTATTTTACCGCGTCACTTTGAAGGGTAAATATTAATAATAAATATATTTCGCATTTAATTTTATTTTTATTTATTACTTGTGATCATAATCAATTATTAATTTTATTCCACATTAATGATCACTTGATTGATCATTATTATTATTTGTGTATTTATTAGTCAACTTAGAATTTTAAGAGACTATTTATTTTAGAGATTTATATCTTATAGAATTAAGAATTTGATTTAGAATAAGTGATCATGAGACTTATAAGTGATCAAGGAAATCACTAATTATTTTGGATATTGATATTATTCATCTATTATCATCAAATTTGGGACAAAAAAAATGGAAATACCATAAGTACCCCTTAAGTAGACGACCATGATGATCATTTTGGTGTAGAAATATCTTCCAACTCTTGTACATATACACCTTATGTTAGTCATCTTGTGTATAATTACACCATTAATTCAAACATTATACACATTATCTTATACATCAATTCTTTAATATTAATTTCCCCAACTTATTCCCACTCACCCAACATTCTTTCCTTATCCATCCTTTGTCCATACCTTTGACTCTCCTTTTGTCTCCATGCAAGAGACAAATTACAAGACATGAAAATTGAACAAAAATTCCCTCCCCCTCTCTCTCATGTGGACGGCCATTAGGCCATTTTTACAAAAAAAAAAAAATCTCAAAAATTTCATCCAACACATTAAACACTCAAGCTAAATCCTCTTCATTCTCTCTAAACATTCTCCTCCTTCTCTCTACAATTCCTTTACATCTTCAAATCTTCAAGAACAATTCCTTCATATCTTCAAACCTTCAAGAACAATTCCTTCACATCTTCAAATCTTCAAGAACACATCATTCACATCTTCAAACATACCTTCATATCTTCAAGAACACGTCCTTCATATCTTCAAACATTCTTCTTATCTTCAAGAACACCTTCTTCATATCATCAAACACTTCATCTTTCTTCAAACACTTAACAATAACACAAACATTATTCCTACTTCTTCATAAATTTCGAACCCTCCTCTCACAAAGGTAAGAAATTTTGTTCTTCAATTCAACTTGATATCCTATAATTCATCACCTTCTCTTCTTAACTTAAGTTTAATTTTGACATTTGGAGGTACACATAGGAGACTACATAAGGACATGCAAGCATTGTGGTCACCTTAGAAGACTTGATGAGAAATTGTTGGAGATTTTGGACTATAAGGTAAGATTTGGACACTAGTGCCCTTTTCTCTTCTTCTTCTTATTTTCTTCAAATTTTCTTCAAATTTTAACACCTTTTTTTTATTTTTGGAGTTTAGGGGTTGACCTTAAGAGTTAGTTTAAGAGTGAACAAGGAGACCAATTTTTGAGACATCTACTAGTCTCATTTCATCTACTACACAAGGTAAGTGTAGTTTCACCAATTTTCTTCACCTCCTTCCTTCTCTCCTAAATTTTTAACTTCATATTCTAACTCTTAATTTTTGGTATTTTTTTTGACTTAGGGTCTGACCTAAGTGAGCTCTAAATCCACTTGTGGTTTATCCTTTTTATTTCACAATAATCCATTTTAAGGTGGGTGGAAAAACCTTTCCAACTTCTAGGTGTTTTTCTCAAATGCATGTAGTACTTTATTAATGAGCACTTGAGATATATATATATATATATATATATTATGTATTGCATGTTAATTTCTTATATCAAGTTGTGAAAATTCTCAAGTGTTGCTCAAAAATACTATTTATTGAAATTTAGGTGCATGCATGTACAATTTATTGATGTATTTGATAAATTCTTATATAATATGGACATGCATGTGTATGATTCTTGAAATCCATGTTTTTTATGACTTATAACATGGACAAGTCGAGCATAATTGATTAAATTTCAATTTTTGGACTTAAAATGCAAAAATGGAAAGTTGGTGGACTTAATTGCAAGAAAATAAAACTTAAGGGACCCCTCTATAATTTTCGAATTTTGGGACTGTACTCAGGTTCAAAATGATGTTTGGACATTCTAATAAAGTTTTAAGAGTTTTAAGATAAATAAAATCAACCTTTAAAAGCCCAAGGACTATATTGTAAAATTTTAGAAGTTTAAAGGCTACATTGCAATTTTCGAAACTGTACCAGCCCCTTATTTTGAAATTTGAAATTTTAACTCTTAAGGGACTGGAAATAACATATTTTAAGTGTATTCCAAAAATCCAAGTGTTTAGAGCTTGGAAAGTAATTTTATAAAAATTGAGGGACCAAATTGTAAAAGATTAAACTTGAGGACCAAAATGAAATTTTCAGTACTTATACAATCCATGTACCTGAAAATAATAATTTAACTATAACATAATGATATTTTGGACACAAGGTTCAAATTTCATAACAATTGGACCCCTAAAAGCCTTAAAGGCAATTATTTCAAAATGGGACAAAAATGAGATCTTCAAACGTTAAGAGACCTATACTTATTTCTTTTTAAAACCTTTTTTTTCCAATATCCCACTGACCTTAGTGACATTTTTCAACTGGAATCACATTAAAATCCCTTCCGGTTTGTGAGTTCCAATTATTTTAAACTTAGGGCCCGAAATGACAATTTTAACAAATTTGGGGCCAATGTGAGAATTTCATAAAAACTCGACCTCAAAACTTTAAAAACCTAAAACTCTGAACAATTTAGAGAAGGAACTGACCTCATAATTTTTCAAGGTCTGGACATTTATTTATTCAATTTTTAATCCCAAAAGTATTGGTTTTTACAAAATGGGGCTAATTGTAAATTTTCTTTTTAACAAGGACCTAACTCAAGTTATTTTTCTTTTAAAGAACCAGCACTGGACCTTCTGACTTTAATATTTAATTAGAATATTTTATTTTCTCAAAAATCCCTTGACTTATCGGATCATCTTGACCGATTAATACACGATCGCGGGGCGACTTATTCGTCTTGCAATTTCGAATCTATAACGGGACTTATGTTCCACTTAATCTTTCAAGATATCGAAGATTGCTTATCCTCCCGATAATCATTTTCATCCAAATAACTCCACCAACGCCATAATTGTCACTCGCAATTTTCAAAATTTTCTGAATCGCTTTCTGAATCAATAATACTCGATTGCCTGGTTGACTACCCGAACTTGTATTTACTTTCCGCCGAAGTCAACTTGGTGTGTCGAGCTCACGATCGGAATGAATACGTCGGGGATGGGAACCGGCTGGCCGCTATTCCACTCTCTCCGGCCCCATCGCCCTAATCCCGCAACCGAGGGACGAGTTTGTCCAAGGGAAGCAGGTCGTAGTACTTGAGGTATAATCATAATTATGACAATCCAGGGCCTATCTAGCTCTCTTTGTGGATTTGTCTTTGCCTATGGAGCGATAAGGTGATGTGTCTTGGACCATCTTGCTCGGGAGTTACAAGGAAGAATGAAGGGATTCGTCTAATCCACACACGGTTCTGGAGTTAATCGGACCCATTTGGTTGGCGCTACAAATCCGTATGCAACCGCTACTTGTATTGCATTGGTTGGCGCTACAAATCCGTACGCAACCATTACTTGTCTTGCATAGGATTGGCGCTACAAATCCATACGCAATCCTACCTGTCTTGCCTGAATCACATAGTGCTTGTGTGACCACGAACTGTTTCTTAAATTGTATAAGTATATTACTTATATATATTTATCACGACGCTTGTGGACTGTGTGTGGAATCATGCATCATATCTCACGCGTTTTCATACAACTATTTTTCTCGCATTAACTATATATATCGCCACACTTGCACACGCTCACCTCATTCACTGAGATTTATGTCCCATCCCCTCCTATTTTCTAACCTTTAGATGAGAACTATATTTAAGATGTCGAACCGGCCACAGGCTGATTACCCTCGCCCCGCCTGTCGAACCTGCATCCTTTTTCTGATGATTGTACTTTACATTTAGTTTTGGCCTGTAAGCTTATTCAGGTATTTATGTCGGATGTATTTGGATGTTGTTGGACCTTAAGATGTAATTCGTACTTATGTTTATTTTTATTTCACGCTTTAGACTCTGTTTCACTTGGGATTATTGTATTATTTGTCTAGACTGTTGAGTTTATTTCTATTTAAATGGTTGATCGTCGTCGCGTCCCGTCTGGGGCGTGACAGAATAGGAAAGCAAATGCTATTTCTCAGAAGTCATAACCACATATTCATTCTTTAAATTCTTTCAAATGCTATTTACAGTTTATGTTCCAATTGGCAAATAGAGAACAGCCCAAAAAACATTACCAAAAACAAAAATCCTATAGGAGAAAGAACACAATGTGTTGTATATCATGGGACTACTAGAGGTCTTTTATGGGTTTTAGAAGAGAAAATACAATTGTACTAAGCACACTTTGTCCACAATATCGAGGATTCACAAAGTTTGACAGCATTGGCTCATTTTTTCACTCTTAAGAAATATATTGTTTCATCATATTGCAAGGAAGTACATGGAAATATCTTGTAACCTTCATGGTACACATGGAAAACAGGACAAACCAAAGTGGAAAATCAAAGCCGCATTCATCAAAAAGAAAACGGATGAAAAACTTGTAGTAACTTTGGCTCATTTGATTCAATTAGTCGAAATAATCAGTTAGCACATATTAAAATCTTCAGAACCAGAAGCTACAACAAAAGAAGGTCCAAATTTTATGAAAATTGAGACGCTAGCCTCTTACCGAATACAATCTTAAACTCAAAATATAACATTTTGGGATGAAGGGACAAAGAGGAAAATAGAAAATGACTAGGTTAATTTGAAATCCACAAGACCACCATAATTCCCAAAAAAAAAAGCGAGGTTGAATTGTGATAGTAATACCGAGAGAAAATGAAAATACTTACACAGATCTGTGAAATTCCTAGGCGTGATCCCTCAAGAACACCAATTCAACTGGACCACAGTAAAAGCAAACTGTTAATTCAAATTTCGACGAATTAGAATCCTCAGAATGGTACAATATTCAGCTAATAAAACTCAAAATATATAGGGAAATTAGGTAAAATACCTCCCACAAGGGGGTATTAAAGAAAAATGTCCCCACTTTATTAAATAAGGAAATATACCCCTCTTCACCCCCTAAAAAGTTTAATTTACCCTTGACTTAGAAAAACCCAAAAAAAAAAAAGCAGCAACAACCTTTTGGAAGAGCAGGAGTTCGAATCGGGAGTTCATTTTCACTAATACAAACCCTAGTTTCACAAAGAAGGCAAGCTTTTGAGAAAGAGAAAAAAGATTTATGAGCAAGAGCAAAATTTACGAGTTTATCTTCACAATTACAAACCCTATTTTTGGCATTCGAAAGAGAGGCAGAATATTGAAGATATAGAAGCATTTGTTGGTCGACGAGCTTGCTTGAAAGGACCTGGGTTCGACAAAATAAATCGCATTTATTACCTCAAAATATGGATAAAGGTTAGCGTTGATTGTTCTTTCATGTAATTGCAGTATTTTTCATTTTCGCAAAGTGGTTCGATTAACCAATTTTTCATGATTTTTGGAATGGGTATAATTTGAATAGTTTCGATTCCTTGCAACTTGTATTTGGTGGGCAAAAACGCCGCGTAACCGTAGGCACCTAAGTGGGCATGTGTATTAAGTGGCGCTGCGTGGGCACTGGGGGAGGGAACGAAATGCTTATACCCCGATTAATGGGCATTTTGGTGGGTTTTTGCGTGGGCAATTGGGTGGGCAGTTATGTTAAATGGTTTATGTGATTAATATCGAAATGGTTCATGTTATGTGGAGTTAATGTGTTGTGTGGAGTCTATGATGTTCATATTTTGTGGAGTCCATAATGTGTTGTAGGTTGGAATCAATTTTAACTTCAACTTATATTTTTATCTTGCCCACCTATTTGCCCTGCGTGTTGCCCATCTATTTGCCCACTGTTTTGCCCTGTGTGCCCACTTGTTTTTGACACTTTATTTCATTGCGCAGTTCGAAAAAATAGCACCTGTCCCCAATGAGAAGGAACACTTCGCAGCATAATTAGATGGTGGAAGATGCCTTGGAAGAGTGGTCCAAAAAGGAAGAAGGAGATGGAAATATGACCTATCATTTGAATTTGTAATTATGTATTACGTTAACTTGTGATTATTTATTTACCCACGCATTTGCCTACGCAACTGCCTACTACACTTGACCTTAGGGAAAAGAACGATTTTGGATTGCTTCCCTGTAAATCTCCATCACAATGTGCTTATGTCACAATCTCAAACTCCATTCCATAAGAAAAATATATGAACCCCTGCAATAAATAAATAGATATAAAAGTTTAGTTTCCTTGGTACAAACTATATTTGACATTTAACATAACTGCCCACGCAAATACCCACCCAAGTGCCCACAACCGGTTCAGTTCCCTTGTCACCCATAATATTTGACATTTAACATATGCCCACGCAAATACCCACCGAAGTGCCCACAACCAGTTCAGTTCCCTTGTCAACCATAATATTTGACATTTAACATAACTGCCCACGCAAATACCCAACCAAGTGCCCACAACCGGTTCAATTCCCTTGTCACCCATAATATTTTACATTTAACATAACTTCCCACCCAAATGCCCACACAAACACCCACCCAAGTGCCCATAACCAGATCACCAATCAGGGTATAACAGTTCAATTCCCTTGTCACCTACTAATATTTGACATTTAACATAACTGTCCACCCAAATGTCCACATATGTGCCCATTTAATACCTCATGCCCACTTAAGTGCCTACTCAAATTCCCACGTTTGTGCCCACCAATTACAATTTGCGAGAAAAATCGATTACACCATTTTCAGAAAATTTCAATAACAATTACGGAATGGGGATCATTCTATACACAATGGGTATATTTCCTTATTTAATAAAGTGGGGACATTTTTCTTTAATACCCCCTTGGTGGGGGGGTATTTTCTCTAATTTCCCAAATATATAACTGCGTAAATGATTCTGGATTGGGCAATGAAAGAATTTCGAAAAAAAGCAGTATGCAGCTAAGAGATGAGCTAAAGGGGCTCTGAATTCCTGAAAAGAACTGTTTTGTTTTTCAAAGTTTGATAGGGGTATTTGGGGTGTGTGTGTGTGTTTTTCTCATTTTTCTTTTACTATTAATACGCACGTGCGTTGCACGTGATTCATATAACTTAACAAAAATTATTTATTAATTTTATTGAAAGATTAATCTAAATTTAAGGTGTATTACAAAAAAAATAATAAAAATCAAATAAATAACTCATTAAAACAAAATTTCGAGTTACTTTAAAACATTTTATTTTATAGATAATTTTGAATGATTAAATTCCTTTTAGAAAACTTCATTCTAGATAATTGAAAACTTGAATAGTAATATAACTAAATAATTTTATAGTTATGATTACTTTAATCATTCTCTTGTCTGATTTTGATGGTTGGAAAAGTTTTTTCGTATTTGATTTTGTGATTTTTCCTTATGTTGGACGTATACATGGTCAAATCGAGTAATTTTATTTTCTAAAAATTGATAAAAATGTTACTTTAATCAAATGCATAAATAAACTAAATTATTTTTTTACCAACATTAAGCACAATATTGTGATACTTTTACTGTATATTTGGGAACTCATTTCAAATGGACTTTTAGGTATAGAATTCCATTTAGAAAAAAAAATCTATTTGGTGATTATATTTAAATAGACTATAAAATAAGTCATTTTTCCATAGTCAATTTAGAAAACTGCTAGCTAATTTTCCCCCTATTCCTCTCTCACTTTCCCAATAAAGAAATATAACTGCAAATAGAAGTTGCAATATATAATGCATATGTGGGAGCACTTTTGTAATGAAAATGCATTTATAAAATGAACTTTTTCTTATGGACTTTTTTAAAAAGTGCTTATGTGCAATATAAATTGTTTGGTAAATACATTTTAAAACCAATTTTGTAGAAGTGGTAGAAAAGAAATTCGAAAGTCACAGATTTGCACTTCTCCAAAATAGACTTGTAGAACAAGGTCACTTTTCTTAGAGTCCATTTTAAAATAACTACCAAACATACAATCTCCTTTTATATCTCATTCTAATCAAAAAGAGGTAAAAATTTTATCTTAACACATGAACTTGTGGTTATCTGAGTTCATCTCTTTTGAGTTATCCAAAAAAAAAAATTGTATGGCAAAATAAAAGACTATAACCTAATTAATACATGAAAATAATCTGAAACTTCATTCAAGTCATGTTTTAAAATAAGAATATCAAAGAATGACTAAAGTTTTAGTATTGAAAAAAAGGTAAAAATTTTGTCGTAACGCATGAACTTGAGGTTATCCGAGTGCATCTCTTTAAGTTATTCCCTAGAAAAAAAATTGTAAGTCAAAATAAAAAAATTTTACCTAATATGTGAAAATAATCTAAAATTTCATTGAAGAGTCATATTTTAAAATAAGGAATATCAAAGAATAATCAAAGTTTTAGTATTGAAATCACATCAATTGAAAATATTATTTTTTGGTGCTTGAATTTTAATAATTTTGTAAAGGTGTAGTTTAAAGTGACCCCAATTAGTGTTGTTGTAACAATGCATATTAAACATAAATCATTATATTTTATATTTAAATTCCTTACAAATATTACAACATATATATTTTTTTAAACTCTAATTTCTTTTAAAATTTCTTTCTGTTTTGCATTACTTTTCATTTTGCTTAAATGAATTCTTCTATTGTTAACTTAAAATCTGGAATACTTCAACAACATGCCTCTATATAGCTATATAATTAATAATAGAGAAAACTAAAATTACAATAAACATTGAAAATTACAATATAATTAAGAAAGGATATTGAAGTTAACATTTAAGAGGTAAAAGCTAACTACTTCTTTTAGATTTTAAAATATTTTTCTAGACTTACATTGTCATTCTTCTTAATAAAAAAAATAACTTCTAACCTATAGATGAAACTTAATAAAAAAGATAAGAAATATATTGAAAATAAATAAAATATTTTCTTGTTCTCCCTACTTATATTCTTAAAATTCCAAACTAAAAATTAGTTTTAAAGCTTCGTCTCATTAATTTCAAGTATATGTATACATTTTGTTTTTCATATATATTGTTGTTAAATTTTAAGTTTATATTATCATAATTATAAAATTTATTTAATCAAAGGAATATATCATGAGAAAATAAGAAAAATTTCATCTAAAGTGGAATGTGAAAGGTTAAATGGTATATTCATTGCAAAGCAAATTATATAAAACTAATGGAATATTTTTTGATACCATTTTTTGACTTTAGTGTTTAGTAGTATCTTATATTTTATATATACTCATAATTAATACCAACATAACCTTTTTCTTGTTTCTATTTATCAGAATATTAGAGACAATAATCCAAGTATAAATTTTTATTAAAAAAATTATACTTGCATTTATACTTGACACTGTATTTTATTATAAAATTTTGAAAACTGTATAATTATGTATGATATATAACTATAAAGTTTATTTTATATAGAGACTACAAGATTTATTCTCCTTATATCATTTGTGAAGAGACTACAAGTTTTTGGCTAGCTTGATATTAATTTTTAGAAAATTATGTTTTTTTTTCCAAATATAAACCAATATGGTATCTTGATTATTAAATAATTTTTTTTATAGATTTTATTTCTAGTAAAGAAATATGATTGCAAAATTCAAAACCTAATGGTGCAAATAATCTCTTAAATTACTATAATGAACATAGTAATTAGTAAGTAAACTTTAAAAGTAAATTTCGTGCATTGGTCGTATCATGAATTTTAGATTAGTATGTATACTAATAAATAGTTTAAGATATACCCAATTGTCATAAAAATACTAAACTAACACTTCACTTGAAGTTCTTTTAATTTTTCTTCTTACTATGTGTGTGTGTGTATGTATACACACACTTTTAGACCCTATCAAATCTTATATTTTGTTCACAAATTTCACATTATATTTTATTTTGTTAATTTAAATTATTTGGCAAATTTATCATAAATAATGGTATTAAAAATTTAATAATATTTTAAGAATGTAATTTTAAAGTGACATCCGAGTTTAGCTTAAATTCGGAATTATTACATTTATTATTTTAATATTTCATCTAAGTTTTATATACATATAATCCTTTCTTACTCTATATACATTTGGTTTGTCATCATATTTCTTATTATTGGTGATACAGTTTTTATATAAGATATTTAACAATAGACCTTATAAGATATAAAAAATTCCATGATGAGAGACAAGAATTTCATTATATTTTTAGATAATCATATAAAACTATTGTTTATGATGTGAGATCTAAAATAAGTAATAATTGTTATTCGCAACAACATTCATTAGTCTTTATTCATCATATTTTTCTACATTCAAATTTTTTTAGTGAATTTCTAGCCTAATAAAACAAATAGTACAAATTAAGTGTATAATAAGAATAAATATTTCTCTTAGGCTAATGCTATTAACACCCCCTAAATTTATCAATACACCCCCCTCCTTTTTTAAATATTAATCTATTTACTTAATACACCCCCAATATTTCTCAATTTACCCTTCTCCCAATTAAACCTCAATTATGTCCTCAAAACACAAACCCACCCACCGCTAACACATACATAGTGAATTTTTTTGTGCCAATGGTCTGCTCATGATATCCAATAATAAAGAGAAAACGAAATGACAAAAACAGGATGATAACTTGTTTTTAAAAACTTAAATATGTTGATGTAACTTTAAAAAGTAAGAACTCATAAGTGACATTTCAAGCAGTAGCTTAAATTTGTTGCTCTATAATATTTACAAATTCAGCATGCTTCTGGCAGTTTTTATGTAGACTTAATTACCAGCATTATGCAAGAAAAATTACTCATCCGATTCCACCAAACGCAATTTCCAATTTACTGCAATTCATCCATTTCCGTGGGTAGGTTGATGTTATGCATGCAGGATATTTTAATTTTTGTTTGATACTTTTTTTTCTTTTATTAAAAACTTGTTGGTTCATATTTTGAATTCACAAAATAAATTTGGTATAATTAATTCTAAGATTTGTTAACTCTCTGCAAATCTGTCTTTTTACTTACAAAAATGAGAGAAGAAGAAGGTGAATGGGTGGGAAGAAGATTATAAGGTTTTAAAAAAGGTGTATTTAAAATTTTGGTAGTGTAGTAAGGGTATTTTAGTCTTTCAGTTGATAACAATTTTGTAATTAAATAAAGGGGGTGTATTAATAGGTTTTGGGAGTGTGAATAGCGTCTCCCTTTCTCTTATGTGCTCTAGTTTTCAAACCTCTATGTTGATTTTTTTAAGATTATTCTCATTAATTTTAAAAATAAAGATCTGTCAAAGGTTTATTTTAATTTTTAATTAATTTTTCATTCTTTTATTTGAGTATAAGTCCTTTTTATATTATTTCCAATATGTTTTCTTCTTGTAATTAAAATTTAAGTTTATATTATCATATTGATTGAATAATTTCAATCAAAAGAATATATATTTAAAAGAACTAAATTATTAATAGAATCTAAATTTGAATGTACAAGCTTCAAGGACGCTATATCAATTATTGTAAAAAAGTTAATAAAGATTACGTAATCCCAAAATATTTTTATTCTAATTTTAATATTATCTCATATTTTAATCCAACAATTGTTTTTTTAGTAAAAATATATAAATGGCCACTAAATTATATATGGCACAAAAATCACAAGAACTAACAAATGTTCCATATATCCCTTGATTTTTTATGTGTAGCATCAAAATCCTAAATTTTGTTTTATTTTCACTCGCCCTATAAATTCAACATTTCTTTCTATTGAATTATAATATATATTTTAATTATTGAGAAAATTAAAAATTAATCATACATATACAATTTTACATATTACTAAACTTAAAATAGCTACTATCATCTCTTACAAAATTCCTTATATATGCTTATGATATATCGTTAAAAATCTTTCAAAATGTAGTTTAACATGAAACTAATATTATTTGAAAATTCAAAATATTACAAAACTTATAATAGAAATAAAACACACTTTCAATTTTTGAAAAAAGGAATACAAATAGACTTATCTTGTAACTTAACAAATAAAAGTTAATACGAAAAAATTAAATTACTTGAATGACCTTATAATTATTTATGCTAGAAGGTTAATTTTGTCTAATCAAAAGTTTCAAGAAACCTTCTAAGCCATTCTCACTTATATATATATATATATATATATATATAGTATAGAAGTATAGATATAGATATAGATGTATGTATCTTATAGATATTTATTTCTTTATTTATTTATAAATGCATGCGTGTGCAAATTAATGGTATGCGTATTGAATGGTGATATGAGACTGAAGTTATATACCATTCTATTACATTTTCAAATATTAATTTTTGAAAAATTATATTATTATTTATGTAATTAAAATCTTTATTGTAAATTAAAAAGAAATCGGTTGTTGGATTGTGTGGGTAAACCATTTACTAATACTTTGATTCAATCATGGTTATTTTCAATTATTGAGATGATTTTATGAGTTTCTTTGTACAATGCTTAAATGTATCGATCGGTGAAAAATCGGATGTACTCAGGTCGCGTCCGCCGTCACAAGCTTAGATACTTAGTTCGAGGGACCTGTAAAAGAATGAACGTTATGCTAGTCGAGTGGACCCTCACCTAGGCTTTCTTGTCACATTACGTACCGGATCAATAAAGAGAACTCGCGGGGCAACCAGAGTCACGAGTTTGGGTTGGGTCGGGACTCAAAATAGAAAACACGCGGATCTTATGGCATCTTAGTCATTTAGCTAACTCACGAGGGTAAAAGAGTAATTTTGATCTAATACATACCAATATCTAAGGTGCATATATTGTTCAAAGAATTATGATCATATTTGTATCATTTAATATGAGGGCGTTGTGAACAATTTAATACTAGTATAAATTCGTAATTTTGTAATAACAAAAGTAAAATTAGCAAAAAAGTAATAACTAAAAAACAGCATCCTCTCAAAAAAAAAAAAAAAACAGCATCCTCTCCAAAAAAAAAAAGGAAAAAAAACAGCATACATGACAATTATCAGTCATAAAGGAGACTGGTCTTTCTGGACTCTGGGTTGGTCCAATTGTGAAACACTATTTCAACCAATCAATTATCACTTATCACTACCTATTTTCATGAAGAGAGTGGCAGGGATACAATGGTAATATCACATAATACTTCTTTTCAAATAAAATACAAGGGTAAATTGCAATTTTAATCCTGTAACTTTGGGGTAGTTGCAATTTTAGTCCTTTATCTTTAAAAGTTGCAGTTTTGGTCCTGGACAATTTTGTCCTTGTGGTTAAATAGTATTTTTGCTCCTTTATCTTTCTAAAGTTAGCAATTTTATAGGGATGTCAATGGAGCAGGTCGGGGCAGGTTGGCCAGGACCCAGGGGGTCTACCTGTTCTGCCCCGTTTTAAATTAAAAAAAAATATATATGTTTATAAAATATTATTTACAAAAATTATTATTATCAATTTATAAATATTAAATATAATATAAGAATACATAAAAATTATATTATAATATATATTATATATGCAACATATATATTAAAATATATTTTAAAACTAAAAAATTCTAGACAGGGCAGGACAGGTACTTGCAGGGCGGAAGTGATACGCAGACAATATGCTGCTTGTTTTCCGCATTGTCTCAAGGTTTCCTTATCGGCTCTTGCGAGTTCTTTTTCAACATACTGATTATCCCTGTTAATGTTGACATGTTTGCCATGTCACATTATTTTTAGTTTTGCCTTTTTTCTGGAGTTGGTTTTATAACTTAAAAGCTGTCATATGTTGGAAAAAAAACTAACTTTTCACCTATTTTCTAGCATTTGTTGCCATGTGTCTTGACAGGTTTTTAGAAGTTTTTTTTAAACTTCTATATAAGGTATTGGACATCACAAAATCTGCAGGAAGTTTGTTTAGAAAGAAAAATACAAAATATCAGATTTGAAAAAGGGCTGCAGAGGGTATTTTGCTGGAAGGTGTTTAAGTTTTTGCTGTACAAAAGCATAAGTGTTGCAAACACTTTTTTACCACACCTTTCTTAGAGAGTTTTCTCTTTTTGTATCTTTGTGAGGTTCTTTGTATATCTTGAGTGCAAGAGTGAATATATCGAGACATCTCTTTGTAGCATGGAATGTAATTTTTTCTGAGAACAAGTCTAAAGTGGAGTTTCTGTCTTGTTCTTATGCTGTAATTTTATTTATTTCATCTAATGGATTTTCGCCTTATGGGCATCGCACAAGTATTTTACTTGTGCACAATTTTCTAAATTACTTGTTCATTATATATATTTATACTATGTACATTGCTATTCATTCGGTTTAATTGTCTTCCACTGTATAATATACTAAGTGGTGCCTACACTTCTCATAACACTTATCACTGCACATAAGAATTCAGCCCTTGAATTCTTTCAATCCCAATATATTATCTTGTCATGTGTTCTTGTGCATACATCGTCAAAATTTGACGATATCTCTGTAGAGTATGATGGAAATTTTTGAAGAAAATTATTATTTTAAATTTAACTTTATCGATAGTAAAGGGCAAAATTTTTAATGACCTTAGTAATAGTAAAGGTCAAGTTTTTGGTTGTGAAGGGTCATATTTATTTCTATAAATATGGTTAATTTTTCATTTGTAAGATACAACAAATCAAACACAAAATTTCCATCTCTCCCTAAAGCTTTTGTAATTTTTGGTGATAATTTTTCGGGCATAATTTTTGATTCACGGAATAGGTAATCCGGTTTTCTCGTCTTATCTGTGAAGCAGGCGTCGAGAATAGGAACGAATCTGTTTTAAGGATAGTGTGTTGAACACACGATTCGAGCTAATTTTATTTTGCATACTTTGCAAATTTTATCGATTCGGGTTTTTCGATTCATATAAATTGTACTAGAAGAAATACTACTATTTTCCTACAAACTTAAAACAGATTGTTTTTTTTAAACTTCTAGCACAATTTATAAATCAAATTCTGTAAGCTATTAATTGAAAATTTTCACATTTTATGGCTAATGTTCGGAAAAGAATTTGGATTAGCTATGCAACGACAATCTGTAGAAGCAACTCGAAAAGAATTTTTTCTTACTGTTGGCTTAATACAAATTTGGTATTCAGAGCTTCTGGCATGGTAATTCTATATTGGTGTAACAACTTGCATGTTGTTGCCTTTTTGGTATATATTAGTTCATATTTGTTTCTCAATTCTCATTTTAGATGACTAATGGAAGTTTATTTGAGAAAGATATTCGATGGACTACATTTAAAAATTGATTCGATCAGTTGGTCTAAATAATTTGGACTAATTGGATTATCCTTTATGTATCTGGTAGTCAAAGTTGTTAGTTCAATGGGCATGAATTTTATTAATTTGGACTAATAAGATAGATACCGTGCTTTTGAGTGGAAGGAAATTGCAATTTGGGTGAGTCGGACTAATTTTTGGACCGATTGGACTATATTTTTGATATTTGGGTGATTGGACTATACTTTAGACTGTTTGGACTAATCTTTGGACTAATAGATTAATACATGTGCAAATTCAAAGTACAAGAAAATTGCAAAGGCCTTATAATAAAAACTTGAACAATTTTTAATAAATTTGTTCTTATCGGTTTTGTTCCGATTGATCGAAGTTCTAAACTTCTTGTATTAATTGTTTCAGAAATGACATCTGAATCAAATAGTGGTGGGTCTAACCCCATTGTGCAAGCATTGGCTTTTATAGCAAACAATGATGGGTCTAACCCTGTTGTGCCAATACCGGCTTTTGTAGCCAACCCCACGATTAATGTATCGGTTAATCATGGTGAAAAATCGGAGAAGTTTAATGGCTTGAATTTTAAGCAGTGGCAACAGAAAATATTTTTCTAATTGACCACATTGAACTTGACACAGTTCTTGAAGAAAGATCATCCACAACTTAGTGAGGATAAGACCGATGCACAAGCATTTAATGATTTGGATGCTTGGATACATGCTAATTTCTTGTGTAGAAATTATGTCATGAATGCCCTTGCAGATTCATTGTACATGTATAGCTCAACGAAAACTGCTGAAGAAGTGGATTTATAATAAATGAATGTGATAAATGTGTCTATGTTAAAGAGACTGGAAATGACTATGTCATTTTATGTCTTTATGTAGATGACATGCTTATCATTGGAAGTAATGATAAAATAATTAAATCCACTAAAGATATGTTGAACTCGAGGTTTGACATGAAATATATGGGTTTAGCTGACGTGATCCTCGGAATAAAGATTTCTAGAACTTCAAATGGACTAACACTTGATCAGTCACATTATGTGGATAAGATTCTAGAAAAATTTAGTAGGGATGACACGTCATTAGCTAGAACTCCGATAGATACAAGCAAACATCTATCAAAGAATAGAGGTGAAGCTGTGTCTCAAGTTGAATACTCGCGAGTCCTAGGAAGTTTAATGTACTTAATGAGTTGTACAAGACCAGACATTACCTATGCAGTGAGTAAATTGAGCAGATACACGAGTAATCCAGGGCATGACCATTGGAAAGAGATAGTGAGAATACTACGGTATTTAAGATATACTCGTGATTTTGGGCTGCACTATACAAGATATCCTGATGTTATTGAAGGATATAGCGATGCTAATTGGATATCTGATATTAAAGATTCTAAGTCTACAAGTGGATTTGTATTCACTTTAGGAGGTGCAGCAATATCATGGAAATCTTCTAAGCAGACAATTATAGTAAGATCTACAATGGAGTCTGAGTTTATTGCTCTAGACAAGTGTGGTGAAGAAGCTGAATGGCTTCGAAATTTCTTAGAAGATATTCCAAAATGGCCTAAACCTGTGCAAAGCAATTTGTATACATTGTGACAATCAATCGCAATTGGCGGGGCACGAGCAATATGTACAATGGTAAGTCTAGACACATACGTCGTAGACACAATACCATCAGACAACTACTCTCAACTGGTGTTATCTCTATTGACTACGTGAAGTCAAAGGATAATTTAGCGGATCCATTAACCAAAGGGTTGAATCGGGAGCTAGTTGTGAAATCATTAAAAGGAATGGGACTTAAGCCTCTAGAAAAAATGAGTTGATACAATGGAAACCCAACCTAGTTGACTGGAGATCCCAAGATCTAGGTTCAAAGGGACAACCTAGTTGTAAAAAGACTCTATGATCTTTGTGGGGAGTCATCCCTTGTCCATTCCTTAACAAAGTGATGCCCGTGGAGAGAAGAGGATAAGCAATTTGGCTTTTAATGATTCTTGTGCGTCGGTAAGCCGAGAAGGGTAGTACGAGCTATCTTAAATGAGAATCACCTATGTGAGAGTGAAGTGGGGCCGCTTCGAAGAGAATTGTGTGAGGCTCAATTCTTAGAACCTCTTGCAGAACCAGGCGTATGTTCGGGGCCATGAATGAACATAACCATGAGAATCAAGTATGTTAGGAAGAATCTTGTGTGAGGTATATCATCATTTACACAAAAGGCGAGCAGGTTCAAGGACATCGCGTCTCGATCGCCTAGTAAGGTAAATATGCTTTCACAAGGAATGTTCAAGGGTAACACCTACCTATCCTATGCAAGATTCAACTGTTGGATTTTATCACCAAAACTTTGTATTTTCGTAATTTTCTTCATGTGGTGGATTGTTGGAAAATTTTTGAAGAAAATTATTATTTTAAATTTAACTTTATCAATAGTAAAGGGCAAAATTTTTAATGACCTTAGTAATAGTAAAGGTCAAGTTTTTGGTTGTGAAGGGTCATATTTATTTCTATAAATATGGTTAATTTTTCATTTGAAAGATACAACAAATCAAACACAAAATTTCCATCTCTCCCCTAAAACTTTTGTAATTTTTGGTGATAATTTCGGGCATAATTTTTCAGTTCGCCGGAATAGGTAATCCGGTTTTCTCGTCTTATCCTGGGAAACAGACGTCCAGAATAGTGTGTTGAACACACGATTCGAGCTAATTTTATTTTGCATTCTTTGCAAATTTTATCGATTCGGGTTTTTCGATTCATATAAATTGTACTAGAAGAAATACTACTATTTTCCTACAGAGTATACATCTTGGACACACGTCCAGATCCATTTTCTCGGAGAAAATTCTCCTAACCAATTGTTAATTATATAAAATAATAAATATAACTTAAAGTTGTTAATAAACATGGGTCCGATACCATTTTAGGCAAAACACTTAGTCAAATAAGCCAATTATGTGCATAAAGGTATTCTTTTGAAAATATGAAATAATCCCAGGGACCAATTTTGCAACAACTTGAAACTTACAGGACCGAAACTGCGTAGGTATAAAACATATAGGACCAATTTTACAAAATCTTTCAAATTTACAGGACCAATTTTGCAAACTCAATAGTTAAATGACCGAAATTGCAAACTGTTTATAGTAGTTATAGTACAAATTTTGCAATTTTCCCAAAATACAATAGCAAAAAAGGGGCGAAAATGACAGACGAGTGGATCCATTGTGAGTGGATCATGCGATAGGATCAATTGAATTGTTCGAGAAAATTGATGATATATCTGGGTGTTATTGATTTTCACTGAGACGATGGATTTTATGCAATCGATTTTAATTGTAGAATTGGATCAATGACATGGCCATGTTCTGATTAAATCGAATTGCTATTACTCGTGTGGTGCCCGGGATGGGTAGTGATCGCTTGTAGTCTTGTACAAAGAGAAAGGCACGGGTAAAAAGCGACTCCTGATAGGCTTTTAAGGGGAACATAAATGAACCGATTTCACACCCGAATAAGATGAGAGTCTAAGACTGTGTAGATACAAGACTATACAGTTGAGGAGAACTTATAACATTTGATATGTATTACTCATATCAATAAGATGCATTTTATTTTCAGGTGTTTATTACATAAAAAGCTCTGTAATTAAGCGTGTTTGATTTGAAACAATTATATGATGGGCTACCGACCCTAGATTTTAGACTCAGAGTCCCCGACCTAAAAGCTGAAAATTAATCATTATGTCATTATTGACCTCATCCATATCCATACCAGACATGGCAATTATGTCATTTCATTCCACCTTTTGTTTCTTCAAATTGTGTTGCCATAGCAGGTAAATTTCATGTCACCCACTTGGGTGGCTACCCAAATGGATTCATTGGGTAGGCATGGAATAGACCGTCATAACAATAGCATGATCTAGGTTGATATTTGATAATCTATCAGGTATGTTGTCATAATAACATAATTTATATGACAATTAATTGGTCCATAATTTAATCTGACAATTTTAATATTTGGAATAATTACAAAAATGCCCCTGAGGTTTAGGCTAATTACCAAAAGAAAAAAAATCAGAGATGTTTTAAAATTACAAAAAAAAAACTTGAGTTAGATTTCATCTTACATTTTATCCCTTCATAAACAACAAACATTTCAAAAAACCCATGATATTTCTACAAATATTACAATTAACTCCTTAACTTTAAGACATAATCAAACCTGAGAGGGTTTTTTGTAATTTTGAAACATATTTGGGTTTTTTTTTGTAATTAGCCCAAACCTTAGGGGGTCTTTTGTAATTATCCCTTAATATTTTGACAAGTTTGTTTTCTTTGAGATGATGATGATAATACTTTGGAGGCAAAGTTTTGTATGAGACGGTCGCATGGGCATTTTCTATGAGATGAATCCTATATATAAATAAGACCTTCTCATACTCGGATTATATTTATTAATAATGAGTTGCAAACTAGCAAATTTGTCATTATCTCAATCACAAAGTAGTCATTTTTTTTAAGGTACAAAATAGTCGTTAACAGTCTTATAGGGGTGTGCACAGCTGGGTTAGTCGGCCGAACCGAAATCGAAATTTTGGTTCGAACCGAAAAATTCGGCTAGATTTAATATTTCGGTTACTCCTATGAAGTTCGGTTGACCAACCGAACCAAATAACCGAATTTAGTTTTTACTTTTAATTATATCCTAAGTTGCTATTTCCAATTAACAATTCTATTAGAAATAGGCAAATAACAACTTTAATCCCTTGGCCCTTTTCAACAAACTCAATTAAGTGTAGACATTTCGTTTTGTTCTCATTGTATGTAGGGGTGATCAAGAAAAACCGAAAACCGCTAAAACCGACCGAATCAAATCGCACCACACCGCAATTGTTTATTTATTGGAAAAACCGCGATTAATATTTTTAATCAAGACCGCACCGCAAAAGATGGTGCAATTACAATTTCAAGTCTCAAACCGCACCGACCGCACCGCAAATCGAATACTACATATATGTATATATATTCGATATATATTATTACATTTCTCTCAATTTATAGTATATTTGTGTATGATTATGAATTGTCATATCTAATTATTTTCATTGGTTTATTGTGGGTATATTAGTCAAATTACATAATAATTTAATACATCAAAATCTTCATTTCTTGTTATGGATGTAAATTGTATAATGAGATTTATTTTGGGAAATTTGTGACATGGAGATTGAAATATTGAAGTTATGGGAGAGTTTGCAAAAACTTATGCTTTTAGAAAAATTGATTTATCAGAAGAAAAGTAAGAGTAGTTGAGAATCATAAATTGATAGAGTTTGAAAATAAAATCAAAAGTTGAGAATCAAAGTTGAGTTAAGTGAAAAAGTTGTAGAGGTGCTTATTTGTTTATAAAAATCAAACTAGGAGTAGAAGCACAAATCTAAAGTACCCTTCTCCATGCTTTAAATTATGATTAAATAAATGAAGTAGAAGTTGACACTTGCAAATACTAAAAAGTGATTTTTTAAGCAAAAATACAAGAAATACTTTTTTTAGTGATTGCTAACACTCCCTATATCTATTAGATTCAACTATTATATATTATTGAAGTTGTTATAATATTCAATTTAGACAACAACATGTCATTAACTTTTTAGTTATCGAATTGATAAGTTTTTTTTACTCATTTTGATTGTTCCATATAATATTCACGTACGATATGTTAAAACCGCAAAACCGCCCGAAACCATTGAAAACCGCATGTATGTTTTATTCTAAATACCGCGACTTAAAATCAAACTCTTGGCCGAACCGCACTTAGCAATTCGGTTTGAAAATAGTGAAAAAACCGCCCAAACCGCACCATAATCACTCCTAATTGTATGTTCCATTCTCTCGCACTCTCCCTCACGCACAGCACAGAGGCGCACGGCGGCAAGGCTGTCGTTCCAGCAGGTGTCCACCAGCGTCCGTCCACCCTATCCGGTCCAGGTTCCAGCCGCTCCATTTTATCAGTTATATTTCAATTTTTTACCGTTTAACATCTATTTCTTTGAAACCCTGACTTGTAAAAAAATTGTGCATAAATTCAGGAATCTTCTATTAAGTGGAAATCAATCTTTAATCAGTTACTACTTAGGTATTTCCGGAGGATTTGTGTGTAAATTGGTGAATAGGATTTGTAAAATGAAAATTGAAAAATTGTATGAGCTCTTCCTTTTTTTTTTTTTCTTCTTCCAAATATGTCTCTCTTTTTGTTATGTAATGTATGCGAAGTTCAGCAGTCCAGCAGCCATTTGTCGCACTTTTTCGCATGTACAGGCTATCCAGCAGTTGGGGTGTGGTTTTTATTTTTTTATTTGTTTTTTCGTAAAAAAAATTCGGTTCATTTTTAACCGAACCAAAATAATAATTTTGGTTCTGTTTTTGGCCAACCAAATTTTTGGTTCGTTCGGTTTGGTTTGGCGGAATAACACTCCTACAGTCTTACATGGTTGTGTTTTGTTGGATTATAGAAGATTACCGCTAAAATTATCTAGGTCTTTGGCTCTTTGCCAATCCAATTCGCAAGATATTCAATATTTTCATTTCCAGAGCAAATCCGTTTATTTTTTCTGTTATTTATAAATTTATTTTATATGAAATATATTATTAATAATGTTCATTCTTATGAAAATACATATTTCTAGTATTTTTGAATTACATAGCGTGTCAGTATGTCTAACGGTTTTACCTCTCATTAATTACAATTTTAATGAAAAAAGACGGATCTGCAGGTTTCTTGATAAATTGGATTGTTAAGAAAATACCTTGGTTTTTTGGAATATCTATGTTGTCTCTTACACATCCGAGAAAAAGCTTGGAAAAAAAATGATTCGAATGATCCGATCATAAAATCTGATACTGTAACGGGTTTGGGTCATTAGAAACATTAATGGATCCAATCTCAAGTTAAGATATATTCGATCTATATTTGACCCCTTGCCACACTTTGCTTGCTGATGAAAGATTTTTGTAAAATTTAGTAAAAAAAAATTGTTCCATTATATCATTGCTTGTGAAATTAAAAAAAAAGATATTAATATTCATTCATTATCATTTTTGCTTACTATTTTATTGAAATAACATAAGATATCATTACACTTTTATCACACTATACATATTTTTTCAACGCTCTTTTCCAATTATTAACAAATTTAATTAAAAGTTTACTTAAATATAATTAGTGATATATAAACAACATTTAATTTCACATGACTATTATAATAAAATTATTGCAGTAGAATTATAGCATTGATCATAACTAGTTTCAAAGTTCAATCTCATTTCAAAGTTTTAACATTTTTTGTGTAGTTTTTGAATTGTCTTGTGATGCGTTTAAACATAAAAGAACAATATGTTATTATTTCAAAAAAGAACAATGCTTTTGATTTTAATAGATTTCAGTCTTAAAAGTGTTTTGTCATTAGTTTTTGTAATATCTTTATGGCTCGTTTGGTTGTAGGATGGTTATGTATACGATTAATTCCCAAGTTCTTTTCTCACCTTATTAGTTGGATATAATAAGTCCTATTATTGTGTTTGTTTGATGGATTGGGCTATAGGATATATGTCAGAAAGGGAGTGAAAACATATCCCACCCCCCTGGTGGGATATGGTATACTCAATTTGGGTTGATAGTGGACCGGGCTCTCCTCATTTCATGGGCTTCACAACTTTGAGCCAAACAATATAATAGGTATGAAATATTAAAAAAAGGTGTGATATCCCTCCCATTAACCCCAACCAAACGAGCCCTTAAAGTAACAATATAGTTTTGATAACTTATATGGTTTGCGCATGCTTTTATTTCATATAGAACTATTTTGTTAAAAATAGAATTGGAATTTTAGTTGAAAAATATGTGTTTTGGGTCTAAAAAATATGGGTCTGAAACACAATCGTACCCGGTTTATGAGTTTATTGACAAATTTGGATTGTTGGATTGACTCGAATTCGATTCGAAAATCGACAAATTCAATTCGATTCGAAACTAATTGAATTAGAATCGAATTTCGAATTGAGGTTTTAAAAATTCCATTCGATTAATTCGATTCGAGGAAGTCGAAGAATTCAGAATTCGATTCGATGAACACCCGCCACACTTCGCCACCGCCTGAGCAATTCGGCGCGGCGCTATCACGACGCTCGGTAAGCAATAATAGTAGTGATCACAGATTTTTGTTTGCTAGCATACAGAGTTACATAAAAGATATCTGCAATATTCCGATTTGCTTTCTTTTTGAATTTCCAATTCTTAATTCCTGATTTATAATCCAAGATTCCATTAGTCCAGTATTTCCAAGAAAAAACACGTGGTCTTGTTTATTTTTTATGATTTTATTTTCATTTTTCATTTTATTCGATTTTCTTTCCACGTGCAAATCAATCTTCTCGATATTATGGCTATATTTCGCTTTCTTGAGATTATGAAATATGAATCGATGGGCTTCGATTTGCTTTCTTTTGAATTTCCAATTATTATTTCATAATTTCTACTCCAAGTTCAGTTAATCCAATATCACCGACAAAACATGTTATCTTGTGTACTTTTTGTGATTTTTGTTTCATTTTTCATAGTATTCCTATTATTTGTTTTTCACGTGCAAATCAACCTTCTCTAGATTATGGCGATAATTCCTCTTTCTTGAGATTACGAAATATGAATCCGAAAGTTTTCTATTTGCTTTCTTTCTGAATTATCAATTATTTATTTTGAAGTTTCGGTTAGACCAATGTTTCCGAGAAGCACGTGTTCTTGTGTACGTTTTGTGATTTTTTCGTTTCATTTTTTATATTATTCGTATTTTTTTTCCACGTGAAAACCAATCCTTTTGATGTTATGGCTATATTCCGCTTTCTTGAGATTTTGAAATATGAACCCGAATAGGCTGCCTGGTCTTGTTTGAACTGTTTTCCATTTATTTTCTTGTTGATGATTATATACTCTAATGTGTTAATTCTCACTTACCCATCTGCAACAGTTGCCAGATTTTTCAATGTACTGATGCATTCTGAAAGTAGGCGTTTGGTATTATCATAGTAGTGCTTACCCTTTACTAAGATTATACAAGTAGATTTTTAAAATGTCTTTTCTGCTTGCTCAATAGATATACATGTCTACAATGCTGCTGGGTAATGACGAGGTTGGGGAGGATCTATATGTTTCTATTCCACTTGGCGGTCCAATATATGTCCCCGACAACATAGGTCCACTCACAAGAGTCTCAGACTTCGAAACTTCTGTGTTTCTAGAACTTCAGGTACTCTAATTGTTGTGTTATGTGTTTACTCTGCTGAAGTTTATTTTTTCTTTATCTTGTAAATTCCTTACTGCTGAATTCTTTTGCCATCATGCAGAGTCTGAAAGAAGAGCTATCTGGAGACTCTACGGAGGCGTACGATGGGGAAATTTCGTAAGCATTCCTTGTTTTCTATCCCTTTGTCGCATGAAAATGTCAAGATTGAAGGCCTTAGAATGGGTTGATTGAATGTCACAACTGCAATCATCTGTCTGATGCCTGACCATAATGCAATATTGAAGCAACCTTATATACTCTTGGGAAAACATGAAAAACAAAGTAATGAGTGTGATACCCCATATTGTGAATAATAATGTAATAAACAATATAATAGATATTTGGATATAGTATGCTCATATTTTCGTGATTTTGTGTTAATATAATGATATTTTTTAATATTTATATCATTACAGGAATAATGCTATCATAAGCTTGAGGGTTCTACAATTAGATTTATACTAGTATTTTTTTTTTTTTTGTGATAGTTAGGGGATGTGCAACTTTATTCTACTTACATGCTGTGGACTTGTAGACTTTCATTGTATTTATTGTTTTTAGTTATTTATTTTGGATAATAGCTCTTGATGAGTCTAAGCTTATATTCATCTGGAGTAGTACTCGGTTGGATGTTATTCTATTTATTTGGGTTGTAATTGGGGTGTGACAATAAGCCATACGGTGTCTCTGGGTGTGAGAATTCCCTTTTAATAAATGCAGTAACTTTTTTTTGTAAGTTTTGAGTGTAACATAGATTTTATGATAGAGAATTATGTGAAGAAACTATGTGGCGATATTTATTATCAGCTAATAGAAGTTCCTTGAATTTAAGTTGGTTAACTGTAGCACTTCAATGAAGTATCTTGTCACCAATGTCCGTTTATTCTATATGAGAATTTGTGCGAGTAAGTCATGATATTGTCATTTAAGGGACCACAAATTGTTTTAGTTTTGGATGATTGATTTGTTTCGTCATCTATATTTGTGTTTGGTTTCTTTCGGCGCTGGACTTCCCTATGGCTTTTCCTGAATTCCTTATGAGTTTATATGTTTCTTGTATGTTTGTCTATATAAGAGGCTTCATCTTCTCTATCTTCTTCTTTTGCCTTCTATTGGCCAATCTGCTATATATTCATTCATTGCTGTATTCAGTCTTAAATGCCTGACCTTGTGCATTTATGACATTAACAGGGTTGATGAACTCAAAATAATTAGGGAGGATGAGTTAGTGAATAAAGCTTTTGAAGAAGCTTTCAAGGTAACTGCTCTGAAATTAATTTAGAATGCCTAGTGGTTAACTTAACTTATAATACTTGATTTATTTTTGTTTATGATGACAACAGGATGGTGAGTTGGCTATGAATGCTTCACAAGTTACTGGAGAGCAGTTGAGCCCAGGTCAGGTAGAAAGAACTTGTTTCCTCCCCATGTTTCTGATTCTTTTTGGATACCATTGATTAAAAATATGGCTATTTTGGATGGGCTTGTTTCCGTCCCTCATGCTCATCTTTCTACACATGGAAAAAGTTTTATGCTTGTTGCTTCCTATGTCTAGTAAAATAACTTTAAAGTACTACAGTGCATTCCTTATTTGGTTCGTTTCCTTCTTTTGTATTCCTCTACAACCCAACTTTTCTTTTGGAAAGTAACTAGAGAATGATGTTTCGTTCGGTACTTTCTCATTGTTCGGCATTATGATCAGGATTATTTAATTCAAGTATATAGAATTAAGAAGATACAACAAATTATTCTTGCATACTTTCTGTGAGTGGCAGATTTGCTTGCCAAACATTTTTAGCATTGTTGGCAGGCTTGTTCCTTTACAGCCTACTGGTTATCTTTCACTTTTTTTTTTAATGGCAGATGGCTAATTTTGGTGCTAATATCTTCTTGATTAATGGTTGGCTTTGTGTTGCGTGTCAAGATGTATTAATCGTCTATAACACTTTGTTGAAGTTATATTTAAGAAGCTGGCTTGGTTAGTATAAAACTTGATAATAACTAGGAAAGAACAGAGAATGCAACAGCTCTGTTGTTGTTTAGTTTCCTTTTTCCCTTTGCCCCCATGGATGCAATACGGTGATGAGTCTAAGCCTTAGGAGGGAATCCAATTGTATTAGAAAGAACTATGGATAATGTGCTTAAGAGTTAGTGTAGATAGAGTTTTTATTTTTCTGTCGATGTGTCCTTAGATGTTCTATTGCTACTGCTCCTTCCTAGCTACTACTTTTTCCCGGTAAGCTTCCCTCTTGAAATGCTCTTTTTGTCTCCCGACACGAACATAAGTAAAACCCAGGGGTGCTGAAAGTTATTCTCAGAGTTCACATATGCTCTTGTTCTCTTGCAGAAGGTACTGTTTGAGTTCATGAACTTTTAATCTTTAACTTTAAGTACATCAAAATAGAATTGCATTTTTTTTACACTTCTCTGATTAGGTCTCATTTTACGTATATAATATAATGTCGCCTTTTTTGTGTGCGGTCGTTGGGATTATAATGGCGTCGAGTGCCTGGTGGCATTTCACTGGGAATATTTGAGTTTTGGTTCTTACTCCTATGTCAAGCAACATTGAAACATAGAATCTAAGACGTTTACACTAATTATAGGTGGCTTATAAACATCTTTCCTGGGGGACATAGTTTATGTTTTTGTGCGAGTGGATGTATCTTTGGTTGCAGAAAGGGAGTTTGATTTTTGTGGTTTTCAGTTTTTCTAAATTTTGAATGTTCTGGGACCCCATTAACATTAACATTATTTTTCTTTTGGAATGTGACATTTACAGTATGAGAGTTCTACTTCTCTTTACTTGATAGAATGTTGGCAATTTAAATGCATCTGGTTTCTAATATGAAGTTTCTGGAAAACAGATGATAATGGTGCATCTGGTCTTGAGCTTGGCTTGTTGCAAAACTCAGAAGGGGATATGAAGGCATTAGTTTCAAGTGAATCCTCAAATGTCTTGCCTCTTAGAACTTGTCACAATAAGAAATCAAACAAGAACCCTCCAGGGAAGAGGACGAAGAGGAAACGTAACAATGAAAAGGATAACAATTTCGATGTGCGAATGCATGGCTTAGTGATTAATGTTCTCTCTTCAGTAATTATGTTTTTACATTCTCCTTTCTTTTTTCCAGGAAATCTATCTTGCAAAGGTGGAACAACTAGCTAGAATAAAACAAAAACAAGAAGAAGATAAAGCAGCTGTGAGATTGCATTCGTTCGAGTAAGCATTTCAAAATTTTATACACTGCTTTTCATATATTCTATCTGCACTCAATTTTAATTTTTTTTGCCTTTTTTGGCTATTGTTTTCTCCCACTAGTGGTTCCAGGGAACCCAATATGGTGCAAACGCTAAAGCTGATAAAATAAGGTCTCTGAAATCTGGCAGTGTTTCAACAAAGGTTTGTCATCTTTTCCCATTCTCCTCATATGTGACACTATGCATATAGAGATGACTTTATAATCCAATTTTGAAAATTTTGCGTACTAATCGAACTTGTGCAGTGCATCCTGATCATATAATTGTGGATTTCAATATCTAATTTGGTACATTTTAGTTATTTCCATTATTTACAGGATTTAATGATTCAATATGAGAACAGGGTGACGCTTTAGAAATGTCATGGTTATAGAAATAAAAAGAAATGAGGTCTTTAATACCTATTTTCCCATGTATTGGTGCATGAGGTGGCTTGAGTTTTTTCAACTCTCAGAATTAAATCTTAGTTTGTTTAGGGAAGTTGTGTGATCTTGATACCTATAGCAGAGCTTTCTATTCCTTGGTGGTAAGGATATGCCAGGATAAAGACCAACATTCTTGTAACTGCAAAGCATACGACGATGCTGCATTGCTACTTCACATTTCATGGCAGAGCTGTCAGGCTGTGTTCATTGACTAATTATGTTTGGTACAACCATCCTACCCATACCTCTTTTTCTTCAGATTGTAGTCTAGGCTTATAGGCTGATGCTATTGGGTGTAAAAATAAACATTTGACATCTTACAATACCATTCATTGCTGGCAATAGAGTTCATATCATCTCACTAATAGTAGATTGCCATGAGGTGAAGCATATGCTGTGATGGCATTGGCAAGATTGCATGGGCTGAGGAGCAAGAATGATAAATTTACTACGGTCCGTGTTGAGGCCATCATCGTCGTGTTACCAAACTAAAGGGATAGCTTTGAGAATCAGCAGTTTTATACTTCTATTGAAGAAATGCAACAAAATGTCCTGAATTCATGGCAGAAGTAAACGGAACTGGATTTTAATGTCTCTTTGAAAAAGAGGGTTTCTAGTTGTATTTTATCTTTAAAAAAAACGTTTTTGAATTTGGTAAGAGAGATAGTATCAACTTGAATTCAAGACCGCTAATCAAAGTCTTGGTGAAAAACTCTTTTTTTCCTTGTTTTTTAATCCCATTTTTGCTTTTGTGCACAAAAGTTTCAATTGAAATGAAAAAGGAACACTTTTTTAATTAAAATTAAAATACTAAGAATGATTTTACTCCTCTTCCTTTTCAGTGGAATGAAATTGTTGTGTGTCCACATGATGATTTTTCTTTACATCATTTTCTAATCCATTTGTTTTAGTATTTGATGGGCTTTTGAAACGCATGGCAGATGAGAGCCTCAAATACTTGTGATAATGTGCCAGTGCATTTTCCTGAGGTGTTTTGAAGTTTACCATAACAGGAAAACGTGGCTGAAGGTATTTTTTGGGCGAGTCATTTTTTGTCGTCTACTTCTTTTCTTTTTTCTTTTCTTAGAGTTCAATTGTTTTGACATTGATTTGGTGAATTTTTAGTTTAAAGAGATGGTTTGAGGACATGTGGACATCTGGGAAAAGTAATGAAAGAGAAAAAAGGAAAAACCCATTACACATCTAAGCACAACGCCCATGGAAAAGTAATATTTTCTAGAGCTGTTAATGTTATATTGTTACTACAAGGGACGGGTTTCTGTTTCTTGTCTTCATCAGTAAATTTCCAGGAAAAGTTTCTGTGTTCAGTGTTTCTCTGTTTCTACTATTTTCTCTTCCTTAAAGAAACATGGTATTTCTTTGAAAGAACCAGAAAATATTTAGACTGCAGACAATTGCATATCTGCTAACTTGTTCTGCCTCATCTCTATTCAACTAATGATTTCTCAAAGCGTTTGTAGACTCGAGAATTCCTGGTTCTAGGACGGCAATTTTTGACTGAAGTAAGAGATAAAATATATTGTTTGACAGATGAGATAATGAAAAAGTCGAGTCAGTATGATCCTTCGGGCTACTTCTTGATAGAAGTAAATTTTCTGACTCACTACGAAATCTACATTGTTGTCTCTCCTACAAAAGTATGCTACTAATTGCACTAAAAATGTGTTTACAGGATGTTTTTTGTAATGATATGAGGGAGTCCTCTGCCATAGACTACAGTAAGCCCATACTTGATTGGCTTGAAAACTCTAAGGATGATGCACTTGAAAAGTGGGAATTCATTCTTGCTGGTGAATTACAACAAAAGCAAAAGGCACTATTGGGCAGTCAAAGTAAACAGGCTAAAATCTGTTCACATGCAGAGAACTAGATTTTGTGACATAAGATTTCGACTTGGTGCTGGATATCTTTACTGTCATCAGGTATGTTTTCCTTTTATTTTCCTTCTTCTAAGGATCTTAATGGGGATGTGTTTAGATTTCTATCCTTCGGAAGTTATCACACAACAATAGTGATGATATTATGTTGTATAACATGTAATCCATGTGCCCCTTCCTGATTTCCCCTGCATATGCTTGTGTTATCACACAACAATAATGATGCTATTTATGTCACCAGAAATTGATTTGATTTGAGTACTATGCTTCTTTGATTTGACTAGGGAAGGCTGCGACAAGATTAATTATCAAGTAATCCATCTTGAATATTGCCGTTTCCATAATTTTTGTGACTGGACGGACAGTTGCATATTGAAAAGTGCGATACAATAGGGCTTCAGCACTTAACAGTAATTCTGGATGATTTTTAAACAAGGCGATTAGATTTTCCGAACGATGAATGGATGGTATGTGGCTGAAATCTAAGATAAATTTGTAGATATGTTTTTCGCTAATATATGCAAACTTATAGCTGCTTTTCTTACTTTGTTCTCTTCACGTTATTTTCACATCCATTTAGATTCTGTGGGTAGTATAAATTATGGCTGTTCTTGCTGTGGCCATTTATTCTGTTTTCGCATGAAGATAAAGCATGTAATTTATACAAGTATTATTTATTGTTACACCAGGGGAATTAATTGCAAACATATAATCGTAATACGTGATATGCGGTAATTCATCCAGAGGACGTACAAAGCCGAGCAGCTTATTCCACTTGTTACAGTTCAAGCAAAGCGCCGTTACAAGAAATGTTCAGTTTGCAAAATTTACAGGGCAGAAAAGATGACGGTGGATGATATATGGGCTTCATCGAATCCATGTTATTTATGTGATGTTTGTTACTATATGCTTCACTATGCGGATGGGTCGCTGCTCTATAGTGACGTCAATGTATATGATTGTCGTCATGAGTAACTCCTGTTATTAAAGCAAGACCTTTCTTCTGGGTGTATAAAAAGAAAAGGAAAAAATAATTTTAGGATGGGAAGCTGTATATTTATTCAGAGTTGCAATTTTGCTTGAAATTCAGTGAATCAGTTGAGGGTATTCGCATGGCCATTGATTTAATATTTATTATTCATTTGAGAACCACTTAGGCAGTTGCACTCCAATTTGGGTCTTTTACATTATATATATATATATATATATATATATATTGAGGAAATACATTATATATATTTTATTAGTATTGTTTACATGGTAAATTGTAAAACCATCCCTAAGGTTTAGTCTAATTACAAAAAATCTCAATTATCTTGCAAATTACACTTACCCCTTTACGGTATTACAAATACCTCTTTGAGGCTTGCATTTTCTTAACAAATAACCCCTCTTGAGCGTACAATTTGCTAAATAGAAACAAATGCTAAGTGGATATTTGTAATTGAAAGATAAATGATTTTTTTTTGTAATTAGACTGAACTTAAGTGGTATTTTTTGTAATTAATTCTTGCTCATGTGCAGGCAAAACGGAGTTGAGAAATAAATGGTAAATTAACACTTCATTGCTGGCAAGGGCAGCCGCGTAACCTAAGGTATGACCAAAAACTGAGAAAATAAATCAAATACTGGCTATGCATAGAATTACAAATTAATACATGCATGGTTATAGCCTTAGCCCATCTTCTTGCCATAAAGGGATCATGATAATCCCAATTTCCACCACTGCTCAATTTTGTCCTTATTGGGACAACATCTCTACTCCCTCTTCCATTTCCATCATCATCTTCCATGCCCACAACATTTTCACCTGTTGTAATGCACTCACCATCTCTACCGTCCCTATAGCTATACTTCACGCATACCCGTCCCAACTCGCCAACATACAAAGGTATATTCCTCTCCTCTCCACCTCTCTGTATCCCAGAGCAATATTTTGTTAGAATTATATTAGTTTATATTAGTGAGGGTAGTTTTGTATTTTCACTTTCTTGTGTTTAACCTAGGGTTTGTCTATTTAATGGTAGCCTCCCCAATTTGTATTTTGTACTCTTGCATTTCAAGACTCAAGTTCTATAGAATCCTTCTTCCCATTTTCTCTTGCAATAATGTATGTTAATTATTCTAACATGGTATCAAGAGCAAGGTTTTAATAGCATTCTCGACTTCGCCCCGATTTTTTTTCCGATGGGTGTACCAGTGTCAGTTCGCGGATCCGGTGGGTGTATTGATATCACACAAAGTGAGTATGTTGACTTTTACATTATTTTCATTCGATTTTCGATCCTGTTAGAACTTGTTGGGTTTGCTATCTTATTTTGGCCTCAAGAATCAGATTATTTGCAATAGTTTTGTTGGAGAGTTGGCTTGATTTGTTGGATATTTGCATCAATCTATCTAGTTATTTGGTTGGTATTTCTGTTTGATTTTTTTTTTGTCATTATTCATTATGGTGGTGAAAGAGATGATTCGTTCTGCGTCGATTAGTGTACGCTTGAATGGAAAGAATTATTCATATTGGAGTTATGTCATGAGAAATTTTTTGAGAGGAAAAAAATTGTGGAGCTATATTTCTGGAACACAAAAGCATCCTGTTGAGAAAGATAATACTAAATATGTTGAGGAATTAGAGGTTTGGGAAGTGAACAATTCGAAAATTATCACTTGGGTTAACAATTCTGTGGAGAACTCTATTGGTATGCAATTAGCTAAATATGATACTGCTAAAGAAGTTTGGGAACATTTGGAACGGTTGTATACTCAATCGAATTTTGCTAAACAGTACCAGTTGGAAATAGATATTCGATCTCTTCAGCAAAAAGATATGACTGTCCAAGAATTTTATTCTGCTATGACTGATCTTTGGGATCAATTAGCCCTTACTGAATCTAGTGAACTTCGCGCATTTGCCCCCTATATTGCTCGTAGAGAGGAGCAACGATTGGTTCAGTTTTTGATGGCTCTTCGGGATGATTTTGAGTCCCTTCGTGGGAATATATTGCACCGTCTTCTTCCTCTACCATCGGTTGATTCTGTTGTAAGTGAATTGTTAGCAGAGGAATTACGCCTCAAGTCTCAGGCGGGGAAAGGAGTTCTTCATGTTCCTCCTTCATCCGTTCTTGCTGTGCCCCATCGTCCGCCTTCTGTTCCTTTCCGACCTCACCCAAAGGTTGCTGATAATGAATGTAGCTACTGTAAACAACCTGGACATTGGAAGGCTCAATGTCCCGAGTTGAATAAAGGTGGTCAACAACGTTTTCAACAGAAAAATCCACGACCTCCCCAACATCAGTTTATCCATCCAAATCAACGTGGTTTTAGGCCGCCCCCACCGACTCGTATTGCTGCACCTGTACCCTCATCAGATTCTGTGACGTCTGGAACTCTTACCTCCAGTCAGCCTTCTATGGATACAATTGCTGAACAATTTCAGAAATTTCTTGCCTCATCTCATGCTTTGTCTGCCTCAGGTTTGTCAACTCCGAGCTCGTCAGGTATATCTTCCTCTATTTGGGTATTAGATTCTGGAGCTTTTCATCATATGTCACCTGATATATCATGTTTTAATTCCATTTCACCCACCCATGCTAGACTGTTGTTTCTGGCGATGGTACTTTGTTACCCTAGCGGGAATTGGATCTGTAGCCACACACCTCATCTGTCTCTTCCACATGTTTACCACATTCCCAAACTTACATTAAATCTTGTTTCGTTAGCCAATTGTGTGATTCAAGGTTACTTAGTATCATTCTCTTCTACTACTTGTTGTGTGCGGGATCCACATTCCCAGTAAGCCGATTGGGACAGCCGTAGGCACGGAGAGTTATACATTTTGGATGAGCTCGAGTACCTCTATCGCAGCCTTCTCTTTTGTTGATTTGTCTTCTTTTCGTTTGAGTCCTTCATCGTCAGCTTTTATTTGTGGCATTCTCGTTTGGGTCATGTTTCGTCTTCACGTTTAAGATTTTTGGCTTCTACGGGTTCATTAGGAAAATTGTCTTCTCATGATATCTCCGATTGTAGTGGTTGTAAATCGGCAAAATTTTCCGCTTTACCTTTTAATCGGAGTGTTTCTTCTTTATCGCGCCATTTGACTTGGTTCATTTCGATGTGTGGGGACTGCTCCCATTTCCACAAAGGGGGTTCTCGATATTATGTCTCTTTTATTGATGATTATTCTCGTTATTGTTAGGTTTATTTTATGAAGCATCGTTCGATTTTCTCGAGCATATATACCTCATTTCGAGCTTTTGTAAAAACTCAATTTTTCTCGCTATCATAAAATGCTTTAGATGTGACTTGGGTGGGGAGTACACCTCTAATAATTTTCGTGAATTGCTTGCTTTGGATGGGACTTTACATCAAACTTCTTGCACAGATACTCCTGAACAAAATGGTATTGCTGAAAGAAAACATAGGCATATCATTGAAACCGCCGATCACTTTTACTATCTAGTTCAGTTCAAGTGAATTTTGGGGGAAGCCGTTTTTACTGTCCATTGTATAAATAGGATTCCATCATCCATTACATCTAATTTATCACCATTTCAGAGACTTTATGGTTCCACCCCTAGTTATTCGTCTTTACGAGTCTTTGGTTGTGCATGTTTTGTCCTTCGTCCTCATGTTGAACGCAGCAAATTATCTTCTCGTTCAGCTATTTGTGTTTTCTTAGGATATGGAGAAGGTCAGAAGGGATATCGTTGCTTTGATCCTATTGCTAAAAAATTATATGTCTCTCGTCATGTATTTTTTCTTGAGCATATTCCATTTTCTCTATTCCCTCTAGTCCTCATAAAGCATCTCCAAAACTCGATCTTGTTCATATTGATCCATTCTCGGATAATACGAGATAGAGACTCATCGATCTTTGTTGCCTCGTCGCCTACGGCACCCCAATCGCTTCCCGAAATTGTGGATCGTTTGCCTCCTCGATATCCCCAACGTACACGTAAGTCCACTCGATTACCCGACTTTGTTTATTCCTCTTATTCTCCCCTTTGCTTCATTTTTGTCCTCTATTCACCAAATTTGAACCACACTCCTATAAAGAGGCGCATTCGATCCTTTATGGCAAAGATGCTATGATCGAGAACTTTCGCTTTGCATAAAACAAAACTTGGGATTTGGTATCTTTACCACCTGGTAAACGGGCAATTGGTTCGCGTTGGGTTTATAAAATTAAAACCAACTCGATGGTTGATTGAGCGATATAAAGCACGATTGGTTGCTAAAGGTTATTCAACAAAGATGGTATGGATTATGAGGAAACATTTGCCCCTGTTGCAAAGATGACTACCGTTCGTACTTTATTCTTTTTTTTTCCGTCCAAAAATGGCACATATCTCAATTGGATGTCAAAAATGCCTTCTTGAATGGTGATCTTCAAGAAGAAGTGTACATGATCCCACCACCTGGAGTTCCTCATAATCGGGCGAAGTTTGCAAGCTTAAGAAAGCATTGTATGGTCTCAAACAAGCTCCACGGGCTTGGTTTGAAAAATTCTCACGTTGTGCTTACTTCACTTGGTTTTAGTTCCAAAGAACCATGATTCCGCCTTTTTTTCTTCAAGCGTACATGTGATGGTATTATTCTTCTTTCCTTATATGTTGATGATATGATTATCACATAGGTGATGATGTTGATGGGATTGCATTGTTGAAACTGAAAGTTAGCTTCTCGCTTTGAAATGAAAGATTTGGGACCTTTGAGATATTTCTTGGGTATTGAGGTAGCCCGCTCCTCGAGGTTATCTTCTTTTCACACCAAGTACATTATCGACATACTTGATCGAGCTCGTCTATCGATACTCGGACAGTTGATACGCCTCTTGAACTTAATGTTCGATATTCTCCTTCTCCGATGGCACACCATTATCCGATCCTACCTTATATCGCACTATTGTTGGAAGTTTGGTTTATCTAACCATTACGCGGCCGAGATATTGCATATGTTGTTCATATTGTGAGTCGAGTTTTGTTACTAGCCCCACTACTGAGTTCATTGGGTCATAGCGATTACTCGTATCTTGCGATACCTCCGTGGTACTCTTTTCGAGAGTCTTTTGTTTCCATCTACATCTTCATTAGAGTTGAGGGCATATTACGATGCGGATTGGGCTAGTGATCCTCGATCGAAAATCCACCACTGGTTTTTTGTATTTTTCTTGGAGACTCACTTATTTCTTGGAAGAGTAAGAAACAAAATGTTGTGTCTCGATCCTCCACAGAGGCGAGTATCGGGCAATGGCTTCTACTACAACCGAAATAGTTTGGGTAAGGTGGGCTTCTTGCAGATATGGGTGTTCATTTATCCTCACCTACTCCCATGCATTGTGATAACCAAAGTGCTATTCAGATTGCTCACAACTCAGTTTTCCATGAAAGAACAAAGCATATTGAGATCGATTGTCATGTCACTCGTCATCACCTGCAACATGGGACTCTCGACTTACCATTCATCTCATCATCTTTACAGATTGCGGATCTTTTCACCAAGTCGCACCGCTTCCAGCGCTTTCGTTTCTTGGTTGGCAAACTCTCGATGATTTCTACTACATCATCATGAGTTTGTGGGGGGATGTTAGAATTATATTAGTTTATATTAGTGAGGGTAGTTTTGTATTTTCACTTTCTTGTGTTTAACCTAGGGTTTGTCTATTTAATGGTAGCCTCCCCAATTTGTATTTTGTACTCTTGCATTTCAAGACTCAAGTTCTATAGAATCCTTCTTCCCATTTTCTCTTGCAATAATGTATGTTAATTATTCTAACATATTTAAATACAAGGCAAGTTGGAGAAATCATTTGATATTTTTTTAGCATACCATATCCAGAAGCAATATCTAAATACAAATCAACTCGAAATGACATAGTTTGTATTAATAATGCAGTTCTTTGGAATATATGCGTAACTCCGTGTTACATCGAGACACGTATATAGTTTAATGATCATATCTTCACTATAAATAGAGAATTATATTTCATAATAAATAATATGATTTTATAAATGAAAATATTTTTAAATTTATTGTCTCTTCAGAAAAAAAAAGGTAGATTAGTTTTAGTATATTAACAACACTTACAATTTTCATAACGATAACTATTTAAATTTTAATATAAATCAAAATATAGTCAAATTCCATTGTAAGTATCATTCTCTAGTATAATGTATTTTTCTAAAAATTTATGTATGCAATTAAAAAAACTGAATTAGTTTTAGTTTATTATAAAAAAATTGAAAACTTAGGTTTTTGCAAAATTTTCAAACATAAATGTTAATTAGTATTGCATTTAATTGTTGAAGATTAGTACATGAAAATTGATAACTTACTTTTTCTTTCATAAGACTATCTTTAGTTTTGTTATTTATTATGTGAAGATGTTTTATGTGCAATTGAATAGAGTTTCAAAATTGAGATTTTGACTTATCATTTTTCATAATTTTACTTAATATATGACTCTCGATGAAATAATGGATTAATCTTTTATATATTTGGTTAAGGTTTTTGTTTTTACGATACTAGAAACAGAAGTACTGCAAACTAAAGTTTAAGGTTGTGAGAAAATTTTTAAAATTTTTATTTTTGAGAGAAAAATTTTTAGGGAGGAGTGTGCTTGTTTGTGAAAAAAGTGAGTTTTTTTAAAAAAGAAAATCTCATTTTTTTTAAATTAATTCATTTTTCTCTTTCATTTTCACACTTCTCAATACCCAACTATACTATTTATTTATGTCTCTCCTTCTATTCATATAAATAATTTCGGTAATTTCTTTAATTTATCACAAATTTGTTATTTTTCTCTTAATCTTGATAACAAAAGGCATAAAATGAGATCCATATTGCTTATTTTTGGTTCAATTTTTTTATCTTTTATTCAATTTTCTTACATTATGTTTTACATTATTATTTCCACAAAAAATTCCACAAACAATCAATATCTCTAAAAGATTTTCCATCACATCAACATAATTATTATTTTTTCTATCCATTCAACTTTCACTTTCAAATAAAAGTGGACGAAACGAAAGCACAACCAATTAATCACAGCCTAACCAACCTGGGTTAACACCCAAATTTTTTGGCATAAGGCTTCTTTTCTTCCCCAATTTTTTTAGCAATTAAAATGAAGTTTTGAAATTTTTGAATCTCCACCATTCATCTCTGATATTTAAAGCAAGTTAAATTTTATTTTTGTACAAATCTAAAGAATTCATTTTCTTGCACCACCGAATCTCCACAACCGGAATTCGCCCCACACCACCATTTCTCTCTCTATATAATATTTAGCACCGACTAATTTGTCTCTCACCACCGCACTCCCACAACCTGTATAGCTAACCTTTCCACTGCATGGCGGTGTACTTTTTGCAGGCAACCCTTTTGGCTTTTTTTCTGGTAAAATAAAATAGGGTTATAGGTGTATTAATTAGAGTGATCATTGTCTACAAAAAGCACTGCACTTTTCGGAAGTAGTGTGTACGGGAAAAAATGGAACGACTGAAAATGGGCTAAAAATGGTGAGCAACGAAGAAGATGGCTTTGGGTTTAAGGAATAGAGCACTGAAGTCTTGATTAACAGTGTGAAACAAGAGCCAATCATGTTTTTAAGTTAGAGCTATCAATATCGGTCCAGCCCGGTGGGCCAGCCTGAGCATTCAGGTATTTTTACTGGATTGTCCTACAATTTTTAGGCCTGAAGTAAATCGGGACTGTTGGCCCGGCTCATTCGGCCCAAAAAAAAATCGGGACAACCTGGGTAGCCCGACTTTTACAGTGTATTTTCATAGATTTGGTCGGACTTAGCTCCAAAATTAACGGCTCGATTATTGTTTGGCCAGACCTGGCCTAATTTTTATTGTTGCCACGATAGGCTGGCCGAGCTCGATAATTTTGACAACTCTACCTTAAGTAAATTATTTTTCTTTAGAAAAAAATAAAAGATTTGGAAAAAATGCAAAAAGAAAGTGATTGATTTATGTCATAATAATAATATTTAATTTGACAAAACAATTCATAATATTTTATAAATACTAATGTACATATGCTCGAGACCCAACCTGTTAAGAAAGCATAAGCCCGTATCTGGCAGATGAGATCCAATAGACCCATTAATTTGACAAATTTGGTCAAATCGGTGCACTTTTTATTCTTAGTATGGTATAAAAAAAAATCGGTGTCATGTATATATTATACAAAGTGTGAAATAAACAAAAAAAAATGTGATTCAAGAGGTTTTAGAACAATAATATACAAATTCAATATACATACTAATTATGTGGGTCGGTTTTTAGTCAACCTAGACTCACCCGGGTCTAAAAATCATATATATTACATTATTCATACCCATTTATTTGTCTCAGGCCCGTCCCATACTAGAAAGTGAGACTTATATAGACTCTAGATTGTGTTGAGGAGGGGCTAGACCTCATCTTTCAATTTTTTTCTTGAATTTTTTGAAAAATTTGAAAAAGGAACATATGGAAGAAAATGATGAGAGTGAGGGAATTTATGGTTGTTGAAGCTCCTTTAGTTTCCTCCAAAATGAGGCCAAACTCTTTCATTTCCCTCCAAAATTTTCCAACTAACAAACTTGATAGGTTTCTGTTGATTTACTAACGGTAGGACTATTTGTGGAACAATAGCAATCTTATAGGATTATTATTAAGCCATGAGACTAAAATCATCAGGCGCTCAATTTAATGGGATCAAAATCGAATTTTTCTCAGAATCGTATATGAGGGATTAAAGAAGGATCATAACCCATTGACCACTAAACAAGTTGCATCCCCTGGCTAACTCCCAATCTTCAACATAACTTCCGGTTTGAAATAATATTTATGCTTTTGCTGATACAACAAATCCCATTCCAGTTTCTAACAAAGTCTTGAAGATATGGTTTAATGGAGAATAATGTTGGCGTTGCGTTATATATAAAGAGGGAACAAGAAGATAGCAAATTTGATCAAAAATTAGATTTTATATTCATATTTAATTAATTTTGACCTGATTTTTTTTTCAAGAATGTACTTAGCATATATGGAGTAATTGTTCAAATTTGTAATTCAGCTTTCACAAATATTATATATAAATGTTTGTTGAATGGGTTGAACTGCCCTTTTTATTCTCCATTAATTCATATTTGTATATCAAGTTTAATGTATTTCGTTCATTGGACAAATTGTTATAATTTATCTTTCATTCACGCTCATTTTTCTATATTTACGAATTTCTGGTATTCTTTTTCTTCGAAATAATAGAAATTATATTAAAAATTCAATAACAAATTTACATTTTCAGCTAGTAGAAAGGCCACATTGAACATACATATGTTAAGGGAAAAACTCTTAACAGTAGAAAAACAGACACTCCTCGAGGGAGAATTAAAAAGCAAAGATTCGATTGAAAAAAACAAACAAAAAAACAGAATCTAGAAAGAGAAGCTTATAATTTGCCTAATAACAAGGCTTCGATCTTTGGCAATTATGAATTTAGTGACTATCTATAACAAAGTGAAGATTTTTTGTTCTTATTTAATATTTTATTTTATATACAATATTGTTTTTAAATATTCACTTGACATTAATATTTGGTAATTATATTACGCATCTTTTTACTTTTGCAATGTAAATTCTATTTTCACTTGAAATTGGGTAGTATCAGTTCGGCTAATCTATTCAAATTAGAGTGTCATCCCATATCACAAATGCATGCTGTATATTTGATATAGTTATATACTCTTAACTTACATTCATAAAATGAAATATCAAATCAAATAAATAAAAAAATTGAAGTGCGTTACCGCTGAACTGAAACTTCAAATATGTACTCATTTAACGACAGATCATGTTGGAAGCCCAAAAAACAATTAAAACACGTGATGTAATCCACTTGACTTTACTAATATAATTATATAATTTAATAATTCTATTAATTAATATTAAAATATTAAAAAGTTATTTACAAAAAAAAAAAATCAATGAAATGCTCAAATTATCTAAATTAAATATTTCAAAATATTTTAATATATATTTTGCGTTACTATAATATAGATCGAATAGTATGAAATTATTTAAGAACTCAATTCCATAAAAAATTTAAAATTAGTATAAAAAAGTAAGTTCTTAACTGCTCTTTGAACTCTTTTAGCATGGGACACATATTGACATAATTAGACAATCAATTTAGCTTATAAATCATAAGCTAATGATTTTTTAATAAGTTGAGAGTACTGGTTAGAGGAAAGGGGATAAATTCCAAATAAACTGAAAGGTACAGAGTTCGAAAACCATAGTCTTTTTTAATGAAAAATTTAATATTTGGTATCATTAAAAAAGACTATGGTTTTCTTAATTACAAAAAACCTATTGATTTATTAGAATTAGAAGAGAACCCCACTGGAAAAATTTTGTGTTAAATTTACGAGGTCTGTGGAACTTCTATAAATATGAGGGCTAATTTTTTCAATATTTTTTTAAATACGAAGAGTCGAATACAAATAGAAAAGATATAATCAAATTGAGTTGGGTCTTTTGTAAATTTAAAAAAACTGTATTCACTTAATTTTACCCCCCACCACAACCCCCCCCTTTTTTAATTATCTCTATCTATTTACAATCAACTAATATAAATGCATTACATACCTTAATAACCAGATGACTCAGTCTATTAACACTATGAATTACAAATCACTTGATTGGAACTAGTATAAAAATTACCCATAAATCGATTTTCCTTGCATTTGTCCATAATAATAATATAATTACAAACATGGATATTGTGTTAATACTGTGTAATGATAATTTGAAACCCCTCCAAAATCTCTACTTAGGATCGTCAATTTACGACACCACACGATAATAACTCGATACAAACCTAATACGAATATTGTAACGCCCCACTTTTAAAAAGATTGTTTGAGCGTTATTAAAATAAAGAATGCATTTAATTTTTTTTATACTTAATATAATAAGGAAGTGTATTTAAATGCGAACGAATAGGACACATCTCATCAACAAGTGAAAATATTTTATTAATAAATCCAAAAATCCATCACACTTTCGCTGCGCTACTCTGATTTTATAGAACATAGTCTAATTATAAAAGTTTCGCCGCGCCACTTACTTTTTTTTTAATTTTAAAATAAAATAGATAACTCGAGCGAAAGCAATAATGAAGTTTAAAATAAATCATAAAAAAATAATTCTAAAATAAGCAAACTTAGAATATTATCTAAGATTAAAATAAATATTAATAATATTATAATAAACTAAGAGATAGTACGTCGCATTTGTTTGAATTTGAAAACAATCACAATTTCAAAAGTTAAATAACTAAAGGTAAAGTCTTCGGCTATCCCCAGCATCGGCAGCGCATCGACCCTTTAATCTGAAAATAGTTTGAATAATAGGGGGTGAGTAACACATACTCAGTAGGGATCCTAACTGTCCAAATTAAATATATATACAAGCATAATTTCACAAACTTAAGCACATATACTTTGCCATCACATATACTTTGCCATTTGGCCGAAGCCATCACATATACTTTGCCATTGGCCGAAGCCACACATATACTTTGCCATTGGCCGAAGCCTACTTTGCCATTTCACATAAATAAATATAGAATTTTCACATATAATATGCACATCCAGTTCAACAGTTATAATCACATTGTCAAGTATAGAGTTCATAAAATTATACAAGTACGTATTTAATAAGGACAATTAAACTTCGCACTTAAAAGTGTAAAGAAATTCCTACCTCAAATGCAGTTGATAGTCGTACGAAACTTGAAGTTAAAAAGCCTAAAACGTCTAGTTCTCCGTCACCTACATAATTAAGTGATTGAAAGATAAGTTCCAACTCTAATTCAAAATACAAGTGCTTATTTAATAAGCTAGGGCTCCTAATAGGTGAAATTTAACCAAAAATATAAGTTTCGGGGCTAATTTGAAAGAAAACGGAAATAAATTTGGATCTTTTGGACCAAACTGAGAAGGATTGGGGTTGAAATGAAATTTTCAGAAACTCTAACTTAATCCCTAGGGCTAAAATATAAATTTCTAGAAATTGAATTCAGGATAATGATCAAATTGAAACAACCAGTGACTAAATTGAAAAGGGGCAGGAACCTCAATTTGCAAAAAGGACCTAACTGGAAAGTCATTGGGCTAAAATGAAAAGGCTAAGATTTCAAAATGGTCCAAAATCCTATCAAATTTCTAAAAGCAAAACCTTGGCCCAAAAATCTCCATTTCCTGCACACCATGAATAAACCCGTCAGCCCCAACTTTTATTTTCCTCCGACGTCTCCGAAGACTCAACTCGCCGGTGACCCATTTCGACGCAACCGACACGCAAACATCACACACGTAACTTCATTAACACACACACACACCCTGAACACACACACGCACCACAAACTCACACACATATTACTAACACATGCACACACACACATCACATCTGAAATTCAATTCTATATATATATATATATATATATATATATATATATATATATATATGAAATATACATAGACACACCTTAATCACACACACACCTTGAAAAAAAATTTGCACACACACACATCAACTGAAACACACACACGCACATACACTCACATACAGGAACAAGAAAGTATACATACGGTTCCCTTCGAATCTCGAAACTCGTCAGCCTCTTCTCCTCGCCGGCCGCCGGCGGTGGCCGGCGTAACTCCGGAAGTTGAAATTATGTGATCCACCTTGAGTTGAGATATCAAATTTCCTCTTCTAATTAAAGAGTTATACAATGTGGGGGAGTTGAAGTTGTAAGTTTCTCAAGTGTGTGTTTGAATCAATATCTAAAAGAAAATGATATAGAACCGTAAAGTGGGAAAAGTAGGAAAAAAATATCGTTTCCTCATCCATTTAAATATTTAAACTGAGGTATGGAGGTTTGTGATAGTGGGTTTGAGATTAAGATTGGAGTGTAACTGTGCCAGATTTTTAGGAGATATGATTTGCCTAAATAGGTTTAAATAAATTGTGGGAAGAAAGAAAGTAGAATGAGGTTTTTCTCTTTTGTTTCCCAAACGAGAGATTGTAGGGAGTTGGAGAAAATCATTAAGATACTAAAAGATCAATACTAATCTACACGGGTTCAAGAAAAGAAACAGATAGAACTATTAATAGTACTTAATATAGATATGGTCAGGATTTTAGGGCTTTTTTATGTTTATTTTTTTGTTTAGATTAGGGTAGGGTGGTAATTTGACACTTTAGAATCGTTAATAATTTAATAACAAAATATGTTTCGTTTCAAAAAAAATAATAAAAGGATTCATATATAATTAATGCAGTATTGTATACGTTGCTTATGTAGTATGTGGTGCTTAGTTGGAGTTTGTTCTTATGATCTTATAGTTAAATTTGTGGTTTGTGTGAGTTAGTAACTTATGTAGTATGAGTTTGTTGCTTATGACTTGATAGTTAATGCAATTGTGGTGCAACAATATTCGTTGGTTGTGTAGATATGTAAAATGTAGTTAATGCAATTGTGGTGCATACATAGTGTATAAACTTGTGTAGTATAGGCTTGTTGCTTATGTAATATGGGGTTGTTGCTTAATATGTAGTTAATGTATTAAGTGGTGCATACGTAGTATATATTCGTTACTTATGTAGTATAGACTTAAAAGTAGTATGAATTTCTTGCTCATGACTTGATTATGTAGTTAATATATCTAAAAGCAAATGACACAAAAACATCTTCATAATAAGTTTTGATGGCGAATTGTTTGCAACTTTTTTATTTAATCGTTGAAGAAGAAAGATGAAGAACTTAGTGCATTGAAGAAGAAGGAGGAAGAAGAAGGAGGATTGTTAATAAATTTTATTTTGAGATTTTGAAGGATTGCGTGAATCCCATGAATACGTGAATTGAATAAAGGAAATTTACCCCTGTGTTTAATTAACTAGCTTGTAATTTGTAATTTTGCCTCTTAAATCGCAGACCTTGAAAAAATTAGATATATAAGGATTGCTCCCTATGGACTTACCTTATGAAGTGGTCTCATATAACCCTCTCCCCTTAAATATATATATACATATTTGTAGATTAAAATTGAATAATTAATAACAAAATATGTAAAAATAATAAAAGGATTCATATATAATTAATGAGTGTTACAGATGTGGTGGAGCTGGATCGATCTTATCTAAATCGGTTTGGTGAGTTTAACTAAATTGGGTTGATAGTGGTCCAACAATATTTTCTTGATAAAAAAAATATTAAAACTAATAATGATATTTAATTATAATATTACTAATAATAATCATAAAAGATGATAAGACTCAAATTTGATAAAAAAAAATACTGTATGATTTTAAAATCTAAAGAAATACTTATATGAGCTTAATAAAATAGAACCTTTTAAAAATAAATTATCACGCTAGCTGAATAGATAAATAAACCTAAAGGTTTTTCTTATATCAGACGAAGATTAAAAAAAATCCTAAACTCCATAATTAACTGATCCAAATATAAAAATTATGGGGTGTTACATATGTAGCTGATCATTCGTGTGATAAAAAAATATAAAGGGAATATTATCATAAGTTTCAAACTAGTTGAACTGTGCCATGAGAGATTTAGCTTATCTATTTGTATTAAAAATTCAGATAAAAATTCTCGTCCCAACTTGAAATAAAATGTTATAATATATATATACACTTTATAAAGATATAAATAAACTATTACTCTTATTATTAATTTTTTATGAAAGAAAAATAATAAATCTAACGTAATAATAATAGTAATAATATTATCATACATTACATATATAATGGAACTCGGTCTTATTTAAACGGATTTTGAGTTTTGATAAAAAACAATATATGACTGGACCATTGAATGAGTTTGAATTAAATCGGATTGATGGTGACTGAACAATATTATCGTCATATATCAAAAGAAAAATACTAATAATAGTATTAGTAATAATAACATAAAAACAATAAATATCAAATCATAAGCTGTGTATTACAAATATAGCAGGTATATGTACAAATTTTCGCGGGTTCGGGTCAAATTCGGGTTGGACACGGTTAACACGGGAAAAATAGGTCAGGCCAGGTCGACTCACATGTCAACACGATCTATTTATTTATCCCATTTAATTGTATAGTTACATGTTATTTTAATATTTTATGATGTTTTTGTTGGTTATATGATGTTTGATAAATTATTAAATGCATTTTCTAATAGTTTAATATATTTTTATTTGTAATTCTAGTTTTTTTCTCTATTTTTTAATTTTATTCATCTAAACTTGAAATTATATTAGTATTTCATGTCGTGTTGGGTTACATGTGTCATAAACAAGTCGTGTTCATATCGTGCATCATGACACAAATAATTAAATGTGCGTGTTCGTATCAAACGTGTAATACTTGTATAAGAACACGATCCACGAACACAAAACACGAGACGATTGACACCTCTAACTCAACTCAATTATAAGCATTTTGGAACTTCTGTTAATGTGAGGGCCAACTTCGAAATTACTGTACTCAAAAAAAGAACTTCAAAATTACTTAAAGCCGAAAAAAGTCATGTCAAAAGTTGCACAGTTTACAAAGTGGAATAAGTTGGGTTGTTTGAACAGTACTTTTTAGGGAAAATTCCCGACTTTTTAGTATCCATTCACTTACTCATGTTTTTTTAAGCTCAGGGCACCACAATGGTGGGTATATTTGTCCCGAATATTTGTAGGTCTATTAGTCCATATCATCAATCAAATATCCTAATTTTCAAATGTTCCAAATCCCACAATCAAATATCCCATCAACCAAATATTTATGGGTCCCATTGTCATTTTATTAATTTTTATTTACACATTTTGATAATTATCTATTAATTTAATATCTTTAATTCATATTAAATTTATTTACATAATTTGACAATTATAAAGTACAATTATTAAATACTGAATTTTTATTTTTATAAATTTAACAGGAAATGATATAACATAGAGAAATGCCAAAAATTCCAATTTTACAACATATAAATTAAAAACGCTAATTTAAACAAACACATCTACTAATCTTTTCAAAATGCCAAAAATCATTTTAATAATAAAGGAAAAAAATACAATGGCTAAACTCTGTTTAAAATAAAAAAATTAATAAAAAAACAAGAAGTAACAAACGACATACTCTCTTCAAAATATATTTGAACCATAAAAAAAAAGAAAAAAAAAAGCAATAAACACCTTTTTGAACAAGTGGTGGCCCCAACCTCCTTTCCACACCACTTGAGCGTGACATACACACCTTGGAATTATTGCAGCGTGAAAATCGCATTTCTCTTGCAGTTGTTTTTTTTTATTTTCTTTAGCTTTTCAAAGTCCGGTAATTAATTTGTGCCCAAGACATTTACACATCAACATCAGATTTCTTCTCACAATGAGCTAGAATATTTCACTGGACATTCCCACTGTGGTTGCTCTGCTAGGCAAAAACTTTCAGTCCTTGGGCCCCACAAGTCTATTTTCATAACAGCGCTGCATTACAAGCCTACAAAATTAATTTGGATCAGTTTTGCATGCCCCCTTTACAACTTTTTCATTCTTTTTTTTTCCTTCCAAAAAATGCCGCTTCTAGTTTTCTACTTTTTTATTTATTTTTCTTGTCTAGAAAATTTTCCTTCGATTTTCACTTGTTCTTTCTTTTCTCTCTCCCTCTTTCTCTTTTTTTTCCCTGAAAAACTTTTTTTTTCTTTTATCTTTTTAATATATGTTCTATGAAATAATAAATCATACATATTTCAAAATGGACTCTATAAATTTGTTACTCTTTTTTAAGAGCATATGAAAAAGTTTTTTTCAAAGTAAAACACTCACTATTACTTATTGTTTCTTTACGTTATTATAGATTCTAAATTATAATCCCATTTTTTGTCTAGTACAATTTGATAATTATAAAATGAGTATTTAAGGTTTCATTAGTTGCTTTTCCATCACATTCGACAATGACATCACATGGCAATAACCAATCGGAATAAGTGGGTGGGACTGGTTTAATCTGGTTGAAATTTTAGTAATTGAGGACAAACGGTAGATAAAACCAACTAAAATGCAAGATAGATGAAATATTAGTTTAGTTCGTAGGAGGACGAGCAAACCTCATCAACAAGTCTTTAAATAGTAAATCATAATCCTAATTCCTCATTTTTCAGATTTTTACACACACAATCACACACTAGAAAATGAAGCTCTCCCTCCCTCGCTATTTCTATTGGGCGCCGCCGCCGCCACCACCTCTTGCAAATTTTCCTCCCACATATTTTTATTTTATTTCTTTTTTTTGTCCTCTCTTCTACTTCACATTCTTGATTCACAAGTTGTGGTTGAAGATTCGAAGTGACAAAAATATAAGTGATTATATTAACAGACGTAGTAGTGATCTACAATTCATAAAAATCCATAATTTTGACAGAATGTCTGATGAGCCATGGATGATGCAATTACTAGGTGCACCTGTTTTATACTCGATGGGCATATCATTGGGATGATTGTGGCAGTTAATAGTGGGTTTGATTATGTAATTCCCGTAATTCGATTGAGATAATTTCTTGAATTTATAAAAATTCAAGTATGATACGATAGTTTCGACCTTTTCAACCTATCAACCTAAAAGTTATATCAAACAACATCATAAAAATAAAACGCTAAACAAGCCTAATTCTATTTTCAAATAATTATATAAATCAACCTTATAACAGAGACATGATACTAACTAATAGAACCAATTTGAAAACAATCAATTTGAAAAAGAAATTTTATTTCATAATATGTGTGAGGATGAAATAAATAATAAAAATTGTTAAACATATCTAAATTAGATAAGATATTAACAAATAGAAATAATTTGAAAAAGAAATTCTATTTCCATAATATATGTAAGGATGAAATAAACAATAAAAAAACTAGAAACTAAATAATTTAAAGGATAAGAAACTATATCACCATGTGAAGCTGAAGTTTATGGATATGATTTTAATTAAAATATTGGGTGATAAAGATTAAAATAGATGCCATAGTCATAATAACAAGACCTAGACATATAAATGATTCTATTAGTATAGATCCGAACCAACGGGATGAAAAGCCACCTTTATATGATCATCAATCTAATAAATTTAATTTTGTTTCTGAGGATACATTAGTAGAACGTAATTTTATTTCTGGGATACATTAGTAGCATTTGGCCGAGCTTATGGTGGTTACTAAAAGAATTGGTATGATATGATAGCTTTCGACCTTTTCAACCTATCAACATATTCTTGAAAACTTATCTCAGACAACGACATAAAAATAAAACACTAAACAAGCCTAATTCTATTTTCAAATAGCTATATAAATCAACCTGATAATAGAGTGCTACTATTGTATCTCAATAAACTAAATTAAATAATAAATAATTAGATTGAGGATGAAATTCAGTGGTCTTTCATGAAGAGGTTTAGATCAATGATGGTGGAATCATTTAGTCTTGTTGTTGTGATTTTGACATCTATTTTAATTGTTATCACCCTAATATTAAAATAGAAATCATACTTAAATTAGATAAGATACTTACAAACAAAAACAATATAAAAAAAATCTATTTGCATAAGATTTATAAGGATGCATGATTATAAGTAGCGGCAACTGTGGTATTCGTCCCGTTTGTGGCGTTTGAAAATATCCTTGTGCTCACGAAAAATGTGGTCACAAACTCGATTTGACCTGTTAAACCGAATCCCACAAATGGCGCAAGGATATGCGTCACAGAATGGATCACGGGTGCCAAAATATCTGATGAACCAGTTGGCTTGAAAAGAAAAATAAAAACAAAAACAAGATTAGATATCATCAGAAAACAAAACTTCAAAATGGAAAAAAAAAAAAGAAAAAAAGAGCAATGATTTGTTACCTGAAGAAAGAACACCGACTGAAGAAAATATACCAGAAACCAGAGCCGCCGAGGTACCAGCGGGGCGGGAGAATGAACGTCAAATAGTCGATGGGAAACCACCAGAGCCGGAGTGGGGGGAGAAAGCACATACAACAACCTACGAGAAGCAATAGCCGGAGAAAAAATACTAATCAGTCGAATACGAACTGGGACAGACAACATTTTGTTCATTTTGTTCTCTATTTTCTCTCTGTTTTGTGTTAAATTTTTGAAGACATTTCTTGGAACTCTACAATTTATAGAGACTCATACACGTAATCTCTCATACACGTAACCTCATTATTTTCATTTCATACCCTTAATTTTTTAAGTTACTATCAATTTGACCCTAGTATGTTTTTAATAATAATATTTAATGAATAAGTGGTATAGCCAATGATTACACATTATTAAAACATTAGATGGTGTGTCTTAGGCTTTATGTGGTTAATTTTATATTATTTTGGGAAGTGAAACAAAATTTATAATTAAGTTTATATATTAAAAAAGCTGATAAAAATGTTATGTAGTTTTTATAAAAACAATATAACATGATTCCGAATATAATATTAGCAAACTCTCTGCATTATTGGATAATAATCATTTTCTTTTTATTTGTACGAAATTAAATAATGCAGCCTTGTGCAAAACATACTTACACGCACATATATATATATATATATATATATATATATAACATGTAAGTTGGATAATAATGCAGCCTTCTGAATATATATGGAGTTTATAATGATCAATAATTAAATGCTATGTTTTTTTCCCCCTTTATTTTAAGTGTGAGCTTTGCAATCATACTTCTTAATTATTTTCTGAGATTAATCTCGTTAAGTATCTTTTTTTTTTTCATGTTTTGTATTAATTATAATTTTGCTTTGTTTAATTGTTTTTTGAGATTAATCTCGTTTTTTTCATGTTTTGTATTGATTATAATTTTGCTTTGTTTTTTTATGTGTGCAGGTTTTGGCTTTTGACTGGTTGAGAAACTATTTTTGGAGAAATTAACTATAGATATGTTTTGCTGATTGATGACTATTTTGGTTGATTATTATTTTGATCTCAACCATCTTTTGGAGAAATTAACTAGATGGGCATGTCATTGGGATGATTGTGGCAGTTAATAGTGGGTTTGATTATGTAATTCCCGTAATTCATTTTAGACAATTTATTGAATTTATCAAAATTCAAGTATGATACGATAGTTTCGACCTTTTCAACCTATCAACCTAAAAGTTATATCAAACAACATCATAAAAATAAAACAATAAACAAGTCTAATTCGATTTTCAAATAATTATATAAATCAACCTGATAACAGAGATAAGATACTAACTAATAGAAACAATTTGAAAACAATCAATTTGAAAAAGAAATTCTATTTCATAATATGTGTGAAGATGAAATAAACAATAAAAATATTTAAACATATCTAAATTAGATAAGATACTAACAAATAGAAATAATTTGAAAAAGAAATTCTATTTCTATAATATATGTAAGGATGAAATAAACAATAAAAAAACTAGAAACTAAATGATGTAAATGATAATAAACTATATCACCATGTGAAGCTGAAGTTTATGGATATGATTTCAATTAAAATATTGGGTGATAAAGATTAAAATAAATGCCATAGTCATAATAACAAGACCTAAACATATAAATGATTCAATTAGTACAGATCTGAACCAACGGGATGAAAAGCGACCTTTATATGATCATCAATCTAATAAATTTAATTTTGTTTCTGAGGATACATTAGTAGAACGTAATTTTATTTCTGGGATACATTAGTAGCATTTGGCCGGGCTTATAGTGGTTACTAAAAGAATTGGTATGATATGATACCTTTCGACCTTTTCAACCTATCAACATATTCATGAAAACTTATCTCATACAACGACATAAAAATAAAACACTAAACAAGCCTAATTCTATTTTCAAATAGTTATATAAATCAACCTGATAACAGAGTGCTACTATACCTCAATAAACTAAATTAAATAATAAATAATTAGATTGAGGATGAAATTCAGTGGTCTTTCATGAAGTGGTTTGGATCAATGATGGTGGAATCATTTAGTCTTGTTGTTGTGATTTTTACATCTATTTTAATTGTTATCACCCCAATATTAAAATGGAAATCATACTTAAATCAGATAAGATACTTACAAACAAAAACAATATGAAAAACAAATTCTATTTGCATAAGATTTATAAGGATGCATGATTATAAGTAGCGCCAACTGTGGTATTCGTCCTGTTTGTGGCGTTTGAAAATATCCTTTTGCTCACGGAAAATGTGTCACGGACTCGATTTGGCCTGTTAAACCGGATCCCACAAATGGCGCAAGGATATGCGTAATGGAACGGACCATGGGTGCCAAAATATCTGATTAACCAGTTGGCTTGAAAAGAAAAACAAAAACAAAAACAATATTAGAAATCATCAGAAAACAGAACTTCAAAATGGAAAAAAAACAGAAAAGAAAAAAAAAGCAATGATTTGTTAGCTGAAGAAAGAACACCGACTGAAGAAAGTATACCAGAAACCAGAGCCGCCGAGGTACCAGCGGGAGCTGGAGAATGAACGTCAAACAGTCCGAGAAAAAATACTAATCACTCGATGAACTGGGACATACAACATTTTGTTCATTTTGTTATCTGTTTTCTCTCTGTTTTGTGTTAAATTTTTGAAGACATTTCTTGGAACTCTACAATTTATAGAGACTCATACACGTAACCTCTCATACACGTATCCTCATTATTTTATTTTCATACCCTTAATTTTTTAAGTTACTATCAATTTGACCCTAGTATGTTTTTAATAATAATATTTAATGAATAAGTGGTATAGCCAATGATTACACATCATTAAAACATTAGATGGTGGGCCTTAGGCTTTATGTGGTTAATTTTATATTATTTTGGGAAGTAAAACGAAATTTATAATTAAGTTTATATATTAAAAAAGCTGATAAAAATGTTATGTAGTTTTTCTAAAAACAATATAACGTGATTCCGAAAATAATATTAGACAAATTCTCTGCATTATTGGATAATAATTATTTTCTTTTATTTTTATTTGTACGAAATTAAATAATGCAGCTTGCACAAATACATACTTACACGCATATATATATATATATATATATATCATTTAAGTTGGATAATAATGCAACCTTCTGAATATATATGGAGTTTATAATGACCAATAATTAAATGCTATGTTTTTTTCCTTTATTTTAAGTGTGAGCTTTGCAATCATACTTCTAAATTGTTTTCTGAGATTAATCTCGTTAAGTATTCTTTTTTTTTCATGTTTTGTATTGATTATAATTTTGCTTTGTTTTTTTATGTGTGCAGGTTTTGGCTTTTGACTGGTTGAGAAACTATTTTTGGAGAAATTAACTATAGATATGTTTTGCTGATTGATGACTATTTTGGTTGATTATTATATTGATCTCAACCATCTTTTGGAGAAATTAACTCGATGGGCATGTCATTGGGATGATTGTGACAGTTAATAGTGGGTTTGATTATGTAATTCCCATAATTCGATTGAGACAATTTTTTGAATTTATCAAAATTCAAGTATGATACGATAGTTTCGACCTTTTCAACCTATCAACCTAAAAGTTATATCAAACAATATTATAAAAATAAAACACTAAACAAGCCTAATTATATAAATCAACCTGATAAAAGAGATAAGATACTAACTAATAGAATCAATTTGAAAACAATCAATTTGAAAAAGAAATTCTATTTCATAATATGTGTGAGGATGAAATAAGCAATAAAAATATTTAAACATATCTAAATTAGATAAGATATTAACAAATAGATTGAGGATGAAATTCAGTGGTCTTTCATGAAGAGGTTTGGATCAATGATGTGTTAGATAAATGTTTTTATCATGATTTTGATGATTTTATTCGATTTTGTTCAAATGAGTTTTTAAACCAAAACAATGTCCCTAAATGTTGTCTAAATACTTCCGATCGTCTTAAAATATTTTTACTATTTTTCGGAGTATTTTTTGGAGTTTATTTTCGATAAAAAATTGGACAACACATTTGTTTTAGGCTCGACCGATTGCCCTATAGGGCAACCCGTACCTGAGTTGAGTTTTGAAACAGAAAATGGGACGTAGAAAAAAAGAGGGAGGGGAGACGTCGACCGACTGGTGGTCGGCCGGTGAGGCGGAGGCTGGTCGACCGGGCGGCCGGTGCACCGGGAGCACCTCTTTTGGTTCAGTCTTCTCTGTTTTGATTTTTTATCAACCCCAACCGGTCAAGACTAAGGGTGACCGGTCGCACCCCCCTCCGACCGGTCCCCCTGTGTAAAAATAGCAGGAATTCAATTTTAATCTTATCTCTGCATGACCGGTCGCACCCCTTGTTTATCATCAAACTATCCATTGCATTTTCAGATAGCTTTTCCCTATTTTGTGGGATTGATTTCTAACATCTTTATTGATGATTTTAAATGGTTTCTTTTGCAGCAAATCACTCCCCAATGAGGAGCCTATGTCTGGAAATGAAAGCCAAGTCCTCTCCTATAAATAGAGACTTCATTCAAGCAACAAGACACAACACTATACACAAGCAAAGAGCAATCAAGCAAACACTTTCATATATCTTGTTGTATTAGCCTTAGCACTTTCACTTGCACAAATTTGAGGTCTAGGCTTTCAATTCTTGATTACACTTGTACTCATATTGTATCAATCATTATTGAGTTGTAATCTTGATTTTGGTCATCATTCAACACAAGACATCCTTGTGAGTATTCTTGTGGTAAAAATACACTTGGGTGATCTAGGTGATAGGTGTTTGAAGGTTGTGGTAATCTTCAAAGGTGTTGTAAGAGGGTTGTGGTAATCCTCAAGGTGGTGAAAGAGGGTTGTGGTAATCCTCAAGGTGTTGTATTAATTTTTGGTAAATTAATAAAATCTTTTTTTCTTTTTGAAATCCATCCCGGATATATTGGAGTGGTAGAGGATTAGGCCCTAGGTGGGTTGAACCTCTATAAATCGAAGTGTGTTGTTTAAATTCCGCACTTAGCATTTCATCTTTGCTTGAGTTTTTCGAAAAAAAGAGGGCAAAATCTGAAAAACCGAGATAATCTATTCACCCCCCTCTAGATTATCGTAGCCACTTGGACTAACAAGTGGTATCAAAGCCAAACTCTTTGGCTAGCTCGTTCCGACTAAAAAGGAAAGATCCATGGCAACAAATGATGCTCATCTCACCACCGGCGCCTCCACCAACAAGCCACCACTATTCGACGCCAACAACTACGCATTTTGGAAAGACCGTATGGATTGCTTCCTACAAGGGTGCGGGTTCGACATTTGGAATATGGTCATTGAAGGAGTTGATCAACCAACCAAGAAATCGGAGGATGGCACCTCGGCTCCTAAACCTTTCAAGGAGTTTGATGAAAACGACAAAAATGCTTTTTCTCTAAACGATAAGGCCTTAAATATTTTGCATTGTTCTCTTACCGCCACCGAGTACAATCGCATAAGAGGCATAAGGTCGGCACATGAGGTTTGGGAAAAATTGGAGACAATCTATGAAGGGACCAAGAAGGTCAAGCAAGCAAGAAAGACCATGCTTGTTAAAGACTTTGAAAACTTTAACATGCATGATGGGGAAAGCATCTCCAAGATGGGGGAAAGGCTTGACAATATTGTCAATCCTCTTGTGGCCCTCGGAAAAATCATCTCCGAAGAAGACAAGGTGACTAAGGTATTGAATGCTCTTCCCGGCTCATGGTCCGAAAAAGTAACGGCAACCACGGAGGCACAAAATCTTGAGACACTCAAGTTTGACGAGCTTATTGAAAATCTTCACATCTATGAAGTCTATCTCAAGGAGAGGAAAAATTCCAAACCATCCATAAATCAATCGGGTATACAAATTATTCCTAAAGGTCTTGCTTCTTCTTCTAATAATGCATACTATGATAATGATGATGATGAGGAGACGGCCACACTTGTTAGAAAATTTGCAAAATTTGTGAATAAAAATAAAACAAGAAAACCAAGAGATAATGCTTGCTTTAAATGAGGAAAACCCGGGCACTTCATTGCCGATTGCCCAAAGCTCGATGAAGAGGAGCAAAAGAAAAGGAAGCCTTTCACGAAAAAGAAGGCTCAAAATGCAGAGGTCAAAATGTAGGATGAACTACTCGAAACAACCGATGAGGAAGGAGAAACCGAACATGGTCTCATGGCCATAGACGATGAAAATAATGAGGTACACTCTAATTCGTCCACTTCCTCCATAATTGATGACTTGCAATGTGATTTTGATGAATTGCAAATTGAGTTTCAAAATTTAATTGTTAAATACAAAAATTTGAAAAAGGAGCATAAGGAGCTTAAGGTTGAAAAAGAAAAATTATTTACCTATTATGAATCTCTAGACAAAGCTCATACTCTTACTCTTACTAGAGTTCACTCTCTTGAAACCGAATAGGAATTGCTCACAAAAGATATTGAATGTTTGAAAAATGATGTGCATCGTTTCAACATAAGCACGGATAAAGTGACAAAAATTTTAGATGCACAAAGAGGTGAGCATTCCAAATTGGGACTTGGTTATAATCCATTTCAAAATGTTTTTAAGAAAAATAACCAATGTCTGACTTTTGTACGTGCTAATAGTTCTAATAATCCTACTTGTTTTTATTGTGGCAAAGTTGGACATTATGCTAATAATTGCAAATTGAGAAATAGCTCTAGACATGTTTGGAGACCCAAATGTCTCAAGACTAACCCCCATGGACCCCAAAATTATAGGGTACCTAAAAGAAATTCTTTTGTAGGTAATAGGGGCTATAACAACAATGGAAGATTCAAAATGGCTCGTGGACAGCGGATGTTCACGCCATATGACCGGGAGGAGAGAACTTTTTACCAACATCAAGCTCCAAGAAGAGGGTATGGTCATGTTTAAGCAATGACAAAGGAAGAATTCTTGGAAATGGAGAAATTGGTAGCTCTTCTTTCTCTCTTAGTAATGTTCTTTTAGTAGAAGGGCTTAAGTTTAATTTGATAAGTGTTAGCCAACTTTGTGATTCAAATTATAATGTTTCCTTCAATAAAGAAAAATGCCTTATACTTAAAAATGGTGAAATTATTTGTGAAGCAAACAGAAAAGGCAATCTTTACAAAATTTGTACAAGTGATTTGGTTAGTCAAAATGTTTCCTATTTAGTCGCCAATAATGACTTAACTAGTTTATGGCATAGACGACTTGGACATGTTGGATACAAGAATTTGAAAAATATTTACAAAAACCAACATGTGAAAGGACTACCCAAATTGAATTTTGAAAATCTTGGCTTATGTGATACTTGTCAAAAGAACAAATTAGTTAAAAGTAGTTTTAAGCCCAAAAATGAAATTTCCACAACCAAACCCCTACAATTGTTTCACCTTGATTTGTATGGGGATATTGGTACGGCAAGTCTAAGTGGAAAACATTACACTTTCGTTATTGTCGATGATTGTTCTAGATATACTTGGGCTCTTTTTCTTACCAATAAAAGCGATGCCGTTAATGAGTTTGTTAAGTTGTGTAGACTTATTGAGAATGAAAAGGAAGACACTATTAAGTCTATTCGAAGCGATCGAGGTGGAGAATTTGATGGTGAATTTAGAGTCCTTTGTGAAACCAAAGGATATGCTCATAATTTTCTAGCTCCAAGGACACCTCAACAAAATGGAGTAGCCGAAAGAAAAAATCGGACACTACAAGAGATGAGTCGGTCCATGCTCAATGAATTTTCACTTCCAAAATATTTTTAGGCCGAAGCCGTAAGTACCACTTGCTATGTCATTAATCGAGTTTATATTCGTCCTAAAATGAATAAAACTCCATATGAGATTTGGAAAGGTAGAACTCCAAATATTAGTTATTTCAAGATATTTGAATGCTTTATTTTGAATACCAAGGATCAATTGGACAAACTTGATCCTAAGGCCGATAAAGGGATATTTATGGGATATTCAACAAAAAGCAAAGCATATCGGGTTTACAATAAGACTAGTGGAGTTGTTGAAGAATCCGTTTATGTCAAAATTAATGAAGCTTCGGGTGTTAAAAGAATACCCAATGATGAAAGTGATGAAGAGGATACTATTGAACCAATTGTTCAAGTTGATGATCAACCATCTACATCAAATGATCAACCGTCCACTTCAAATGGTCCTCAAGAAGATAGAGGTGATACCTCGGATCTTCCCATTGCATTGAAATTTAAGGGAGATCACCCAAAAGATCTTATTATTGGTGATCCCTTTGACAAAGTGATGACCCGGAGAAAATTTGCCGAGAAAGCTCTTATTTCTCAAAAGGAGCCTAAAAATGCTAAGGAGGCTATTGAGGATGAGGATTGGTTCTTAGAGATGCAAGAGGAGTTAAATCAATTTGAAAGAAATGATGTATGGGAATTGGTACCTTGTCCTCCATCTCAAACTATTATTGGTACAAAATGGGTATTAGGAACAAACTTGATGATCAAGGCAACATTTTTCGAAATAAGGCAAGGTTAGTAGCTCAAGGGTATTGTCAAGAAGAAGTTATTGACTATGATGAAACTTTTGCACCGTAGCACGTTTATAAGCTATTCGTATTTTACTTGCCTATTCTTGTTTTAAAAATTTCAAAACTTTACCAAATGGATGTTAAATCCGCTTTCTTAAATGGTATTATTCAAGAAGAAGTCTATGTAAAACAACCTCCGGGGTTTTGAAATTTTTCTAGGCCTAATGATGTTTATAAACTTAAAAGGCCTTGTATGGTTTAAAGCAAGCACCCCGTGCATGGTACGATAGACTTAGCTCTTTTCTTTTGCAAAATGGTTTTATAAGGGGTAAAGTTGATACAACTCTCTTTGTTTTTGAAAAAGGGCAAGATTGCTTACCTGTGCAAATTTATGTTGATGATATTATCTTTGGTGCTACTAATGATTCTTTGTGCAAGAAATTCTCTAAATTGATGCAAGGAGAATTTGAAATGAGTATGATGGGGGAGCTCAACTTCTTTCTTGGACTCCAAATTAAGCAATGCCAAGAAGGCATATACATTTCGCAATCAAAATATACAAAAGAACTTTTGGAAAAGTTCGGCATTGAAGAAGGAAGAACCGTTTCTACTCCCATGGCAACAAATGTCAAAATTGACAAAGATGAAAAAGGCAAGTCCGTGGATGAATCAAAGTATCGAGGTATGATTGGTAGTTTACTTTATTTAACCGCTAGTAGACCGGACATTCTTCATGCCGTATGCCTATGTGCTCGTTTTCAAAGCAATCCCAAAGAATATCATATGAGTGTCGTTAAAAGGATTTTTCGATATTTGAAAGGCACTATTCATTATGGTCTATTTTATCCAAAGAATGAAAATTTTTCTCTTAAAGGTTATAGTGATTCGGATTATGCGGGAAATATTGATGATCGGAAAAGTACTTCCGGATCATGTCAATTTTTAGGCGATTGCCTAGTTTCTTGGTTTTCAAAGAAGCAAAACTGTGTTTCTCTTTCAACGGCCGAAGCCGAATATATTTCCGCCGCTTTTGTTGTACTCAACTTCTTTGGATGAAACAAACCTTAGCGGATTACAAATGCTCTTTTGAAAATGTGAAGCCCTGATTTTTCCGAAGCTATTAATTGATCCTTATTGTCGTTTATACTTTTGATCGACTATTTTACCGCGTCATTTGACGGGTAATTTTTAATAATACATACATTTTGTATTTTATTTCATTTTATTTAATTACTTGTGATCATGATCTTTATTAATTCTATTCCTCATTTATGATCACTTGATTGATCATTATTACTATTTTTGTATTTATTAGTCACCTTAGAATTTTAAGAGACTATTTATTTTAGAGACTTTTACCTTATAGAATTAAGATTTTTGATTTAGATTAAGTGATCATGAGACTTACAAGTGATCAAGGAAATCACTAAATATTTTGGAGATTGATATATTTCATCTATTATCATCAAATTTGGGACAAAAAAAAATATATGGAATTACCATAATGCCCTTGTAGTGGACGACCAACATGGATATTTTTGGAGTAAAAATATCATCCAACTCTTGTACACCTACACCTTATATTAGTCATCTTGTGTATAATTATACCATTAATTCAAACATTATACACATCATCTCTCACATTACTTCTTTAATATTTTTTTTTTGCCAACATGTTGGAAGTCTTCCAACATTCCATTCAAACCAAGTCTTGCCCATACCTTTGACCTTCAAATTGTCTCCCATGCATGAGGCAAAATGCAAGACACAATTTGAACAAAATTCCTCCCCCTCTCTCCTTGAAGTGGACGGCCATATGGCCATTTTGTGTCAAAAATCCATCCCATTTTTCATCTAACACATTTACTCTCAAGCAAAAATCCTCCTCATTCTCTCTAAAAACTCCCAACTTCTCTCAACTCTTCTTCTTACTTTCTTCTCCTATACTTAGAAAAATTTTCAACATTTTCCTCCTTATACTCCATAAAAATCGAACCATCACTATACCAAGGTAAGAAATTTTATCTTCAATCCATTTTTGATATCACATAGTTCATCTCTTCCACCTTCTTAACTTAAGTTTGAATTTGGTTTGGAGGTACATTTAGAAGACCTTGAAGATTAGAGCTTGACAACATTTTTGAAGAAGGACCTCAAACTTGAAGAACAACTAGTAGAGCAATTTGGACTACAAGGTAAGAATTGAGTACTAGACCCCTTCTTTCCTACTCTTTCTATTTTTTTCAAATTTTAACACCCCTTTTTCATTTTTGAGAAATAGGGGCTGACCTTAGGTGATTTTGGAGTTGAGCCAAAATTTCCAATTTTTAAGCTTCAACTAGTCTCCAAACATCTACTACACAAGGTAAAGTGTAGTCCTTCTCATTTCCTTATTTCCTTCTTTTTCTCCTTAATTTTTCTCTCATTTTTCCTTACTCCAAATTTTGATATTTTTGAATTAGGGGCTGACCTAAGAAGCCTCATCCAAAAATTGTGAAATTATCCTCTTATTTCACAATTTCCAATTTTAAGGTGGGTGGAAAAATATTTTTCCAACTATTAGGTGTTTTATTAAAATGCATGTAGAAAATTTGATCATGAGCCTTGAGATATATATAATCTATGTATTGCATGTCAATTTTATGTATCAAGTCATGAAAATTCTCAAGAGTTGCTCAAAATTGCTATTTATTGAATTTTAGTGCATGCATTTGCAATTTAATGTTTTAATTGATGAATTCTTGTATGTATTGGACATGCATGTGTATGATCTTTAAAATCTATGTTTTGGATGCCTTATAACCTGGAAAAGTCGAGCATAATTGATTAAATTCCAATTTTGGACTTAAAAATGTAAAAATGGAAAGTTGGTGGACTAAATTGCAAGAAAATGAAAGTTAAAGGACCCCTCTGCAAATTTCGAAATTTGGGACTGTACTCAGGTTCAAAAATGAATTTTGGACATTTTAATAAAGTTTTAAGAGTTTTAAGATAAATAAAATCAACCTTTAAAAGCCCAAGGACTAGATTGTAAAATTTTGAAAGTTTAAGGGCTACTTTGCAATTTTTAAAACTGCACCAGTCCTAAACTTTAAAATTTGAAATTTTTACTCTTAAGGTACTGTGAATTACATATTTTAAAAGTATTCAAAAAATCCAAGTGTTTAGGGCTTGGAAAGTAATTTTACAAAAATTGAGGGACTAATGTGTAAAATACTAAACTTAAGGACCCAAATGAAATTTCCAGGACTTATGCAGTCCATGCACCTGGAAATACTAACTTAACTATAACTTAATTATATTTTGGACCCAAGGTTCAAAATTCATGACAATTGGACCCCTAAAAGCCTTAAAGGCAATTATTTCAAAATGGGACAAAAATGATATTTTCAAAAGTTAAAGGACCTACACATATTTATTTTAAAAACTGCTTTTGTCCCAATATCCCACTAATCTTAAAGACATTTTCCAATTGGAATCACATTAAAAGCTGTAGGTCCCAAGGGGTGTAAGTGTAAGGTTTAGAAGGGGGGGGTTGAATAAAACTTACCAAATTTTTGATATAGTCCTTTTAAAAATTCAGAGTTGATATCGCATATTTGTGTCCTTGGTGGACAGCCAATTTAGTTAATCAAGAGAGTTAGTCTCTCAACGAGACTTAATCGAGCCATTGTTGATGGAATAACTCGTTGTTAAGTTTAACTCATTTGTGGTTTGTTTCAGTGGAAGACTTAACACCCTTAAGTTTGGTTAAGAGAGATTTAGAGTTTGATTTAGTACTTAGATGTTATCTAATGGATAGCAAATATGTTAGCATAATTAAACAAATATGATGCAAGAATTAAAGTGCTGAAATGTAAATGACACAATAAGATTTTTATAGAGGTTCGAAGATGGGGTAATTCTTCTACTCCTCTCTTCTCCAACTCCCGGAGGAATCCACTAGGTATTGATCAATATACAAAGTGGTAACAGTCCGGATACAAGTCTTGATCACACAGTGACTTGATCCTTTGGGACTCGATCTGGAGATGCCTTGATCACTCACCGGTGGCTTCTCGTGACGACTCGGCTTCTTCTTCACAGGCATTTTGCGCTTTGCTACTACAACCCACTTGCTCAAGCTCTTTGGATTTGATCACGAAGCCCTCCAAAAGCTCAAGACTTGGTTCGACCTTGAACCTTCCTACAATCCTTCGTGGAATGTAGACCCCTTGATTCTTTGATAATTTCCTCTTCAACCGATTGAAGTTATCTTTCCTTCACGGTGAGTGTTGGATTGATGTTCTTCGTAGTGTAGGCTTGAGGATTGAGCGTTTAATAACTTGAGAATATTTCAGGTTCTGATTCTAATAATTGCTTGAATGTTTGTGGTTTCGGTCACTTTTTCTCGAGTCATTCCTCGGCCTTTTATAGTGATCTTTCAAAAATCGCCCGTTGAAGAGATAGCTTATTTTTGAAAGTCACTGTGGTCGTTGGCTTGTCTTGTTGCGATCCTTGGAATTGCCATTTCCTCGTATGAATTGTTCTTCACCTTTTCGAGTTCGACACGGTGTAGTGCTTCCCATTGGTTTATTCCTTTTGCACGCTCCTCGATCGAGCACTTCGAGAAAGGTATCATGGAGATATTACTTGTTTAAGTAATTCTCTTGATTTCGTGCAACGGATCTTTTTGATTATCTTGACTTGACCGCATTTCCTTGTTTTCCCAGGTGACTTAGAGTCGCCTTCCAATCATTGGATGACTCTTGTCACTTCACTTGAGACTTGGCTTTTCTTGAGTTGACTTGACCGATACTCCACTCGGTTGCATCTCATTTGCTCTTTCAAGAGTTTCGTCTTCTCTTCTTTGCCATACTCACTGCTGTCTTGCAAGTGAGTCTTCCTTCCCAGTCTCCGAGTTGTCTTCTTGCATGTTTGGGCATAGCCGACTTAACTCACTTGACCAAATTTCTATTTATTACAATGCATTTTACAACAAAATTGGGGTGCCAACTTCCTATTCTAAGTTTTACATGGCATTCATCAAAATCTAAACAATAAATTTCCGACAATTTCCCCTTTTTGATGATGCCAAAACTTAAAACATTCAAAAATGTAAATAGCAAAGATACATACAGATAGTGTCTTCACATAGAATGTATGCGTAGAATCAATCCTTTTATTGATCATAACATTCTTGTTCTTTTACACAATGTTTACAAGGTGTATCGAGCAAACATTTGTCAAAAAAATTTAGCTTTATTGCAGAAGACTTACATAGTATGTATTTACATAGTAAAATACATGAAGGGGTGGACATCAACACTTCATCTCCTTTTGTCTCTTTCTTTCATCTTGTTCAACATCTTCGCTCTTCTTCTCTTTTTCTCATCGTCACCGCCTTCTTCTTCTTTTTTCATATGCCTTCCGGCAGCTTCATCTCTTCTTAATCTCTCTTGTCTTTCCTCCCATAGCTGAGTTTGTCTCTTATTTTCTTCTTCTATTCTTTTCGCATACTCAAAGATTACTTTTAGCCACTTGCAAATTGGCTACTTGGTCAAGACTTCACCCAAAGAGATCCCTCCTTTCTTGCCTGGATCTACGACTCAATGTTTTTGGGTAGAGGCCTAGGTCCAAACCTTTTTCCTCCACCACGCTTCTTCCTCTACCTGCGGGCGTGTATTGTACTGGGGTCTTTTTCTTTTCAATTTGAGTGACCAATGAGTGACCAACAGAATCAGGTAGTCTCGCTGCTGTCGCCTTCTTCACATAACGTGAGACTCTTTTCCCAAAGACAAGTCCCAAGCTTGAGCCATAGACATTTTTGCAAAGTATCCTTCGGGATGCGAGCGTTTTAAATTCATCAACGATCGTGGCTAGGTCCCGACATCCGAGATGGCATAAGTGTCTCGTCTCTTTGGAATGCCTCCATGTTGTTTCAAGATGTTCATAACTCGGGCATCCATTCTTCCTTCCACTTCCTCCATCCCTACTTCAATTGTTTTCTCTTTTCACCATAGATATAGCAGAGTGTTGGAGTGGCGAGTCACGGGAGTTTTTTTGCGATAATGTCATTTGTGACAAGACCTTGTTGGGGGTTTGTGCAATCATCAAGGTCACATCTTTCGATCCTTCCCCCTCAACAGACTTTCCTTTCTTTTGTTTTGACACTTCCTCATTTGTCTTTCCTTTACAAATGCTTCCTCCTTTTCAAACTTCAGATCTCTTTAGCGTTTTAAAGTATTACTCTTCCCCTTTTTGGCATCATCAAAGGAGAAAGGAACACTGAAACATATGTGGCAAGCGGGAAGTCGAGCTCTGCGATAGCCGAGTTTCGCCTCGAGTCTGCTGCGGTGTATGCGCGCACGAAATTCGAGCGAGTAGCGTTGGACTCTCGCTGAAATTAGCTTCATCTCATCCATGAGAAGGCTGAATTTTCTATTCATGTTGTCTTCCATACGTTTGTAGATCACTCTTATTTTGCTCACGCAATGTGCCTTTATCTCTCAGCAAAGTGTGAGCTTCATGCATGTGCTCAATGTGTTCTCTCAATTTCGTTTTTGCATCGGCATTCTCGGCTCTCCATACCAAAGCAGACTTGTTAAACAATGTCCTGAAGTATCTAACTTGTTCCACACGCATTGTTTCTTCTTTGTTGCCACCATTCCCGATCCTCGACATTTATACCTCTCAAGTCAGCAAGGTTGGCATCTCTGTTGTCCGATCGCATGTCCATAGAGGCCTGGTGCCTCTCCATCCATTCAATTTCAGCAAATAATGCCTTGAACACCTCCCGAACTTGATTGTTTCTTCCGTTGCGGTGATGGCCATGCGGCGTCAAAGTCATAGTCACCGAACGATGGTACCGGACGGAATGACAGAGCTGGTCCGTGGGAAGCGTGCGAGCTCATTCTCTCGACTCTTCGAGAGAGGTCGGGTACCTCCAGGGAGAAAGGAAATGATTCTACAAAGGAGTCATCACGACTCGGGATTTGTTCAATGATGAGAGGTGCGCGTGAAGTTCCTTTTGAGTCGAACTCGCTGCATTTGGAGGAGCTCTGTGCGAAGAGACTGTTTCACCGAGGTCTTTTGTGAAGTGGACCCGACTTCGAGCCTCAACTGTCTCAACAAATTTTCGTTGGTCTCATTTGGTTTCTCCAATTGAGTGGATGGTCCTCGGCCTTATCGAGCGTCATCGGACGATGATGAGATTTCCATTGGTGGCTCATCATCAAAGTTGAAAGTTTGACGAGTAGTCTTGAGATCGACTTTGCTCGTGCCGGGAACATCCGCAAGGAGTCTTTTGGATCGGTCACGGGGATGACTCAACTTCTTCGTCTCCTTCTAATCCCAAAAAGGTTACATCGGGGTTATCCTGGGAATCATGAAGCGCTCTTATCTCCTTTTCGGATGGATCAATGATAGCAGGAGAGATGTTCTCTATTTCGTTTCTTTACCCCGGAAGTCTCAACCTCCCGTGGGCCTTCATTACCTCCTACAGTCTCAATGCAGTGAGGCCTTGGACCTTCCTTTCGACAAAGTGTCACTGCCTTAGGGTCTTCTATGGTGGCATCCATTGGAGTCTCAACCCCATGGATTGCACTTTCATCGCCCAGTGTTAACTCCGGGCGTTCCTTCCTGCGCCTCGATCGCATCAAAGAACGTCATTAGCCTTCGAGCGAGTTGGCACCTCACCGAGACAATCTCAATCGTCCGAGCTTCGTTGATGACAACTTGCCGTGTACTTTGTGGTTGTTCCTTCTCCACTTCGCCTCCTAGATTCGTCGTGGAGTCATCTGCAGCATTCTCCACCTTGCTGCGGTGGAGGGAGTTTCCCCCCGGGGTGCACCACCGAGTGACTTGGAATGGGGTCACTCGTCTCCAAACTCCCGGCTGTTTTACCGAGTGTTCACCATTGAGGCGGTGGTGAGACACCTTCATTAGGGGTTGGCTCAACTGGGGTCCCCACTAACCCGGTTTCATCGCCAATTCCCTTAATTCCTTCTTCCGAGTGAGTGGGAAGTGGTGGCAAGAATAACAACGGTGGCGATTTGCTGAACCACTCCCATTGGATCAATTTCATTTGTGTTTTGGAGGACTCTCCTGGTCCCTCCATCAATCTTTTCTCGTGAAGGATTCTCGGATTCGTGCAATGCTTGCTGCATTTGCAACTTTTCGTCGTATGGCGGCAGCAGAGTCCCGATCCTCATCATTTGTCGATAAGACATCAAGGAGATGATGTGTGTGTTACGCGGGTGCGGTGATAGGCGGATCTTTGGCCTTCTCACGTGCCTCGCCTTCCTTTCTCGCCTGTCTTTCCTTCTCCTCGTCCTTGAAGATCTGCAAGATATCGTGCGATTTTTCTTCATCCGAGTCTTGGACCACGGTGGTCACTCCAAGGAAGTTCAGCAGCTTCCTCTTCCTCTTCTATAAATTCAAAGCCGTTGGAACTGTTTCCTCGATCGACTCAATTTCCACTTCATCCACTCGCATGACGATTTTGGATGTCCGGGTAAAGTGAGGATAGGATCATCACATCACTATCAGCTCTATCAACTTCTTCTTGTGTCTCGGTGCGCGGACTACGGTTGTGTTTTCGAGTTTGCCTCTGTCACGACGCTTCAAACAGACTTAGTTGTTTCATCAATTATATCCGGGGACTCTACTTCTCCAGCGAGTCTCCGTAGATCTCTGCTCTAGCCGAGTGGTCGACTCGGCCGGTTTCTCAAGCTCGGAGTGCTTGATGATTCTTCTTCGTCTCCTAGTTTGTACCAGAGAAATTTCGGTTCGAGAGAGTTTCTTCGAGTCCGGGGCGGCGGGGGCCGTGTCTTTGGTGTTTTTTTCTCGAGGAGCCGGCCGTCTTGGCTTATCGTTCTCCTCTTTTTTGACGGCCGGAGAAGGTATTTGAGAGTCCTTCTCGACCGCTCATCTTTGAAGCGGGAGACACGGCCTGCGTGGGGCGGAGTGACTCGGGCTGCGGGGGCAGGAGCAGTTTGTTTTTCTTTCTTTGCATGAGCAGCGTGATCTTCTTAGCTTACCTGCAGGTTCACCGATTCCCCTCACTCGTGTCGCCTCTCTTGGCGTGGGCTCTCTTTCGTGCGCCAGAGAGGTTTGATCTGAACATCCTCTTGTTTACATGGAATGCCTTTCCATGTCTAAGAGGAACTCCTTTCACCTCCATCACCCGGCCAATCACTGGGCCATATCCTAGGGATCCTCCAAATGCACCATCTTCCTTGAAGGATTTGTTCCCTACATTCTCGCGAAGTCCATTTGAGACAAACTCGGCCAGTTTATTTTCTTTTCTTCAATGATCGCGGCCATTACGATCAATTTTGCTTTTGATTGGTCAAAGTCGCCAAATTTGATGTCTATGCATTTGGCAACTATGTCCAACAGTTTGTGGTAATCCTCCTTCTGACCTCTTGTTTGTTTTGTGTAAACTATTTTATCAAAGATAGTCGGGCTTGGCTATTTCCTTCCAAGCATCGGCCAGGTTTACATCAAGATCGTTGATTTCGATGCTCCTTCCGTTGGTAGTGAGCGGTGTTGATCAAATCCTTGGCGAGAGATGGTGAACTTCTTTCCGTGAACATATGACTTTATCCTTTCACCGTGAGTCTCAACGCGTTCACGAGAATCGGGCGACCTCCTCCACATAGGTCATCGGATATTCCATCGTCAGAAATGATTTCAGCCCAGACGTTTCCAATTTCTCAGCAATTTTCTTCACTGAGGTGTCGTCGGACCCCTGTTTCACCATGCCGTCGAAATACATAGTAGACCCGGTGTGGATTTGTTTTCCTAACTTGACAAAATCATAGGTGGGTGTGGGTGCCATTTCTTTTTAGGATTTCACCGAAGAAAACTTAGAGGTTGATTTGAAGATAGATAGGGTTTTGAGAGAGTTTTGCTTTTGCTTCTAAAAGAAATGAACGGTTTTGGTAATATGAGAGAGAGAAGAAGGAAAGCTTAAGTATGGTTTATGAAAGGACGTGCGGGTGGTTTTTGAAATGTGATCGAAATCAACGGCTTATATTTTGCATGCCGATTTAGCATTTAATGTCTCGTATTTAATGCGGCAACATTTATATCCAATCATAAGCTTGGTGTGACTTTTTGCTGTACACGTCATAATTATCCGACGTAATTCTTAAAAACATTCCCGCTTAGTCAAAACGACTGTGTTTTTGTCACTTGGCTCATAAATGACTCAACTTTTATCCTTAGCTGGTTTAACTCTTCTTCTCACAGTTCTCTTTGTGACTCAAATTGTCGGTGACTTGGTATAGTCAGTGTTTTCCGACACGGTGATTTACTTAGCGATTCGTGATTTGACTCTTTTTCCTTTTTTTTTGTGTTCCATTTCTTTTCTTTGATTCTTCCGAGTGTCGGCTCACTCAATTAACCCTAACTCATGCTTGAGTTCTTCAAATCTTGACTCACATAATGGTTTTGTGAAGATGTCACCAATTGTTTATCGGTTGAGATATATTCCAAGATGATGTCCTTCTTTTCAACATGATC